>JASCQY010000068.1:15235949-15247328 GCA_030264315.1 Sardinella tawilis
CAATGTCTTTGTTATTATATTATAACCTGATAAACATGACAGTGATCTTATTTTAATCCCATAACTGCAGCCATTGATCGATCCACTGCCATTCTCCACCATCTTTGATAATGACTTTGTTGCAGTGGTGGCTGAAGCAGCTTTTCAATCAAAGGCAGCTAATCGGCATCTGGAGGTGAATAAAACAGCCACATTAAATATTGACTTCACCAATAAAGCTAAGCCTGTTTGAAGTGAAACCCATCTAATGAGCGCCGGCTCCTAAGTGTTTCTTTAAAGGGTAATTGAAACAGTGCCACCATTAATTTTCTTCAAAGTTAAACTGCCCTCACAAATGAAGATAGTTCTGGTGATGAATATCTAGAACATAGGCCTATTATTTCAAATGATGGAGACAGGAAACAGCCCTTTTCAGAGAGAACCCATGCTTAACTGATTGCATCCACATTGTAACATTGGCCTGCCTTTGCTGAAAAAAAATACTGAAGGTTCACACACACAAGTCCTGTGATAGAGGATGGCGGTACAAACACCCATTGACAGAAACTGGCCTTGGGAACTGAACCTGCGTCAGTGTGTTGTTTTTCTTCACTCAACCAACAGACCTGATGTCAAAAAAGCTCCGAAGCTACACTTAAGCTAATGAGAATCAGACCTGCTGTGCTTCAGACCAGGGGCAAAACACACTGGTCATATGGCCAAGGTTTTAGCATCCTGCTTCAATTAACTCTGACAAACACTGGGATGTCAGCTGTCTCAGAAAGGGCACATATGGTATCTGCTCAGAGGGCATGTAGATCAGATGGATGGGTGCATTTGTGGAAATGAGGGAAGGTTATGTAGGCCTACTATTTGTGCTCCTGTCTAACAGTGTGTGGTCTAATGTGTGTGACGCAATTAAGTGTTTATTTGTTTGTTATTTGTTCCCGGTTTCTCTGAGAGGGTAACTATTTGTGTATATGTGTGTGTATCAGCTGTGGGGATACATTTGTGTTGCTCTCGAGCGGCTGCTTGGCAACATCAGCCGCAAAGATGAGCCATTAGACATGCACATCATCATCACCCCAACAGCTGGTGTCCGATGGAGCTCCGCAGGAATGAGGAAACCCACAGGGAACTGACCAGATGATACCAGGCAGGGAAAGAGGGAGATGGAAACAAAAAGGAGAAGAGAGAGAGAGGGAGAGAAATAAAATGACAGCGGAGTGAGAGAATTAGTGAACCCAAAATAGAAGAATGGCAGAAAGAAGCAGATAGAGGAAAAAGAGAGAGAGAGAGAGAGAGGGGGCAAAGAAGGGCCTAAAGATGAAATGATATCATAGGCCTATGAGTCATGACAGAGTAGCTATTTGAGTTGTCTCCAAAATAAACAAATTCAGGGCTTTAAGTCAGTGACAGGAGCATTGTTTGACATGCTGTCTCATAGCTATTCCTGTTTCAAACAAATCCCATTGTCCAAATGGGTACGAAGAACAGAAACTGCACCTTGAGGAAGGCGGAAAACAATGATAGACAGAGAGAGAGAGAGAGTACACTGAGGAGTTCTCTGTGAATTCTGAGGTACAGTACCAATGCTTCCATTCTGTGGTCCAAATACATATACTGTTTTAGAGTCCGACGCTTGTCATAGCCACAGTATGAACCCACCAGTGGCTAAATGATGGCCTTTTTTCCCACACGTTATGTGGGGGAACAGGAGGGTCTGCAGACAGACAGACTGCAGGACAGGAGTGCCTGTTCCAGCGCATATCTCCATCCTCCCATGACTCACTGCTCTCTTAGTCACCGCGCTGCTAGCCAGACCTGGGAGATAATGTAGGAAACAGACGACTAATTCAATGGAGCAATTCCGCCGCCACTTCTTTTGTCTGCCGACACGCCACACGCAGCCGCCACTAACCGGAGCTGCGGTCATCAATCTGCATTTTAATTGCTTAATGGATTTCTTGCATTTCCATAATGTCGTGCTGTGTAGTCATGGCGACAGACACTTTAGTTCATCTATTACTGCACAGGAAACAAAAATCATTCTGTTAAGACCCTCTTTATTAGCTGCCAATTAATGGATCATTAAGCAACAATGAGTATTTGCTGTCATTAATAAAATGGATGGTAAGCTAGATGAAATGTGTGCAAAGTGGAAGCTATAGAGATGAAATATGAGCCACAAGCAAGAACGCAACAATATCATTGGTCAGTTCTTGATCTTCCTTCCAGATGAGCCAATCACGATGTTAGACATGCCATGTTATCTTATCCAACTCCTGTCCTCCCTGCATGGCTCTACTCTATCTCTCCTCTCCTTCTTCCCCTCTTATCCCTCAAGATGTTCCTGTCTGCTGTCCTCAGGTCAGTCCCCAATTGACCCTGAGTGACTTGCTCTTAAAACTAGCCAACTGATGTGTGGTGACATCATCACTGATCCTAGTACAGGTGGATTGGGGAGCAGTTTCCTGAGAACCGCGGCCTCTTCTTAGCCCAGTATTTATACTCCATCCATGTGGCGAGGGGTTTGGGAAGGACAGCGGGATCAGGACGAAGGCTGGAGGCAGCCAGCCCAACCCTGTTCCTCTATTTCTGGGCCTCAAAGATCGCTCTCCAATTAACCCTAATGCTCTTAGCGCCACTGTTAGCGTGCTAACCTGGCTGATGATGTCAGGATTACGTAAGGTGTGCTGACTGGCCAGAGCCCGTGGCTGCACCGGGGACAACACCTGAGGGCGAGGAACAGGACAGGTGACCCTGACAGGAGGCGGAGGACTTGGGGCACACATCTGGGGCTATTACTGTAGTAGGTAGGATATAGTCCTGTCCACTGTACTGTATTATTAAGTGAAAGTCATCTACAGTACAATAACATCACAGTTTAAAAACAAATTATGACAAGAATATTAGAATGTGTATATATATTATGTAGGCCTATGTGTAGATATTTATAAGATTTTAGGGTAAGCCAATACCACCATCTAGAGAAATAAATGAATAAATCAGGACTGCCACTCTACAGTACTGTATACCCAGAGCAAACAACATTAGTGGAGAAGCCAAGCCAGACATCCTTCACCTCTCCCAGCTGCCAGACCCCATACAGACTCACTCAGGAGCCCCATTGACTCTGTAATGAAGCATCTTCAGTCATTCCATTTACACTCACTCAGCGCAGACACAACATTAGCCAGCCATTAATTCAGCCATTTCCTCTCTCTCTCTCTCTCTCTCTCTCTCTCTCTCTCTCTCTCTCTCTCTCTCTCTCACTGTCCCTGCTCCCCCAGAGCCCCAGAGCTCCAGCCCAACAGCGCATTAGTCTCCAGCACGCCCCGACTCAGCTGGACTGGGCTGCTGCTGTTCACATGCGTGCCGTGCCCGTATACAGAGGCGGGCGAATGGAGTGTGGGAATGTGCATCTGTGAACGTGCATGGAACACAGCCCTCAAGACCACTGTTTACATAGGAATCACACGAGTCACAGGAGACGCACACACAGAGAGAGAGAGAAAGTGACAGACACGTACACACACACACTTTGATGTTCAAATTGAAAGGCTGACCGAGACACTAGCGTGTCACATTGATCAAAGACTTTTGAGCTAAATTTGGTGAGCTATACGCTTCATCAGGAATGGATTGATCCTGAGTTGAATTTTGCACTGAGAACGTCATCATTCACAGTGCTATCACATGACTCAGTGGGAAACAATCCAAACTTTCCCAAAGCCAAGGTCATCCAAGTAAGGCTCTGGTCTGACTGGTGGTCTCTCTCGCTCACGTACACATGTGCAGCCTTTCTTCTCATGCACCCACAAACAGATCCTTATCTCGCTCCCTCTCTCTCTCACACACACATACACATACAGTACATAACACACACACACACACACACACACACACACACACACACACACCGGCCTTGCTGTAACTGTTGAAAGTTTAATCTCCCTCCCTCTGCATTGCAGGCTGTTTTAAACATGCAGTCCACATCCCATTCCTCCACATGGGCAGAGCAGAGTTAGCTCTTGTGGCTGAAACATGCTCTTCATAGCTCCTAATGTTTGTCCACTCACACATGAATGCTAATGTGCACCAGCAGAGCAGAGTAGAGCAGAGCTCTAAATGAGCTCCTGAGCCATACGCATTAGAGGAAGATGACAGGTGCCAACCTCTTAGCACTGATGCTTGGAGTTGGTGGGGGGGAATCAGCTCCATGCACACACACACACACCTGCATACATCACCTACCCTGAGTCAACACAGGAATCTGGGGCTGAACAGGCTAGTATTAGCGGCAGATTTAGCATTTAACCTTGGTGTATTGTACATGTTGTGAATCCCAAAGCATTTCTGTCAGCCATTCCTGTGTAAACAAGTATCCGACTCGACGTTAATCATCTCCCAAATGCTGTGAGCTGCTGGTTCTGTGTGTTACTGAGAAAACCAGGCAGACATTCAGTGCAAACAAAGAGCAGATTTGCATGCTTATTAATCCAAAGCTAATCCTCCATGTTGTTTTTTTTTCCTGGATGTGGCAGATGTCAAAATGCTTAACAACAATTGAAAAGACAAAATTGAGAAAGTCCTAAAAATGGTTTCTGTTTTCTTTTGTGAAGATTAAGCTCCTTAGCTCTAGCCGTAGCTACTGGTAACAATCCATTTCTCTGTGCTTTAAAAATCATTTAGCTGGAGCTAAATGCACCTCACTCATAGGCCTATGGCAGGCAGGCAGGCCTGGGATAACACAGGGAGGCATCAGCCTTATGTGCACTTTGAGGAATATAATTAGGAGAGACTGCATTTAAGATTTCATTTCCTAGGCTGTCCCTTCATTGATGGCATATTCATTGTAAATCATGCCTTGGCCCTGGAGCATCGCAATCAGCCTGCATTCAGTGAATGATGCAGCCATCACATTTCTTCTCTCCATCTCCCCCTTGGGTAATTAGCTGACTTGAGAACAGACTCCAGCTCGCTCTTTTCCCTCCCGACAATATGGTGCCAGATCAAAAGTCTGGAGCACAAATGCATGTTGTGTTTGGTAAAGTGACCACATTGAGGAGGACAAAAGGTCTTCCAAGGCAGGCAGGCAGGCAGGCAGGCCCTGCCTTGAGCATGTGTCTAGAGGCCCTTATCTCTCTGGCTGCAGGTACAAGACATCTTGCGCACATCTTACATAACAGACCCAAGCCCTTATTTCTATCCTATCCTATCACCCCGGCTTAGCCCTGTGTGTGTCCGCTGTTAATCCAGCAGCGCTGGAGATGGGCACAGCCAGCCAGACAGAGGGAGAGCGAGAGACAGAGAGAGAGAGATAAAGAGAGAGATAAAGAGCCTGATGAATGCATAGATAACGGAGAGTTAAATATGTGTTGATATGGAGTGAAACACCATGGGGTAGAAAAAGCCTTGTGCTGCCCTGTGGGGGGTGGGGTGGGGTGGGGTGGAGGGGCATTCGATTACCATACAGTATATAAGCCTCCCTGACTGACATCATTCCGGGCGATGAATGGAAGCCGAGTCTCCATTACTGCCTTTATTCTGCCACGCATTAGAGGGAGCATTAGGGTCCCGCTGTCACGGGCTCAGTAGCCACGGCCACTCAAGAGAGCCACTCAAGCCACTGCCTGCTGCGGCGTGAGCAACTCAAACAACAACAACAACAACAACAGCGGCAGCAGCAGCAGCAGATGCATTTCTAAAGGGAGCAGCCCATTGTTAAAATGCTTCCATCTCGCTTAGTACCACTTCCATTTCCGAGGGTAAAAAATAACCAGCTTATAATTCTCTGATGCTCTCATTCAGAGATACACAGTTGTGGACAAAGTGTGACATGTGTGACATGTCTTCTCTGACATCTGAGGACGTAGTGAGGACACCATCAATAATCCCCAACTGTCATCAGCCCCATTGCTGTTTGATAGAAACATTCGGAGCTCTGCCTGTGTGTCCCTCTGTCTGGAGTGATGACAGGCAGCTAAGCGTCCATCTAAGTGGTCTAAAGTGGGCAAAGCTCCTGGCACGTCTCCTATTCTCAGAGGCCTTCCAGGGAAGCAGCTACAGTTTGAGGCTGGCACGGCCTGGCGCCTGATGGCAAGGCGGCCAGCAATAAGGTGTATATTTAGTAGTGCGTCAGTCCTGTAATTAAAGAGAAGGGATTTGCTGCATTTATACCGGTGTCATCTTAGGATCGGGAGCTTTCTTCCTCGTCCTTCACAGGGGACGTCAGAGGAGATCAAACACAACCTGCCAGTCTCACAGGTACTGAAATCAAGCTTTGTCTACCCCCTGAAATGCACTCTTTCATAAATACCTTAAAATAACGGCTGATGACAATGAAATGTTTTAAATAGAATATTTCAACATCTGTCTGTGTTCTACAGCAAGATAGAAAAAAACGAAGTGCCAGTGATTTCACAGATTCTGAACTTTTTGAGGACTATGGAATAAAAGTTCCTAATGTGTTATGACTTATCAGCAAAAAGTTTCCATTTTTATACTCGTGAAAATACATCCAAAGATCTGACTGAGAGGATGAAGGTAATTCATTTTTTACATGTTTTAAATCCAAGACACATTTCCAACTATCAATCTTCCCCTCTAGATCATCTGAACTCTGCTTCAACTATCATGACGTTGCCCTGGGTTTCATCTGCAGTTATTCTCACAGTGAGTCTGTGACTTCTTGCACTAAAACACCAAAATTCAACCACATTAAATCCATCGTGTCTCATAAACTGTATATACTGTAGTTTTACCTTCCAAGCCCCAGGCCATGACATACTACATGACAAGAATACATGCTGGCTGCCTATTCTATTATTAGCCACAGACTTAAGATGAGAGATTTACTATGTTGGGCATGTCCTCTTCAAACAATCCACTATAAATTAACCTTATCCCTGAACCAGAACATAGAAACCATCACCTCTAACACACACACACACACACACACACACACACACACACACACACACACAAACACACACACTTCTGCACAGTGATCTGACAGCCACATATTGCATGTATGTGAAGTCATCCAGAAAATGAGTACAAGCCTGAGAAGGCAAAAGCGATCATCTTTTTTCTCTTTCCAGTGTGTCAGGCTGCCAAGCGGCAGCTTCCAGAGTCGTTATTCCAGCACATCACAGCTAAGGTAACAGACTAGAGAGACAATAAAGAATACTAATGGAAGCAGCGCTCTCGAACCTAGCCTCATGAAAAATACATTGAATGAAAGAACCGCACAATGCTCAACACATTATACTATCAAAGCACCTGAAACATTACAGCACACAGTTGGGAGAGACAGACAGAGAGAGAGAGAGAGAGAGAGACAGAGACAGAGAGAGAGAGAGCAATTTAGACCAAGACAAAGACAGTGAGTGAGCTCATCAGACAGACATATTGGCACATTATTGTCATTGTCTTCCTCCCATTAAGCACCAGTAAAAGAGAGCGATCTCTGTACAAAAGAACTCCAGCCAAGAGTCATTTAGTCAAGTAGCACCACCCGTGCTAACGACCCCCACACCTCGCCTCAGGGAGGTGGAGCTGACTGCTCTGGCTGCGGTCTGTGGTATAGGTGTGATAAAAGGCAATAAAAAGTGCTGACCCTTACACATCATTCACAAAATAAACAGAAGCCTATCTTATATTTTTGCCATTTCCAGGCACATTCTCTCTCTCATTCTCTCTCTCCAGTAAGTCTCCAGCCATGCTCTCTTCCTGAAACTACAGCTCTCTGTTTCCTTTTCAAAAGCAACACACATGCACATGACTTCAAACAGACAAGCAGTCAGTCGGAGCTTCAAACAAGCCGACAGACAGACAGACAAAGCAAAGGCAGACTCTCCGCACCTTATCACAGTATCCTCCTCACTCCAAAGTGAGCTCCTCTTCCTCTTCCTCTTCCTCGCTGCCTCTCTCTCACTCTCTCTCTCTTTCTCTCTCTCACACGCTCTCTTGCTTTTTCTTGCTCTCCCCTTCTCTCCTGGCCGGCACTTAGCTCTCTCCACGGACCCACGCACTTTCCAAAGACACTGTCACAACAGGAAGACCCGTGGCTTAGCAGACTCTTGGTCCCGCCCCTCTCTTGCCATCTCACTCACCCACTCTGACACTCCTACATCTCTCTCTCTCTCTCCGTCTCTCTCTCTCCCACCTCTCTCTCTCCTCTCTCTCTCTCTCTGTCTCCCCCCCCTCTCTCTCCACCCCTCTCTCTCTGTGTGCTCTAACATGAGCGCTTAACTCTCCCACACAGTCTCTCCTGTCCCAGGGGCCTGCCACTCTACTCTACTCTGTTCCCTCTCTGCTTGCTGATCCCTGAGAGATGCTTGAAATTTTCCGATTTGCAATCTTTCCCCCCACCACAACCCCCCCAGCCCCCCCCCAGCCCCCAGCCCCTCTCTGCATGTCCCCCAGCCCCCTCTCTCCACTTCCTGTGCCTCCAAACTCTCAGAGTCGGCTCGAGTGCGACCAGATCTCTCTGCCAGCACAGCACAGCACAGCACACAGGGAGACTGTGTCCAGGGCAGGGGGACTTCCCTGTGTGCACATGCTCAATGCCACACTGACAAGCTTTTGTTTAGAGAGCCGCAAGGAACAGGAGCGGGAGCAGGAGCTGGAGCTGCCCACAACAAGGAGGAGAGAGAGAGAGAAAAACAAAGAGAAGTGCATGTGCACGCTCTCTCGCTCCTTCTCTCTCTGTCTTTCTCTCTCTCTCTCTCTCTCTCTCTCTCTCTCTCTCTCTCTCACACACACACACATGAACACATGAGACACAAGAGAGGGAGAAAAAAAATAAACGGCTACTTCCTGTAACCTGAGCTGTGCGCCTGTGCTTGTCAGTCAGCAGTGGATTTAAATACAGGAGCATCCAGGTGTATGTGTGTGTGTGTGTGTGTGTGTGTATGTGTGAGCATTCAGATCGGCCTCTATAGATAGTTACTGGCTGCTTATATAACACACTTAAGTCCTGTGTCACTCTCACACTCTGGTCTCAGCTTCAGCTTCTCTTCTCCTTGTTCTGTACACACACAACTAAACAAACACCTAAACACACACACACACACACACATGCACACGCACACACAAAGGCCAGTCCCGTGGGTTAAGCAAACTTTACAAATAGGTGTTCCAACCACATGTGGCCTGGGTGGCCAAAATGAGGATCAGAAAGAGAACAGAGAGAGTGAGAGAGAGAGAGAGAGAAAGAGAGAGAAAGAGAGATTCTGCGTTTCTCAGGAAATGCAGAGCAGCCAGGTTGGGTGAGCTGAGCGGCTCAGATGTCACTGTGCGTGTCGCTGGTCTCACTTCCTGCCCTACGCCATCATCAAGGGGGAAGAGGCCAAGAGAAGTGTGCAGGCGACTGACACATCCAAGCCTCTTCTGTTCTGAACATGCAGAACACAAACACTCCTGTTCGGCATGTCTTCCAGCTTCCAGCTTCCAGCTTCCAGTGAGCGAGTGTGTGTGTGTGTGTGTGTGTGTGTGTGTGTGTGTATGTTCCAAGTCCGGGGGCCCATCCAGTGTGGGGGCCTCCCCGGTAGACTCAGGGCGTTACGCAGCGGAGAGCCAGAGTCAGCAGCCAGCAGACTGACATTCCCCAATGATTATTTCCAAAACACTGGAGATCCTCAAGCATTCCCTTATGCAGTCCAGTCTCATTTGTCTCTCTCCTTCTCTTTCTCTCCTTTTTTTCCTCTGTCTTCCTTTCTGCCTTTGCTTTCGCTGTGGTTCCACTGCATGGGGTCATGCTGCAGTAGCTTTGCAGTGTTTGCAATATCAGAGGGACTCAGACTCAGCCTGCAAACAACTAAACAAAAACCAAAACACACACACACACACACACAGGAAGAAGAAGAAACAGTTCCAAAGCAATGCAAGGCTTACCTGTGAGAAATGAAGCTGTGAGCTGTAGGGTTGTGGTGGTTAGTTGGATAGTGGATGACTCAACAGCCCATCACCTGGTGCGTCCCCAAGCAGAGAGCAGGTTGCAGCCCCGGGCCGTGGAGGTGCTGAGGGAGTGGAGGGGAGTGGAGTGGAGAGGAGTGGAGAGCAGAGGCAGGCAAAGAGCAACAGGTAGCAGGAGCAGGACTCTCTCTCTCTCTCTCAGGCACCGGCAGCTCCAACTCAAAACTCTGCAAGTGTCTCCTGAAGCCTTAAACCCTCAGCTTAGCTCCCGGCACCAAGCTGCCTCCCCCAATGACGTCAAAGTCTCAGGTCACATGGTCTCCTGGAAAGCCTATGCGAGCCAGCGTTGCCCTGGCAACAGGAACTCGGCGGCTGCAGAGCAGTTTCGGTGGGTGGTCTGTTGGGTCTCTGCTCACTTTGCAATAAATGCCAACAAGCAAACAAATTGATTAATAAACTCGCTAGAAATCAGTGCATGACAACAGCTCAGATGTATTAAACAAGCCAAGCAAGTTAAATGAAAAAGGAATGATTTTTTAATTTTTTTTGGTTTGAATTGACTTGATTTGGTTTGATTTGTCGTCTGCACAGTGTTCAAAAAGTGCAATTTCATGCATGCATTGTGGATTATGCTGCACAGGAGAGGAAATGAGATTGTACATTTTACATTCATTACTTCTAAAGTCAGCACAACATATGACAGCATAATGTCCTGGCCAGGCTGCTAGGCCACAGCAGATGTCATAGCTCACATTGAGGAGCATGCTTCACTAAAGAGATTAGGCCAATCAAAGCCAACTCTCATTGGTCTCCAACCAGGGGAGGCTTTTTCTTAATGACTCAAACAACCTCATCTCACTCAGGTCCTGCTGAGTCAGGCTAACCCAGGCCTTGCAACACACATGTTACATGAAATTATGTAAAACATTTTGCTGTGTCATTTTTCACATCAAAAAGGCTGATAAAGTTTAGAATCATAAAGAGACAAAAAAGATGAACAAGACTAAAAGGATTTTGCTTAATCTTTTTAAAGTTCAAATTATTAAATTATTAAATTATTCATGAGTCCCAGCACTTGTTTTTAAACGAAGCAAAAAGTAGCTGTTGCATTTCCTCACATCTTCAACAGCAAATAGTATGCATTAGCGTCCACCCAGGTCTTTAATTCAGTACCAGCTTCATTCCAAAGAAGAAAGGTTCAGATGGCATGTCTTAAAGCAAGCATGCATTGATCGCATGCACGGTTGTCAGTGTAGACAAAACACATGCATGCATTGATCTGCTCTGAGGCACACAGGTCACACCTGTCAATAAGGCCTCCCTAAATGGCCAATTACAGTCGGTGCACATTTGCTGGTGATCTGGCCTTTGCAGATGAGCGAGTGATATGTAGATATTACTATCTATCTATCTATCTATCTATCTATCTATCTATCTATCTATCTATCTATCTATCTATCTATCTATATATACAGT
>JASCQY010000068.1:15266838-15282717 GCA_030264315.1 Sardinella tawilis
TGTGTGTGTGTGTGTGTGTGTGTGTGTGTGTGTGTGTGTGTGTGTGTGTGTGTGTGTGTGTGTGTGTAGGTGTGTGAATGACATTTGTTTGATTGGAAATGTGTGAAGTACAAGAGAGAGAAAGAGCGTAATAAATTAAATAGGCCGAGGCAATCAGTGAACTTTTGACTAATTTCACCCACAGGGGCTCAATAAAGTGGATCACAAAGAAGAATAGGATTGATATCACTTGTCTGTGTGTAAGCATCTGTGTTTTCCCCCTGTGAAACAACCAAATAATCCTTAGTGTTGTGTTGACCAGGCCCGATTTCATCAGGTCTCTTTCTCTGTAGGTCTACCTCTTCACCCCTCACAATGTGAACCGAGGAAACCTGATGCAATCCGACACTCACAAATTTCCTGTGAGAATAAGACCTCCATTGGTGTGAGTGACCACATGCACGCTCCCCATGGGCCTGAGAAATACTATGAGAATTCTTGGAGTCATGTGGACCTGCTGATCCAAGTCACATGCTCGCTCACAGGCAGAGCGAGACAGAGAGAGGGACACTGAGAGAATAGAATGTGGAAAGGAACTAAAGAGAGAAGAGAAATCAGGAAGTAAAGCAGAGGAGGAAACCTAAGCACCCAAGTGAGATGTCTCAGGCAGAGTTCTCAGCAGGAAGTAAAGGACCACAGGAGAATGTAGTCTCTGTGTGTCGGTCTGAATAAATAGAAAGGCCAAAAAAGAGAGCAAGTGTTAAATTAATACTTTTTTCAAAGGAATATAGCATCACCATTGTGATAAGGCTTATGGGAAGTTCAAGAAATTTGAGAAAGAGGGAGAAGAAAAAGAAAGAGAAAGAAACATACTGTCAGACAAGTGGAGGGGCGGAGACTAAGTCGTCACAATGACATACAGCTTTTTCACACCTCTCCAATAAAATGTCTTCGGCTCATTGGCAGGCAGGCAGGCAGTAAGCGAGTTTGTGTGTGTGCACTTGCCTGAGAGTCTATACAGATATGATAGAAGGGACGTAAGGAGGAAAACACAAGCTAGATATTCTCTCTGAGGGCATTGGGTATTTCAGCATCTCTTCACGCAACATTGCCCTCTTTAAGGATGTCAGGCTTTTGGACCGGAGTAGGCTATCATGTGTGGCGTGGCGAATCTTGTGTGCGTGATGGCTCCTGCTGAAGAGCGATTGGTTCATCTGCATAAATATGTAGGTATTCTGTTTGTGTTGGTTTCTATTAATCTGGGTTTAATGACCTTTACAGTAAAGGTATATGTACATGTACACGCATAGTAAGGTACATGTATAGTGAACACTGAGCCTAAACCATTTGTTTTGGGGGAAAGAACAGCCTTTATAGAAACTTATTTCCTGTTTAATTTTTTGTTAGAAATAAGAAATTCAAAGACTGTTTTTTGAAAACTATAAATAAAACAGCTCTGCTGTAATGACACTCCCACCACAACTAAGCACTGTTTTTAAATTAGCGCTACATTAACACCCATGGTGGCTCTCAGAGACCACACTTGAGAAAGGGAAGTAGCTTGAGCAGTCATGCTTTTCCCTGTGTGAAGATGCCTAGTGCACTGGAGCTCGCTATGAAACTGCACACTGATCCAATCAAACACTGCTTCCCCAATTCGCTTCACATGACTACAATGTTCAATGCACCATGTTACTACAAATGATTTGCAGGTTTTATTGTTTTGCCCTTTTATGATTTTGCAGTTGATGTCATGAAATTGTGATTGCAGATCCAAAAACCACACAGAAATCCGTCTGCTTCTCCATCGCTCCTCAGGAAGCATAGTATGCCATGAGGATGGAGGAGAGATCCCAGCTGACACGAGAGAGTTCATTTGGTGCCGCCAGCGACACAGACTCACACCGTCAGCCCACTGGGACTCTGGCAGGGAACAGTGCGACACCTAAATGGACTAACGGTATGAAGTTGGTCGTTTAAGATCAGATGAAAGTGGTGCGTCGCCCTATCAGGATGTGTCATATGTTGAGCATGACAACTGTCTGATTATCATGCAGTGAAATGTGTGAGGTTCCCTGTGGCTGCTATACTGGACACTTTTTTTCATCCTTCATTTGTTTTTGTCGTCTGTATATCTTTCAATTTCTCTCTTGTTACTTGATTATTTTTAGTGCTTTCTCAGCCACACGCTCTTATTCAACATTTTGTATCCTGGAGATCATGTGCTCTCCTATTGGCTTATTTGTCCATTGTAACAGAGCCCTTCGTGTCCCCCTGTTTAGGGCAGTGTGTGCTGACCGTGCCCAGCTCCTCAGTGCTCAGCCCCCGCTTTGACCTGCCACTCTGCCGGGGTCTACTGGAGCGACACGGCTTTCAGGTCACTGTAAATGACACAACTCTCTGTGTGTGTGTGTGTCTGTGTGTATGTGTGTGTGTGTGTGCAATAGAAAGAGAACAAACTCTTGCTGAAGATGAAAATATGATACAAAACAGACTGATACCAAACAAGAGTGTCTTTGTCAGTTGTGTGGAAACACTACTTCCTTGAATGTCATCTTTGTTTGATAATTGTGCCAGTTCGTGCAGTATCATGGTCCTGTATGCTTTAAGAAAGGTGGGGCTGACCTATGCACAAAATGCTAAACAACTATGGCTACTGTACAGTTCTTAAGAAAGTGTACACAGATATATCCATTCTGCACATCCAGTTCCACTAAGGTGGTGCAGGGCTGCTTGCTCACAGGCTTAAGTTGATTCCATTTGCCTTACAGATACCAACACAAGACTTTGAGGCACCTCTTCAAATAGCCCTGGGCAGTGCATCAGTGCGCAGATTCATCTTTTTCAACTCCAACCTCTTCAACTTCATCCTAGGCCCAGTAATAACATTGCATTGGTTTCCACTTTTCTCATTACTGTAAGATGTGTCATCGAGTTGCTCTGTTGCTTAGCTGGTGAAAAGGATGTGTCGCCTTTCCGCTTGATATCAGCAATGACGTCATTCTGACACTACGCAGCACTGAGGACACTACAGTTTCAGAGCTCGACTATTGACCTGCATCACACTGTTGCCCCAAAATACATTTAGGCTAGTTCCTGTTGGGCTACAGCAAGACAGCATCTTGTCTAGGAGAAAGCTTTGCAAAAGGCAAAGCTGTTTCTTGTCCATGAACCGTCTTGTGTGTGTGTGTGTGTGTGTGTGTGTGTGTGTGTGTGTGTGTGTGTCTGCCAGGTGCTGTATCTCGTGCTGTGGTGTGCTGTGTACTCTACTGTCCATCTCTACCTAGCACAGGCCATCACAGACTTCTGGGTCCTGTGTCTTTGTGTGAGCCTGGTGGCCATCATCTGCACCACCACCATCCTCCTTGTCCTCCACCACAGCAGCAAAGAGGTACAGGACCTGCAGCGCTGGCTATGCACGCCAGTGGCAATGCCATGCCATGCATGTGGCCCATGTCTTTACTGTCAAGGTTCATGGGTACATGGTGGTGGGAGTGTAGCAGTTCAGGAACATGGCTCGCATGGAAATTGGGGCTTTGAGCAAGGCACTCACCGAACTAGTTGATAGTTGGCGTTTGCGCGTCGGGCTCTCATCACTCTGTCGGGAGAATATTCCAAGATAATGAGCGCCTGACAGAACGCTATATCCTTAGGTAATGTATTGTGTTGCTGAGTTTGGGGAGAGCACAGTGGTTGTAGAACATGTATGAACATTTTATCCACATGTGACAAGGGCGAGGACAGATAGGTAGATAGATAAAGAGAGAGCGAGAGAGATTGTAATTTATACAAGGTATCAGATTAACACAATTCAATAGAATGAATCGTCATTAAGAAATGCAAAGTGTGTTGTCTGTGTGTAAAGCTGCAGGTGGGCTCCTTTAGTCAACATTTTAGTCCTCTCAAAACTTTCTTTAGAATTGGCCAGTGAACACACTGACTGCTTGGCTCAGAATGTAGAGATGCCATGTGAGAATGCAGTGTACACTGGATACTGACCAACATTCACTCCCCTGATTGGCTCTTCACAGATCAACATCAACACAGATATCCGGCTGCTCCAGGTGAACGAGAGGCTGATCAGACACTCTCTGCTCATAGGGATGGCTGACTGGGTGCACAAGTGCACTGGGACACTGCAGGTCAGTCTCTCTGCTTACCTAATGAACTCTCTTTAGCAGCACCATAATATACGGCATTTCTATGTTCTGAAGTGGAAATAGTGTCAAGTAATTCTGGCTGGATGCACATGTTGTCTGGATTCCATGTGGTCAATGATGCACACAAAATTTTGTTCTTCTTCAGCTCTGAAAACTTATTTAGGGTATATGTCTTTTTCCATTTGTGTGACTTATGGTGTAGCCAAAAGTCTTCGCATGATGATTCAAATTTTGATGTTTTGAATCATCGTTTTTGTTGTTGTGATTAATTGTTTCTAGATTGTTTAGAATGACCAGATGCATTTGACCAAATTTTAACTCAATGGCCCTGGCACAAAATTATATAAGATTTAACATAGTGTCGGTAATTTGAAGTCACATACCCTTTTGACTAAAGAGCAAACCAATTATTACCAAATATATCTAAAAAAGAAGTGCTAAAAATCATGTGTTGCCTTGTGTTAGAAATGATTACCCCATAGCAACCAAAGCATGCAGCTAAGCGTTTCTAATTGTAGCCTACTTGGGTGAAGTGCCATGACAAGACTCTACTTGTGCTGATGTATGACCTTCAAAAAATGATAAACTGCAAGTGCTAAGAAGAAAAACCAACATTAAGACACTAAGGGATTGACATTTACAGACTTTACAGTGGACACGTGCACTCAAGCGCTCACTTAATGGTTAGCCGTTATTTTGCACACTATGCCAAGATTTGAACAGTCTAATTCTTCAAGTCACTGTTATAAATGTTGGCAATGCAGACCTCTCTCATGTGTTCCCTCTGCCACTGTCTGTCCCTGTGTGTGTGTGTCAGCTCTTCTGTGTGTACTGGGACCTGACACCTTGTTTGGCTGCTCTCACTCACACTGTCCAGGACAGGAGTGTTCGGAGGAGTGAGCTGCAGGTACGTGGATGACTTGATGTTGTGGACTACAATAGTATTGATCTGTATTGCCTTACACACCCTTTGGCCACTCTTACTCTTTGTGGCAAAGGTATTGCATTCAGAGATCAATACAAAGACGATCAATAGCCCAAAATAGACTTAGACGTCCTGACAGTCTTTTACTCAGCTTTGTTGACATAAACTGAACGTGATCTTGAAATCTGAACAGTGACGTGATGTGATGTGATGTGAACAATACAGTTTCAGTCAAGAATATCCCGTCCATTATAGTATCTAAATAATATATATATATATATATATATATATATATATATTTTTTTTTTTATTTATTAGAATATTTTATTTATTTATTATTAATCAACCAAATAGAAAATAGTAGGATTAGATTGAAAATGGTCAAACATGTGGCTATAGGCCATGATGTGTGCATTTCAACCATACTTACAGAAAAAGCTGAAGAAAAGAATGTGTAAGCTGACCTTGGTGACAGAGGTCATGCACTTTGACCCTGACACAATCTCATTGGACCGTGGGGTTCCTGAAGAGGAGCGGCCGTTGTTGGAGGAGAATGGGGACAGAAACGGCAGTACCCCCTGCAATCAGCGGGAGGAGACAAAACTCACCAAAAACATCAGTCTGGTGCCAGACTGCACCCTCCCGGCACAGGTAGGGAAACCCACCCAACTCCTACTGCGTAGTTACAATATGCTTTAGTGCTATAAATTAATGCCAAACAAACACACACAAATATTTGACTATCTACTGTGCGACTCAAATGCTCCTAAAAGAAGTGATTCTATATATTCGGATGGATTCATTTCAAATAGCCGACCTCTGTTGCTATTTCTCTGCAGGCTATTGCGCGGCAGCTTCTGCTGACTTACAGTTCGGTGTACATCAAGCTGCTGGTATCGGACAGACTGCCCAGTGCCCCAGCAGGACTGACCAATGAGAGGAGGCCTCACTGTACCACTGCTGCTCTGTGTCTTTGCCAGTATGTCCACCTGAAAGTCTTCCATTAGAGGAGCTTTAAGCCCCATGCAAGACCTACAATAGTGCATGGCTGCTTTCTGTATAGAAACAGACTCCTATAGACAAATATTATATTAAATATTATAACATATTTATTTATAGTAGATTCTTATGAACTGTGGTCAGTGATCTACCATATAGTGTTACAGACTATACTGTATATGATGTACTGTATCATGAAATATGTTACAAAGTGTTAGAAATGACTTGACAGTGTAAAGGTTCTGTGTGATAAGTATGTGATATAATGTGATTCAACTTCCCTTGAAAGTAGATTTTTTTGTCAGTTCTTTGTGCGACAGAGATGTACGTATTTGTACGAATGAGAAAAGGCGAAATAAATGTAGTGTGATGCGATGGCTACTCGTGTTGTGTGCTGTAGTTATGCCTCAGTGGTGAGGAGCAGGGGGCACCTGAGGAGAGGACCTTGAACCTGGTCTGCATGATTGGTTTGGCATTAAATGCCGCTAATCATCCTCAGCTGTGTTGGTGGTAGTGGCTGGCGCGGGCATCCGTGGTGCCCACATGGCAACACAAATTGGCACAGCCGGGCCGATGGCATAGGGCAGCCAGGGCTGCAGTGCTGTGGCATACTGATGCAGCGGGAGACCAAGGTAAGCGATCACAGAGGCGCTGGGTCTCTTTGGGTGGCTAAATGACCATCTGTGATTCACAGACAGTCTGGCCCACTCCTGCCATTGTGTACACACACACACACACACACACACACACACGCACACACACATTCCTGTTGTCATCTCTCTCTCTATCTCTCTGTGTCCCCCTGTATCACGGCACAGGCATAGTATCCATGTGCACCCTTCCATGGCAGAAATCAGACATAGTAACACGATAAAAATAAGCTCATTCATCCAAATGTAAGAGAGAGAGACAGAGAGAGAGAGTGAGAGAGATAGAGACAGAGAGAGGGAAAGTGAGAGTGAGTGTTCCTTACTCATTCTGCTCGTAATGACAGAGAAAGAGACAGATACAAAAATGGAGAGAGAAAAAACAGGGCAACTAAAAATAGCACCTTAGAGACGGCGCAATGGAAAAGCCAGACACACACACACACACACACACGCACACACTCGCAGGTCAGGAAGGAGATGGTGAAGGGAGGAAATGAAAAATAACTGTCACTGTTGAAATTTTCACAACCAAACATTTGTCTTTAATTCTTCAACTTAATTGATACAACAAATGCATGTGTTACAATAAACCTCAAAGCACTTGAACACAGGTGAGCTGGCAGCCTTGTCCAATGAGCCACAGTCACGTGTGGCATGATTACAAGCTTAAACAACTCTCACTCCAAAAGAGTCAGAAGTAACCAGGCAGAATTTGTTTTGTTTTGTTTTTTCATGTGTCATCTCTGGCATATCAAACACTGCAGGAGGTAAAGCATTTCCCCAAAGTTAGCTATTAGCCCAGCAACATTTGCTGGGATTCAAATGCATCTGCGCACTGTGGATGCACTGTGGATCCAGGAAAAGCAATCTGTTTGTGTCTTGACATACATAGAAAGAGGGTTAAAATATAATTAGCCAGCTTTGACCTTCGACGGTGTGTGTGTGTTTGGAATCATTCAAATGAAAGTAAAAAAAGGCAGGCCTTGTCACACCTCTTGGCACACTCAATACGTACTCCTGTGAAGTATACGTGTATTCATTCAGAACAATCTCACAAAACACTTGCTCATGTCTTTCCAGTCATCAATAAAAAGCTAACATTTAGCCAATTTACAGCAATGGGAGAAACAAAAAGATATGGCAACATCTTTTGTCCAGACTAGGAAATAAAAATAACTCAAATGGAAGAATAAACCATATGTCTACTTTTTTGGGACTGGATTTTAAACAATAACCTTTACGTTTAAATCATGGCACAGTTTCTATACAAATATAGTTTCATTCTTCTTCTACAAAGCCCATAACCCATTAGCCTATGAAGCTAAGCTACTACCAGGTAGAAAGCACAGGCCAAGCCAGTGTCAGAGAGGGGCCAGAGAGCATCAGGATGTTAAGAATGGAACCAGAGGTACCCAGCGTTGCCATGGGGTGAGCGGCCAATCAGAACGTATGCTCACTAGTGGTTTCCAATCTCCATGTTCTGTCAGGAGACGACGGCTAACCTATCCTCGGCACCCTAAACACACACTAGCCTACCTACAGTACCTCATGGGCAATTATGGGGCTGATGATGAATACTGCATCAAGGGGCACTGTAAAAACAACACAGAATGATCTGTGCAACTTAACAACCCTACGACATCAAATGAAAACTGGCAACAACAACTTTAATCCAACACATCATTAGACCGATGCTATGAAGTCAACCTTAAAAGAAATGTGGCACACTAACATAAGCTTCTATTTCTACAGTGGCCTGAAAAGACACAGACGTCAGTTGTCCTACACACCAAAAGAGCCAAAAGGGAGCATGAGATTTGACATGGGCTAAACTGCCCCACCACTTGAGAGATGCATTCCTGTACAATGACTTGGCAAACTGCTCTCCCTCTTTTCCTGGCCAAAGTCAAAAAGTGCTGCTATTCTTAGCCCTCCCACTCCACTCCTGGCCAGACTCTTCATCTCCAGGCAGACACCAGGCTCCTCTGGGCCTGCTCCCACTACACCAGAGTTCCAGGTCATGCATGACAACTGAGTTCTGCCCCTGGCTGGGACCCACAGACAGCAGAAGAAAAGGACCGCTGGCTCACTTGGCACCACACACACTTCCTGTGGCTCCACATGCTTCTGCTCGCTTTAGTTTGGACTGACAATTGAGTGATACAAGGAAGCTGGATGTAATATTCCTAGAGGTCAAGAGAAAGAGCGTCTGTACTCTTTAATGCAGCTTGAAGGTGCATACTCACATGCGCGTCCAAGTATGCTTGTGTGTTTGAAAGAATGAGCGTACTACACTAAGGGCGAGCTGATAGCTATGGATTTCAAAATACAATGGTGGCCTCACGAGAAATAACGCAGCTTCCAAGAAATTCATTTAGAGCTATGCATATAAATAATCAATTGAAATCACAAATAAATAACCAAAGTTCCATTAGAAATTAGAAAACCAAACAAACAAGGCAAAAATAAATAAACAGATGAATAAATAAATAAAGCAAACTGATTTGTGAGGCTCTCGTCTAAGTCCAGAGGGTAAAGCTAGAGATGATATCCCTCCTCGATACATTCTTATAGCTAGCTACAGCATTCTACAGCAACACTGTAGGGGCGACGTGATTGGCTGTGGCACGGCTACTCGTACAGTAGGTACTGCAGCCTCTCAGCATGGGAGAGGACAACGCCGACTAGAGGCTTGTTTACACTTATTGGCATTATCTGCTCAACAGACCATGGGAGAGGACAACGCCGACTAGAGGCTTTTTTACACTTATTGGCATTATCTGTTCAACAGACGTCAGTGAGGAAGAGTTCTTTGTATTGACACATGAGATGTATTTTTGGCAGAGTTCGTAGTCAAATCCTTCACCCAGGCTGCATTTGACTGTTAGCGTTCTGTTAAATAGCGGTTAAATCACGTCATTAAATCCCTTTCTTTTGGCAGTTTCGTTTGTTTTGTTGCTACTCTACCACTGGTGACCTACAATAATGAATGACAAAAAAGATTCAATCAAGTTACTGAATACCAACAAGCACGACAATAAAATATACTGCATTTATGATTAATACATAACCATTAATGCTATTCAATACTAATGGAGCATTGCTGTATAATAACTCTAGTGATGGTAGTGTGTCGGTGTATGTTTTTTTCTAGAATATGAATGAACCTTCTTCAAATCATTTGTTTGTGTGTATGTGTGTGTGTGTGTGTGTGTGTGTGTGTGTGTGTAAATCAGATATGGAATGTGTTTGTGGGGCCTACATACTGACCCATTCTGAGTAAAGTATGGGAAATGTGACAACACTGCTTTGGCTTCCACTTGTCGCCATGTTTGCTGTGAAGCATGAATGCCAGTGTTTGTCAGTGCAGTGTTAGTCAGTCAGTCAGTCAGTCAGTCAGTCAGTCTGTCCATCGGTCTGCCTGTCAGTCCGAACTGTTAAACCGTTTGCGCCCTTTGACATGTTTAGCAGCAGGAAAAGGAGTCTTTTATTAGTGCCCACGCTCTCCACCAACCTCTGCCCCCAGCACCTCCACCTCCACCAGCAGCACCTCCACCCCTCTGGCCCAGCCTACGGCTCCCAGTCGTCCTCGTGGTGCTGCGAGGCGATGATGACCACCACCGTGAGGATGGTGCACAACACGATGGAGGCGATGCCCACCGCCAGACTGATGAAGGAGAAGTTCCGCGCCTCGCGGGAGGCGATCTCCGCAGTAACCATGTCTCCCCTAGCAACCGCTGTGCGCACCTGGGAAAGAGAGAGAGAGAAAGAGAGAGAGAGAGAAAGAGAGAGAGAGAGAGAGGCAGAAAAGTGGTGCTAAGGATGATGAAAACACACACACACACACTCATATACACACATAAATTACGTATTTGATGGTTATTAAAAACATTTTTGGAATAGATGGAATAGATCATATACTAGGTGCCTTCAGTGAGTGTGTATGTGTGTGTGTCCAGCTATTAGCATCCTTCAACACAGATGTGTTTGTGTGTGTGTGTGTGTATGTGTGTGTGTGTGAGCCCACCTGCATGGCTTTGATGATGGCTATGATTCCTGTAGGCCAGAAGCAGCAGACGGTGGTGAGGACGGCGATGGGCAGGTAATCGTGTGGCGGGCGCCGTGACTCCATCAAAGCGATGCCAGGGGGCATCTGCATGGCCATCTGGCCAGGGGCCACGCCGGGGTGGGGCCCTCCGTTGGGCATGTAGGGCTGGCCCTGACGGGAGGAGGACACAACACAGGGCTTGGAGTACAACTACAACTACAACAAGGGAGAATGTTTCAATCTTTCTTTTTTTTTAAATCTAAATGAGGAACCTTATATCTTAGCCCAGCCTAGTACAGACCCATGAGAGACATAGATAAGCCTACATAATCATATTGCTTAATATTTGCAGTGTGTGTAGGTTGACATAGTTTTTTTAATCTTTTAGCCTAAAAGGTGACATGTAAAGCATTGAGTTTGTTGTTTGGTTAGCATTTTCATGTCTATTTTGTTGGTACTGTATATGTTTATAGTCACGTTTGGTATACATACATACAGTATATTCACTGTTGTGCTGAGATACTTAAACTAAAAATGTCTGTTGATTTTTCTTCCAACTCTCAAAATAATCTTTTAAGACATCACCAAATACCTAGCCTATCAATGAAGTTGGCCAGCTTTTGGTACCAACTGTTCTGTTGTTGAGGTTTGAAAGGTCCATCTGTTGGCTGTTTGCTAATTAGACAGCTAGTTTTAGACATGAATTCAGTATCTATTTATAAAGGGTAACATTTTTATTAGATCTATCAAAAATGACAACAAGGACATCGTGTATGATTAAAACAATAACACAGGACTATTCTAGATAGAGATATTGAATTAATCCCGAAGGAAATGAAGGCTGATTAAAAAACGATGTTTTCCCTGAGAACTGGCTCACTCACCGATGTCCCGATGGGGTAGACGGGCACGTAGGCTGTGCAGGGCTGGAGCTGCAGGGGGTAGCCGGGGTGCAGGTAGCCCACGGGGGGGTGCGGCACGTTTCCTCCAGGGCCGTGGGTCTGCACGGTGTAGCCGTTGGGGGCGCGGGAGGAGCCCAGCGTCCCACAGTGGAACTGGGTCTCCTGGAGGTAGCCGTCGGTGCCGGGGGGAGGCGGGGGCGGAGGATAGTTGGGCTGGGGGCCGAAACCCGGGTTCTGGCCACCCTGCTGGGCCATGTTGGGGTCCTGGGCAGGGATGTAGGGAGGGGGGAGCATCTGGTTCATTTGCTGGGCCATTGGCTGCCTCCCTGACTCATCCAGACCTGAAACCAGGAGAGAAGACATGAGTGTGTGTGTGTGTGTGTGTGTGTGTATGTGTGTGTATGAGGGCAATAGAACAGAACAGAGAGGGTAAGAGTGGAGCAATATTCCGTGATCTTTGGACAGAATATGCAGCAAAAAAGCAGCAAAATCTCACACCATTTTGACCTATCATACAGCTGCTGAGCCACAACACGCCGATCTAGATTCTGAAACGGATTCCTGAGGAGGTGAAAAGAACTGAACTAAATTCAGTGAGAGAATAAGTGTCTCCTCGTCTCTGTTCTCCACACAAAAACCCACCAGAAAACAACCACGCACCATGTCTGTGCCGCTAATCATTGCTCCCAAATGAGACTGACATTCAAGTCTCCTGGGCATTCTCATTCTCAATAGGTCAGCGCTGCAGAAAAAGTACAAATTGTTTTCGATTTTTGAAGCTTCCAAATGTGAGGCTGACCTTATGTAACAACCCGAAAATGAAATGGATCTGTAAATGGCAAACTAAATGAAACAGCTGCTGATGTGATGCAGGTGTGATGAGACTCTTGAAGCCCGTACATGGGGACAGAGAACACGACAGCCTGTAGCATGCGTGTTCACATCACACGTTCATGTATTCATTCTAAGTGACTGTTTGGGCCTCCATGCCGTGGGACTGCAGCAGAGAAGAGGCAAAGCCACACATGAGATGCAGAGAGATAGAGAGAGAGAGAGAGAGAGAGAAAGGGGGAGGAAGTAGAGAGTAATGAACGAGTGCTGTGCAGAGAGACAGGTTATGCTCAGGGACAAATGTGCATTATATAAGCCCTGACTGTCACCACACACATCCACTGGTTGGAATCAGAGCATGGGGTGGCTGCAGGCCGCTGGAGAGAGCAAGAGCGTGAGAGAGAGAGAGAGAGAGAGAGAGAGAGAATGTGTGCGTGTGTGTGAGAGAGGCTAATTATTTTTCTTAAGATAAATAGAGGCATAGGGTATAAGACCAGAAACCAGTTACAACCACATTATTTCATTTGATATAAACTGCTGTAGTATAATGGCTAAAGGATAGCACAATGGCTACTGGAGACACAGAGGAAGTTTCTACTTCCAAGGAAAGGCAGTTACAGCATAAGGCCAGGAAAATAGCATGTCCACAGCATCAGCATTTCCAAAAAATGATACATGATCAAATATTAAGAGCCAAAATAAAAGTCATCCAGTGATGCTGATATAACCTGACAATTTAATTTACACGTCTCGATGTGGCAAGTCAAACCGCCACGCAGGCTATGCGCAGGCTGAAACCTGTGATTTGCGCTTATGTGCAATGCGCTTTTCTCCTCTGCTCCTCTCTCGCAGCTGTTGTGCAGTAAGCTATAGCCACGCACAGTTGATGGGAGAAAAAGCTATCTCAAACATTGCAGTGCGACATAGATTGTGTGCATACAGTGAGTCGGAGGGAGGGAAATCACAGACATAGCCTAACCCGTATTATTCCATGGCATTATCCATGTTGTCCACTCCAAGTGGCCCCACTCGCCCCGAGATTAATTGGGAGCGCAACCAAAGCAAAGTTGAAAAGCCACAGTCAACGGCAACCTTTGTGTTCGCGTTGAGAGTGTACAGATGCTGATGACAGCCTACATGGCCTTTAGGAGAATGAGATGGAGAAATAGAGAGTGTGCGTCATGGAGTAAAATAACGACTTGAACGTTTAAACGCCACCCTGCATCCTCCGTAAATTCAGAACAAATCGTATTGCATTTACCCAAACAACACTGTCCATCCTAACATAAAATGCGGAGGAATATCCGAATTAGCTTAATTAGCTGCTGCATGACATCACAACAACTGAATAGGCTGTGCAAGAAAATAAAAATCCTACCGTGCTTCTCCGACGACATTTCGTTTAGAGACGATGACAATGGCTCTAAAATCACTCTGCTGCAATAAGCAGAAATTATCGTCTTCTGCCCGCACCTCTAAGCTGAATAAAATATATTAGCTCTTCATCCGGCTAATTAGAACACATATTACATAAATAGTTATGTATAAATATTACTCCAAGACGGTGATCATTTATGTGTAAATCCCAATGTCTTTCCCCCTCTTGATCAACCCTTGACTGGTAGGCTGGCCTATATCAACCGCAACAGCAGAAAATAGGTTTCTCCCTCTAACGCATCGCGTTACATTGAATTAATCAGGTACACAGTATCGCTGCCTTAAAGAGACAGCAGAGCCAAGGCGAATCCCATTTAGACCTGTGATCCTCATACAAAGTATCAGAAAACCATAATAAATCCGCTCCACTTTGAGTTTTTATAAAAATGTAATGAAAATATTTTTCATGAGTTACTACTATCTGATAACACTCTGCGAGCAGTTCAGACTAGCGGGCAGTGGTTTTAACTGGAAAATAGACATGAGAGTTTCAGTGTCCTCTCTGATGTCTAATTTATAGTCCATTCCTCCGAGACCTGCTAACTCGCGCTGAAAAGTGGATGAGTTTTCAAGGTTGAGTGATCACCATGACTTGTTTGCATGATGGGCCCATGTCACTCACAGCAACCATTTTTCCAAGAAGTCGCAGGGCAGGCCAGTAGCAGTATGACCAATGGCTGCACTGTACAGTGATGCTGGTGGCTCCTGCCTCTCACCAACTGTCCTGTGCCACTCATAAACTGTCTTGTGCCCTGTCCCACTGTCTACTGCATCTCATGCTGTCCCATGGCACTTGCCCACTGCATTATGAGACATACCAGTGACTGTACTGTCCTGTGCACTGTCCCACACCACTGGCCTGTGCCACTCAAACTTCACTGTCCCATGGATTAGGTTTGCAACAATTGGCAAGTGTCACGGGACTGTGTAGCCTACAGGACAGTAGGCGAGTGGCACCAGCAAAAATACAGTACAGTTTTTGTTCCTTCTGCCTCTCCAATAAGATTGTGCTTCAGAGGGGCAGACTCAGATCCTTATGCCACACCTGCACTTAGCCTATGAAAGAGGCCCATTGGGACAATATATCTGTTGCTGTTTCTGTAAATGCCTGCCTACTACATACTACTCATATACTGATCTCTGCAGAAAGCAGTGTGTGGTGTGCAGTACATGAACAATAACACAGGAGTCGCGCACCTGCACCTGCAGTCCATTCATTGAGACACTGCTCATGTGCCTCATCGGGTAGGGCACCTGCTGTTAATGAATTATATTAATTACATACTTACATCTAATGATATAATTCTATCAGGTACTGGCTATGTCATGGTAGTAGGTGTGTGTGTTGCACTATGTAGTCTACATAGTAGGGCTCATGTACTGTAGTATGTAGCACAGCAGTATGCCATTTCGGAAGCAGCATGCGTCTCGATGGGCCTATTCATTATAAAGTGTCTACAGGAGTGGTTTTGGCGTTCCCATGCTTCTCCAGTGTTTGGCGCCACGGTTATGAGCAGTGGGGAAAGAAAGGGCTCAGAGACAGTGACACTGAGCCCTCAAGCACTTCACATTTAGACAGCGGGACTCCATCTAAACCCTCACAAGCTAAGCGTGAACACACACTCAAGTCTGTGAGTCAGTAAGGGCAGACATCGAGACTGAGCCATTAAATACCCTTTGTAGACTTTCAGACGTTCACTTTCGTGACAAGAGTGAAGGAACAAAACACATGACGTTACATGCAGCCCATTTATTCACACAATAATTTACAATCTGCACGTAGTGTTTCACTACAACTCATAGTTTGAGCCATCAGACCCAGCCATGCATTCTAAAATCTCTCTCCCTCTCACTCACACACACACACACACACACACACACACACACAAACACACACACACACACACACACGCGTCTCTAAATATGTTCCCAAGAGAACAACAATCAT
>JASCQY010000068.1:15284582-15311092 GCA_030264315.1 Sardinella tawilis
CACACACACACACACACACACACACACACACACACACACACACACACACACACACACACACACACACACACACGCATGTGCACACACATAGAAGGAGAAAGAGTATTGGCAAAGCCATGATTCACATAGCAAATACTCGTATCCCTCTAGCAGTGCAGCCAAATGCAGGCAAATCCACTAGCTGGGAGAGAGATGCAGTGCATTAGGGACAAGGCCCTCATAAACAAGCCCATCACTCACAGCACACAATGACACAATGACACCCAGGAAACCTAATTACATGGATCTGGGATTGCATCAGAAAGCCATCAAAGGCCCCTGCTGTCTGTCACATTGATGCCTTGGTGTGTGTGTGTGTGTGTGTATGTGTGTATATGTGTGTGTGTGCTGAAAACAAACAGCAGCATGAGACAGACAGACAGACACGAGTCATGGGCCATTATTCCTGGTGTGCCAAACACCTGGCCCTTCAGTAACCCCCCCCCCCCCCCCCCCCCCCATGCCCGTGACTAGCACCTCTCCCACCTACAGTAGCTGCCCAGCGCTGCTTTTAGCATCTCAAAGGCTGACTAACGCCAGCTTATGAATCAGCTCAGCTCAAGTGTTCCATTGCAGAAATCTTGCAAAGCTCTATTAGATGCTACTGTAGCACTAGCTAGAGGGATCCAAAACAAAGGCTTCTCGGGAGAGTGATTCCTGCTGGGTGTGCAAGTCCCTTACCGGGCAGCAGATTTCTGAACCCTGTGCCATCATGTTTGCGGATGGAGTCAAACACCACGGTCCTGGCTGGCATATTCACTCCCATGGCAAATGTCTCTGTCGCAAACAGGACCTGTGTGTGTGTGTGTGTGTGTGTGTGTGTGTGTGTGTGTGTGTGAGTGTGAGTGTGTGAGTGTGTGTGAGAGAGAGAGAGATGCTTTAGAGAATATGCCATTATCAGTCAGGAGGCTTTGAGCAAAGAGCTTGAGGAAGAGTGGCACCTTGACTAGTCCCCGTGAGAAGAGCATCTCGATGACCTCCTTGAGGATGGGCAGGATGCCGCTGTGATGAACCCCGATGCCTCTCTTCAGCAGGTCCCTCATCAGCAGGATCTGCCAGGGCAGAGACCCACAACTTCAGTAAAGGCCACCAGTGCCCAGACACACCGTAGAGGAAGCAAAGCTAGCCCTTCAACTCCATCAAGCACTGCTGGAGCGTTAGTCAAGCCTCTGAATCATCTGTCTCAGTTCAAGACTCACTCATCATTAATAAGGTTGCAACGATACACCAATGAATTGCTTAGCTGTGAACTAATCGCCAGCTATTCAGGTAATTTTGGTCATTTTCTTAAAGAAAATACTTTGCAACTTGCTGATTGCAGCTTCTTGTCTAAATGTGTTTGGTGTTTGCAAGCATTTGAGGACAATATCTTTTTT
This sequence comes from Sardinella tawilis, assembly GCA_030264315.1. Taxonomy (NCBI): domain Eukaryota; kingdom Metazoa; phylum Chordata; class Actinopteri; order Clupeiformes; family Clupeidae; genus Sardinella; species Sardinella tawilis. The sequence goes on from JASCQY010000068.1 coordinate 15,285,998, forward strand.
TTTTTAATCATGACTAATCATCAAAAAAAATAATTGCTTGCTGCAGCCCTTCTTCCTAATAGTAATAATTAAGAATAAATTGTTATTAATGATCATTTGGAAAGGCAGCTTTGGGGTCCACCTGAGGAAGCTGCCGGTCGCCCCCTCTCAGTCGGCTCAGACTCTTCTGGAAGAACGAGTGGATCTCGCTCTTCTCCGTGGCACTGGTCAGGTCCAGTGTGCCCAGCGAGCGGGCGTTGTCATCGCAGCGCGTGCGCGAGAATGTGAACGCCACCACGGGCGTCTGCTGGCGCTGGGACAGGAAGTTGAGCAGCGTCAGCCACACAGCCTTATCCTGCAGACAGAAGAGGACAACGACGTTTAGAATGTTTAAATAAAGTAATGTCTCACAATCCCACAGCAAGGGAGCTTTCATCCGTGAGTAGCACTGTGAGGGTACTTTAATTAAACCATCATGTCAAAGAACCACATAAACCTGCAGAAACTTGCACATAGAGAAGACTAAATAGCTCATACAGAAATCAAGGGCCACAGGAAATGACCCAGGTTTCAAAAGCACGATCATGCGTTTCAAGAGGACTAGAAGGAGGAGAAAGCCAAGGGAGGAGAGACCTGGTTTGGCGTGGTGTTCTTGGACGTGTTCTTGGTGCCAAAGGACTGGGCGTGTTTGCTCGTGCGCTCCTTCTTAGCATCCACCGCGGCGTAATACCTTTAGCACAGATACAGGCGGCAGAAAACACGGGTCTCTTATTCCATGTCTATTCATGAGGGCTTGGATGACAAGAAACCCTACACTGTAATCTCCCATGAACTACGCATGAAATAATCTCCTATTTCCTATGGAATGCCAGTGCTGCTCAGTGTGGCTCTCTGATGGAGCGTGAATTGTATACCCTTTGGTAAGGAAGTTTCCGGCAGGATCGATGAGGAGGAAGAGCTCTTTCTGCGTCTTGGTGCTGTTCCCTGTGTAGAGGTAGTGCTCCAGAGGCACGGGCCGCTTGAGGGTGCTGATCACATAGATGTGCCTCTTCTTCAGACGCCTGGGGGAGCAGGAGCACAGGAGAGGAGAGGAGGCTTGAGCGGACCACGCCTCAGTGCACTGCACAGCAGCAACACAACCTCTGCAGTCACTGACTTTCAGTGACTGTGGTAACTCAATTCAATGGATCATTCTGTTCAATTACATCTGAGAAGCCTGTTAGCCACAGGCTAGATTCATCTGTCCATCAGTAGATGTACAATCTTGAATAATTTACCCCCTTTATAATTTCATATTATAAACTCTAAATACTTCTATTACATATGTGATCAGGTATTAGTAGTCATAGGGAATTCGAGGAGATGTCTGGATGCGTAAAAAAAGACCAGTTCAAAGTGAATACTGAAGCACATGAATAGCTTTTTGTTCAGATGAAACACCCTCCATCCACTAACACATCATGTACCCAATTTGTGTTTGCATGTGTAATTGGGTTCCATAGCACTGGCCTGCTGAAACAGCACATGAAATGCTAGTGACTCACTTTACAATCACTCTACTTACCCGATCCACTCACTGAACTCCAGTGCATTAGGCACTGTGGCACTCAGCAGGATAATGCTGACATGCTCAGGTAGCATGATCAACACCTCCTCCCACACCACTCCTCTCTGACGGGGAGCCACAGGGAGAGGGAGAGTGAGAGGGGGAGGGAGAGGGGTAGAGAGAGGGAGAGAGAGAGGGAGAGAGGGAGAGAGAGAGAGAGAGAGAGAGAGAGAGAGAGAGAGGGAGAGAAAGAGGGAGAGAGAGAGGGAGAGAGAGGGAGATGGGGGGTTGAATCAAGTTAAGGATATCAGAGGGAAGTTTTTTTTAATAATGTGAATTTCTATCAAGACGCTTTTCTTTAGATTGCTTCAGTTTAGGTTCCAGTGGTATTTCTGATGAAGGCCTTACCTCAGCATCATTAATATAATGAACTTCATCAAAGATCACCCACTCCAAATCACGAATAACTTCAGAGCCATTGTAAAGCATTGATCTGAGAAAGGAGACAATGGATTAACAACGATAATATGAATCATTCAAAGATCCTCTGAACTTAATGTGCCACGTTAAACAGCACATTGGTAAATCAGCACTCCACACACAATGCAAAGGAATGTTATTGTCATATGTATATACTGGTATTTAGTGCCTTAAAGAAAAGCCCTGAAATTGTATCTGTTTAGACAAACCCCAATTGTAGCCACTGAGTTTGCCTCTTTCTGAGTCTCTCAAAAACGTTTCCTTCCCTCCGTATGAGCTGAGCTGAGAGCCTGGCAGAGTAAATAGCTCAGTCCCCTCAGTCACACACGGTCTCACTCACACACACTTGTGTCTGTCCTTTGGCAACAGGGAGCCAGGAGAAGATCAAACCCTTACCTCCAAGAGGAGGTGCCAGTGTGTGTGTGTGTGTGTGTGTGTGTGTGTGTGTGTGATGTGATGTGCAGTGACACTGAGAGCCACAGAGGCTGGGTGGGTGGAGGGGGAGTGCTGAGCCCAGCTGTTGTTGCTGCTGCTGCTGCTGCTGCTCTAACCTGAGGATCTCGGTGGTCATGATGAGGCAGGAGGCCTCGGGGTTGAGCTGCACGTCTCCCGTCAGCAGACCCACGTCCCCAAACGTGGTCTTAAAGTCTCGGAACTTCTGATTGGACAGCGCCTTAATGGGGGACGTGTAGATTGTCCTGGAGGTAAAAAAAAAAAAAAAGTGAATATGATTTAAATTCAGACGATTCCCAGGCTAATGAAGCGCTTGTACATGCACACACATATAAACGTCCCCACCCCAACGGCTAGCATGTGCTAGTGTGGGTACACTGAGTCTAGCCACATACATACATACTGTACAGCGTATACACAGAGCTTTAGACACAGCCAGACGGCCCACCCTACCTGGTCATGTGTTTCTGGGAGAGCGCTATGGCGTATTCGGCCACCACAGTCTTGCCGGCTGAGGTGTGCGCCGCCACAAACACAGAGTCATGGGCCTCCAGCCGCAGCACGGCTTGCTTCTGGAACACGTCCAACTCAAAGGACCACTACGGACACCAGGGACAGAGCAGAGGGGGAGGGAGAGAGAGAGAGAGAGAGAGAGAGAGAGAGAGAGAATGGGACATCAAAGCGATTGTGGTGACAATACTGTATAAGCAGGATGATACATGAGCTTAGCTTAGGCTAATGGGGAAAATAATAATAATAATAATAATAATCTTTATCTATATAGCACTTTTCGAAAACAAAGTTACAAAGTGCTGTTAAAATGGATGTCAATTAGCTGGTCAGATGATTTATGGGCATGTAATATTTAGTTTTAGTCCCACATGACAGTGCTAAGAGATCATCATTCATATCTCATATGACTATGCAGGGGGCCTTTGGAGGCCGATTCCACGTGTGAGGAGGGATGGGTACCTTGAACGCTGGATCAGGGACGCGTTTGTAAAAGTCCTCACATGGTGAGGTGATGTCCACAGGGATGGCCCACTTCTTCGTCTCGCCCTCCTCACCTTTGCCTTCCTTCTTGCCAGGGGCAGAGGCAGCGGTTTGAGAGGTGGACACAGGACCCTGAGGAGACAACAACCACATTTAGCACCATGCCACAAGGATTCCGCTATAGTGCATGATGGTTAAGCCAGCGCACTGAAGTGCAGCACCAAGTTGAACTTTTATTTATACTTGGTTGTAGAAACTATACAACTTGTATTGAGAGATGAGACTGGTCAACTCCACAGACAGTGTAACGAAAAGTATTAGAATAACATTACGTAACATAAACATGTAATAACTAGTAATTACAATGCAAGTGACATTTTTGAGCTCTGAGTTCCAGAGTGGCAGGCATGTTGGTATTAAGGAGTGTAATGGCCTAAGGGAGGAAGCTGGCCTTAGCCTTTAAACAAATACCAGCATGCAAGCAAATATCTCCCCCCATTTTACTGTACCTCCTTAATCCCAAGGTCCTCCAGACTGTTAGTTCTGGGAAGTTTGGGCGTCTCAGTGCTTGCTGGTTTCCCTTTCTCCTCTGCCTCAGGAGCAGCATCGATGATGTCATCAAAAGTGGACAAGAGGGACATCAGGTTCACCTCCCCTTTTGTTGCTGCCTTGGAGTCTGGAGATACAGCAGGGATGTGTCAGTGTGCACAGTTCAGTTTGCAGGCTGTAAGGAATGGGAGTTCGAAATGGAAATGAGAAATGAACCCAGACCTTTGGCACTGAAGTCCATTCCTGTTTTAAATCCAGGAGGCACCGTCAGCAGATCTGAAGAGGAGACACACTTTTCACAATGAGGCAGATTGAAGTCAAACGCCATCAATCAGGTGAAGATGCGGCTAGATGATGGCTAGATGTAACTGTCACACAATTCACTCATCAGCAGTGACCCACCATTCTCAAAGTCAATGTCTTCTTCCAGCTCCGACTTCTTCTTTATCTGCTCTAGAGTCAGTTCCTCCATGCCAGCTATTGGAGGGGAAATTAATAAAGGACCAATTAAAAAAGAAAGTGGTGGAGTGACCAAGAAATGCTTTCAAATCTCAGGTAAATAGACATGATGGCATAAGCAGGTCCCGCTAGCCCAATGTGTGCGCTGCACCTGGCATGAAGGGGTAGTTGGTGTTGCTCCCCCTCAGGCTCTCAGAGGGGGGCCCAGGGGCCCTCTGCAGGGACAGGGAGTTCTTGGCAGACAGGCCTGTGTTCTCCAAAGGCACCTGCAGGAGCAATCAACCCATGTGATGGATGCGGCAAAAGCGGAACTTGCGTGATCTTTTTCTAATCCAGGAATGAGCCATGGCCAGTAGTGCCGCTGAGAAGACCTTAATCTAATCTAATTCCTCGCCCACATTAAATCTGAGTAAACATACTTCAGAGTTTGAAAACCCTTTGTCTCTACAGGGGAAGACAGTCCTTACCTCTGTGAAATCCAGCAGCATTCCTGTGGTTGGATCTCTCACCACGGACAGGCCGGAGTGCAGGGGGGTGGGAGGACAGCGGAGAAGAGCATCCAAATCCTTCTCTCTCCTGGTCAGTCTAATATACAGGAGATTGGAATATGCCAGAGAGAAGGGATAATGCTATTACACAGGCATGCATCCCATCATAACACTTACAATGACTTTCTGAAAAACCTATTCACGCACTTGAGAAACTTGTCAAAAGCAGCATCTTTGTCATGAATAGGTAGCCATGCTGGGTCACTCAGAAAGCGCTGCTCCACCTCCGTCTGCAAGTCCACACTGAATGGAGGAAGTCCATGCGGCAGCTGGGAGGAGGGAAACAGGTGTCAGATTTCTAAAATCTCTCGTCAACGAAAATATAATCTTTCCTACTAATAAGAGATCCCTTGGAAATGGAGAGGAGAAGCACATACAGGTAAATACAATGCCTTGTGCTAGGCTGTTGTTGGAAGCGAGTGACAAGCTTACTGTAGTGATGGGATGTAGAGGCTGGTGAGGGGGGAGAGGATGAGTCAGGAGTTCAAATTTCCCAGAGCATCCCACCTCTAGCAGAGACAGAGGCAGGTCTGCGGGGCCCAGAGGAGGCAGCTCTGTTGGGAGATGTCCGCAAACAGACCATAATGTTACATTTCGTTAGAAAAGGGTGCAGGATAATAAGTTAAGTGTTGTGATTTGTCATTTTCACTCTCCCGTGATTTGTTTCATTGGGTTACATGACCCCACCTTGCTGCCGGGAATTAAAAACGTATATGTTTATCTTCAAAAGGTCCCATTTGTAATTAGCCTACACAGATGTGTGGAGCAAGCAGTTGAAGTCATGTTAACCACTGCATCTCTGTTAGCCATTGGTTAGCTGGAAAGCTAGTTACAATCATAAAAGCTTTCAGAGCAGACAAACTATAATCGACATGCATAAAACGCATATGTGAAGTTTGCAGACTGACAAATTACTCACCTATTCTTTCCATCTCTCCCTGTGGGGCACCACACTGGTTTCAATTAAAGTTACTAAGCTAAGTTGCAGTGTTCATAGATGTTGGCACTTGTGTGTGTCAGTGTAAGCGGAAGTATACATGGCGGAAGTTAGTGAGTGAATCATAAGTTTTGGCAATTAAACCTTTTGCCATATAATACTAATGCAAAAAAAATTGGTTTGTTTTATAGTGGGTAATGTTTTAAAAAATATGGATGACTGTTTTATTTCCTATGTCTTTGTCAGTTGGCCGTCTTCTCAGACACAGCAATAGCTATGACATCATTTTTCTGCGCCAGTGTTGATGTCTGTGTGAGAGTCGGTAGGATTTATCGAGATTTCTTGAAGCCAAAAAGGTTTGCTTATTATCGCCATTTAAATATGTAATTGTTGTAATGAAGAATGTTAGTAGTTTTATCTAGTCCCTATCTAGACGTTGATATCACATCTCCAAAACTGACTGCTACTTTTGGTCGATTCAATTAACGTTAGCAGACAATCGATTAGCAAACATGCCCAACGTTAATGTATTTTGTGCCATCTGTTTTATTTGCAAAAGTCCAACCCTAAAACAAAAAACATTGGCGCTACCGTTATTCTTTTACAGGTGCAAACAGCGTAATAAAGATGGTCGTCTTTCCTAGTGCTTTAACAGAGGAAGAAGAGGCTTTGCAAAAGAAGTATGCCAAACTAAAAAAGAAGGTGAGTATCACCAGAGACACATACTGTAGGACTTTGGTATCATGCATTAAAATGTGTTTTTGGAATGACATGAGCGTATGTACACGCGCACACCTCTACGTGTAGATGGCATACTTTTTAGTTCTGTCATTAATGTTGCACATTGACTACATTTCTTACGAAAACTCCTTTATCTACTACAATATCAAAAATGCATTTTACTACAGTCCAGTGCTGCCGAGGCTACTGTACTGTACTGTAGGAAAATGCTGTAATGCTATAAATTAAATATTTTGAATACGAAGAATCTGCATTCATACAACAATGCACTTTATTGCATGACATAAGTCAGTAATAAGGCAGTATTGATACACTGCAGTTTATAAAAAAACCATAAAGGTTTTTTTTGTTTTGTTTTGTTTACAGAAAAAGGCCCTCTTGGCTTTGAAGAAACAGAGTTCCACTAATCAGAACAACCAAGCAGGGCTGAAGAGAAGTATGTACTAATGCCTGAGCCACTGCCTGTAAGAGAAAGTATTCTGGAGTGAATTTTTTATGTTTATGTTAGATTTTCTTTTCTTTCTTCAGCCTTGTCAGATCAACCAGTGCTGGACTCCGCATCAGCAACCGAGCAAGCAAAGATGCTTATCAAGTCTGGGGCCATCAGTGCTATCAAATCAGAGAATAAGAATTCTGGTTTCAAGCGTTCAAGGACACTTGAATGCAAACTTAAGGTAACCAAAAAATCATTTTAATTTGGTTAATTTACCGTATTGGCAACTGTTAGCTGCAGTGTTAAGTTTGAGTTACATAACTGTAGTGTGTGTGAGCTGCTGTGTTTGGAGTCAGTGCAAAATGTGCTCTAATGTTTGTTTTAGGACCCAGAGAAAGGTCCTGCCCCAGCCTTCCAGCCTTTTCAGAGAAGCGTCTCTACTGACGATGAACCTTCTGAGGTAAATGTCTGTCCATCATAGAAATGGTCCGTCATAGAAACGTATTAGTGGACTTGATGAACACACACACATAATATAATTGTATGTGTAATCCTTTTAATTTTGTAGTTATTGGGTCATTCTATTTTAGAATAACTATATGAATGAAAATACTGAATACCGAAACCATTTACTGGACCATCTGCTTTGTTTTCATTACATCCTGATTGGGAATGAAAGTGTTGAAATGTGTGAAAAAGCCTAAAGCCTCAGTAAGGCCCCACTGAGTCTGCTCTTTCCCTCCTCAGGCTAGCAAAAGGGCTCACAGAAAGTCTCTCTATGAGAGGTAAGTACCTGGTTCAACCTGCAACCTTTTTACTTCTGACATGTTAAACAGTATGGCCACATAGCAGAAGCGGAGATATTTGTATCCTTGGGTCAATTCTAACTAGTGTTTTTGCATTCTGTTTCCCCTTCTCAGTTTTGTAACGTCAGGCGAAAGGAGCCGCGATGAAGAGGACGGAAGTGGGATGCCGCCGGCTCGGGAAGCTGAGCGTGACCAAGACAGAGATCGGGACATGGAGCGGGAAAGAGAGAGAGACAGGGAGCGGGACAGAGACAGAGAGCGAGAGAGGGAGAGAGATCGAGAGAGAGAGAGGGACAGAGGCCGGGACCGAGAGCGTGAGCGGGACCGAGACAGGAGTCGGGAGAGGGAGCGCGAGCGTGACAGAGACCGGGAAAGAGACCGAGACCGAGACCGAGAACGGGAGAGGGACAGGGACAGGGATGGACCATTTAGACGTGAGTGCTTTTGGCTCTTGTTTATTCACTTTGACTATAACTTCACAACTGAAACTTGTATTGATTGTCAATTGTATTGATCAGAAAACATAATATGATTAATGTTATATTTATCATTTTTATTAAATGATTTAATGCATACCGCAGCAGTAGAATGGAGGAAAAGAAACGAAAGGAAAAGGAATGTTCTGTTTGTTACTAGAATAACTGAGCCGCTGGCCCAGTGTGTGGAAGCCGTGATGGAAAGGTGTAGCAGTGGGAGTTTGACCTCTGCTCTGTGTGTGCAGGCTCTGACACGTACCCTGAGCGGCGAGGTGCCCGCAAGGGCAACACAGTGTATGTCTATGGCACAGGCCTGGTGGAAGACAGTCTCCGTGCAGCCTTTACCCCACACGGCAACATCATCGACCTGTCCATGGACTCCCCTCGCAAGTATGTGTGCACTCAGGAGAGCAGCCAGCCCCATAGCCTGTCTGACTCAGTCAGAACCACCACTATCCATTACAGTGTGTCAATATGAAATGTAGCCTAGTATCTTATCATTGTCATTAATAGTATATTTGACTAACTTCCGTTGTCCTTCATCCTGATGTATTGATTAGGAAATGACTTATTTCCCAGGGTCAGTTTCATCTACTCTCTCTCTCTCTCTCTCTCTAGCTGTGCCTTCATTACTTTCGAGAAGATGGAGTCGGCTGACCAGGCTGTTGCAGAGGTGAGCGACATAGGAGCACTTTTTGCTTTACACTCCTCACTGCTGTCAGACACATTGAATTCACCTCCTTTATTCATTGGAAAGGCACCCAGTCGCGTGACGCGTTGAAGGCTGCAGGGGTATCATGCGCCTCGGTCTATTTGATGCTTTAACCTTTTCATTTTTTTAACCCCTGAGTGCCTGGACTTTTTTCTTTGTCTTGAGCACATCTCCTTAGAGCACCAGTGATTTCAGGGGACACGAGCAGCTCCACAGCAAACCTTTTCTTGTCCCATGTAGCTTACACTAGAGGTATCCACCTTTAGCAGGATCCCATGGAGCAACAAACGTTAAATGTTCACTCACTCCATCCGTCTCTGCCTCTCTGTGTCCCACCTCAGCTGAATGGCACGATGGTCGGGGACGTGCCCATCAAAGTCAGCATCGCCAGAAAGCAGCCTATGCTGGAGGCGGCCACAGGCAAATCGGTGTGGGCTTCTCTGGGTGAGTGTGCGTCTGCTCTGACGGGACGAGGCTCTTTCACAAGCGGCCTGCCAGCTAAGATAGTAACCCCATGCCTTTGCTCTTTCTCTCCACAGCTGTGCAGAACAGCGCCAAGGGTTCTTACAGAGATAAAAGGAACCAAGTGGTGTATGGCGAAGATTTATTTCACTAAAATTGAGAAATTGAAGTAGGTTTGCTTCATACTGTGTCTTATGTGCTGTGAGTTGTGGAATCTATTGTTATTGCTTGATAGAGAGTCGGGGTGCTTGTTTGTGTATAAACACATCTAGAGTTTAGGAATGCTTGTGCAAAGATGCTTTACTCTGCTTATGTTGACGACTGCTGCTTTTTTCTGTGGCACTCAATAAAGCTTGTCAATACATTTTTCCATTCAGGGGTTTGTGTAGTGTGATGTGATGCGAAGTTTAGACACACCATCATAGCGTCGGGAGCGTAGGGTCACGTCCAACTATCTGAACGTGGATGAAAAGGTGGCAGCTTGAGTCAATAATAGGCCTTCTCTCATATCACTGCATGCTCACTGACTACAGCTGACTGGCTGTTACATAACATTCCTATTGAGCCGATCTGACCATTACTGCATTATGTAAGAATATTCTAACACTAATGCAGCATGTGTAATCAGTAATCAATATTTGTGACTTCAGAAGAGATGATCTTTATGATAAACACAGTTGACTTTCAAAAATACTAACAGTAGGTGGGTATTTGTTGGCTTGATGTCAAAAGCTAAATTGTCTCTAAATGGTTAACACGGTGTAAACATTGCAAGTCTTTGTTCGGAAGCTGAAAAATGAATGTCCTTGGGCATTCTCTCTAGCTGACCTTATTGGTTGAGCTGAAACCAACACCATCCATTCTGTCGAATGGGATCCATAAGAGCACAGCGATATACATGTAGCTAATGTGCTGTAAAGGTGCAGTCACTTGGACAATTTGAGACATGACTTGTTTATTGATATGTCACACAGTTACAGAGAAAGGACACACACTGGAGACCCTCGTCCACTGGTTCTCACTCCTGCTCTTGTCCCCTCCTGAGCGTCTTCTGTCCATCCCTGCCCTAAGTAAGTCAGTAGCCTGGGGATTCGTCCAACTCAGTAATGGCACCTTGTTGGCGCGTTCATGAAAGTTTGGTCTGTGTTCGTCCACCATCCTGAACCAGGAGGTGCGTCTTGGGCAGGAATTGACAGAAGATAGCGCAGGACTGGGACTTGAGACTAGGATTGAGAACCACTTCCCGATACCCCACAGATAACCCCACACGGCCCACGGTTAAAGCCTCTCACACGACCCCATATTTACATCTTTACATTGGGCTCGAGTCCCTGGCCTCTGCTTTGACACACATAACTCACTGCTTCTCCACGCAACACGAGCCGGCCAGCCGACACAGCCCACATCAGCAACACACAACAGTTATGACAAAGGCAACGGGCATCTTGTTTTTCTTGTCTTTTTTTTTTAGACCCCCTCAACCACCACCCCTCCTCCTCCGTCCACCCCCCCCACCGCCTCCTCCGTCTCCCTCTGGGCCTGCATACAGTTCTGGGCGGTGGTCTTTCCGTGCTGTTCCTTTAGGTGGCGCCGCAGGGCGGGTTTGTGGGCGAAACGCACTTGGCAGTAGGCGCAGCGGTGCGGGCGCTCGCCGCTGTGTAGGTTCATGTGGTCGCACAGCGTGGCCTTCTGGGTGAAGGTCTTGTGGCACAGTGGGCATCGGTGCACCTTGGCGCCGCGGTGGACGCTCATGTGGCGGTTGAGGTTGCTGGCGTGGGTGAACTGCTTGCCACAGCACGGGCACACGTAAGGCAGGTGGGTGGCGCGCATGTGGACCAGCAGCGCCTGCGGCGACGGGAAGGCCAGGCCGCAGTGGTCGCATGCCACCGGGCCCGACGCGCACGACGTGGAGCCCACCACCGCCACCGAATCGTCCGCGCCCCCTCCCCCGCCGCCCTCCTCGTCCGCCGGGACCCCCACCACGCTGATACTGCCCCCGTCCCCCGTGGAGTCGTCCAGCCCGTAGCGCATGGCTAAGTCTTCCACGCCCGGCTCCTCCCCCAGCGCCTCCTCCTGACCCTCCCCCAGGCCGTACTGCATCCTGGGGGGGCTGTCTGATTGGCCGTGAGCGGAGAGGTAGGCGGAGCCCAGATCCCCTCCCAGGGCGAGGATCTCTGCGGCGGAAGGGAAGCGCCAGGCCTCCTGGTAGTTCCCGCCCACTGGGCGGCGGTCTCGGAGGGTGCCGCGCCTACGGTGCCTAAAGCCTCTTCCTCGTCCAGGGCGGGGCTCTAGAAGCCGACGCCTCCAGGTGCGTGGGCCCTCCACCCCTAGCCGGCTCACCGCGTCCAGCACCACAGCCGCCCCGCTGGGGTCCGACTCGATTGGGTCGTCCAAAATCACAGGTTCTCCCACATCATCGTGGATCTCCTCCGGTTCCTGATCATCCTCTTTTATACGAACCCGCAGAACCTCATAGTCATCGTCATCTTGTGAGGAGGCAGTGGATGCTCTGGCCTAGGTAACAAAAGGTAAGCTCATCAATAAGAACTTGCTCAAGGTAAATATACATATCTGTTTCAATGGCTCAACTACAACTACTTGGCTACTATTTTAGCCAAATTTGTGTCCATTTTTAAAAGCTGTTAGACAGTCGTTTCATGTGTTCCACTGTGTGAGTGTGTGTGTGTATGGGTTCATCACCTTGATCTCTGAGAGGGCGTGTGCTTCCCTGTGCTGACCGTCGGCCTGGGCCAGTGAGTCTATGGGGTTGCTCCCTGAGGCCTGTGACACCACCTCTGGACTGTGGGGCTGGGGAGGAGAAGAGAGAGAGCCTGTCAGGTAAGCCAGGCTGCACGGAGGGGACACGGACACGGACACTCACCCACATGCCCACAGACAGAGCCTGCTCTGTTTTAACATCCTGGCCAAGAGATAGAAACAAGCCCTCACCAAGACTCTACAAACATAGCAAAGCTGATACGATTTTCTAGCTACTATCTTTAGGACTCAATTATGTGACTTTTTATTGAACAATTTTGATGAAAGACAGGAACACTTCCTACTCTGACAACTTTTGTCTGTTTATTACTCATTGGAGAGTACTGAATGTTGTCTGTGTACCATCCACCTAGTACTTCTGATTCACTACACAGCCAAACAGACTAATAATCTGATTTGGATCTTCCTTCCTTCCTCATCAAACTAGGTGTAGCTCCACCCTGCTTCAGAGCAGTAATGTCCTTTTCAGCTCTGTTGTGGTGACTTAGTAAGGACTACCTTTCAAATGTGGGTGCTAGTGAATGTCAGTATATAGAGATGTTTCTAAAGTAGCAATTCCCTGGTTTTCACCCAAGCCTAGCGACTAATCCAAACTAAGGCAAGTCCAGGTGTGAGCACTGATGGCCTACCCTGCTCGGACTGGGGTTCCTGGGTTGCATGTACATGCTGAGGGCTCCCCGACACTTCTCCACGATGTGCTCCATCTGCAGGTAGCTGGCAGCGGTCAGATAGTTGACGATGTCTTTGGAATGAAATTTCAGTGTGCCCGTGTAACATGACTGAAGCAGCTTACAGACAACAGTAGCACTGTGCAACACTGACACCTGGTGGCGACAGAGAACAGGAAAGGGTCTTCAGAAATTCAGCAGACTAGACAACAGCTGGTATCATCTATCTGTAATTGCCCCAGACTTATAACTTAATGTATTGATTGTGTGTATTGTAACATCATCAAATGATCATTGCTGACTTTTTAAGGACAGTACATCAGCAAATGTGAGGTTCAGGACAAACAAATAAGGTATGTCATTCTAATTTCTAAAACATTATTATGTATACTATATATATATACATAGTTATGTATACTATATTTAGGTAGTAGACAACTTTATCAAAGACTAACGAAGACCGTTTCAGCTTCTAGTTCCATTGCTGGTCCCCCAGGACTTCCTGTTTAACATTCCATATGTTATATTAATGTAACAGGAAGTGGTTGGGGACCAAGATAGAATGTCCAAGCATTGTTTTCTCCAGCAATGGAACTAGAACCTGAAACGGACTAGGCATCTACACTGACTGTATTACAGACCAATAACAGATGCTTTTGGTCCTAAATGTATGACATTAATGACAGGAAAAAGAAAACTGGAAAAGTGACAAAGCAAACTAGAGCAGTTGGTCTTCATCTTTAAGACCTGGGAGTTCTCTGATCACCTTCTGATGACATAGTATTTTTTCCCACCTGTAGTTCAGAGGAGGGGTTCAGAAGAAACTGGTCCCTGAGAAACGGAGAGCAGGCTGCCAACACAACTTTGTGGCCCCGGAATGCCTGTCGCCCACTGGCCACAATCGTTATGTCACAGAAATGTTGCTGGGCGCGCAGAGAGTTCATGTTGCTGAGGGCTGCGTCGCCGTGCCCCGGCAACTGGAAACACACCTCCTCCATCTTTGTGGGAGAAAAAAAAACAATGTCATTTGTGACCAGACATTATTAATATGGGCTCTCCACACTGACCCCACTCACAACCCTCCAGTTACATTAACATGTCTGACATTAACATTCCCCAGCATTGCCAAAAACCTTCAACTGAAGGTACCCAAGTTCCATGCAATGAATGTTATAAATATGTAATAAACAACATTTATGAACTATGCAACATTTATCATTTTTAAAGCATCCAGCATAGTATGTTTCAGTTCCGGAGTGATACCACGTACAGTATGACATGGTGTTTATGAACTGGTAGAGTTTGCTGTTCTAGTCTACGATTTCACCTACATTCTAATAATCATACGCCCACCTCAGTTTGTTTTTATAAAATATTATGTTTCTGCTCTTTTTCTGAATGAATAACTGTACAGAGGATGTACCGTTAGGTTACGTTTTTGTCACACAGCCTTATCATGGGCCATGGTGAGCACAACTCGCGATACGAGTCCCTCAAGTCAACTGTCTGTGCCCATTATCTTTTACAAGGTTACAGTCAACAAAGAAACACGTGGTTAAACCAAGTACATCATACATTGTGGAAACACAGTGTTACTTGCCGGGCTATTTCAAGGTTTTTAGTTCCAATGACACACTTATCTGTGTAACACATTTGTAACCACGGCCTGACATTGTTGCACTCACAGCCAACTAACGTTAGCAAGCTTTTGTAAACATTTACAACGTTAACTTCACCGTCTAACTTTCAAATATCAGATCCACACAGATGTAGCGTAAGGTAGATTGATCACCTTATTATGATTAGTTACATTGTGAATTATGAACTTGCTGGCTAACGTTACTTCCTTAGACATCAGGGCCATTCAAGGTTCATTACCTAGCTACAACACAGCGGCCGGGGAAATCCAATGGCAAATCACAGTCAACAACGTTGGGTGGCTAACGATATCACTGGTTATGACAATGTAGGGAACAGAGCTTGAAGTAGACATATGTTAGTTACATTTTTATTATCTGTCGCTTATCCTCTGACTTCGACAACTTTTCATCAGCCACAGCAAAATCGCTTGAGTTGGGCACAATGGAGTCAATTATCTTATCATAGATAACTAACCTAGCTATGTTAGCTATACCAGCTACTGCTAGCCAATTAGCTTGCCCCTTGCAAATCAGTTGTATAGCTAACGTTAGCTATCTTTTAGCTGTTCACGTTAGTTCAAGAGGATACGTTAAGGAAACACAACAGAAACTGTTGAATCTTACCTGTTGTTTACTGAAATTATTGGAATGTGTGCCGATTGCCTGGAATTTTCTAGCAAGGTCAAAGCTTGCAATTACTGTGGGTGTGATTATATGAATGTGTGTTGTTTACTTTTCACTGGCAAGCTTGCTCTCCTGTCCTGTTTTGGTGCTGGCAACTTAACGGACACCAAACAGCTACTTCCCCAACACGGCCCATGTCAACACGTTCGAAATTTGCTGTCCTAAATTTAAAGGGGAATAGATGATTTTGGGAAGGATTCGTTTGGCTACCTCACTTTGTTGTGTTTACCTATGCTTTGTGAAAACCTCTACTTGAAGAACAAATATAGGTTCACTATATTCATTAAACACATCCGATGGACGTGTTATTAGTCACTCCCTGAGCTTGACATAATAATGCTAGCTTACCAGATACTGGCATCAAGTTAGTATCTGGCCAACTGATAGCAGAATAAACCACAGACAAAGTAGATAGTTTTGAAATGCAAGCAATAATGTATGCAAAAATTGCTACAATTAGTTTGCCTTCAGTCAGGCTGGAGCCATGGTTGGAACATGTGCATACTACAGCATGCAGGTTAGCAACTGCCCAAGACCACTTTCCTTTGTCCACGAGTTTTTTTTACGTCAGTTTAATCAGAGTACGTCAGTGACGTAGTCGCGTCAAAATACGTCCCCTTTTGATTTCTGAAGAATATGTCGGCATCCGCACCGATGGACGAGGTAAGACCACAGTGAATGAACAATGGTAGAGTAGTTCTTTCGTTTGTGGCAATACGTTGTTTTTATTTCTTGGCACAATACTTAATTTCACACTGTCTTCGGTCTAACCCACAAGCCCAATTGCTTAGGTCCAGAGTACCTACTGATTGGATGCAGTTTAGCTAAGTTTGCAGATGAATCTATTGGCAACCGTCTTCTTGCAGCTAGTTAACGTTATTGGTACAGCTGGGCTGCAGAAACATTATAGTATTGCTTTTAATATGAGGCGTTCTTTTCGCAACTATTTCTATTCCACCTATACTAGACTTTGCCTTGAATGTTTAGTTACTTCGATGTCTTTGTTTTGATGTGCAAACTGTGAACTGTACTGTCATACCTCTCTTATTAAGTTCTCACAGGTGGTGGGGTACTTTTTGTGTTATTCTTGAAATGTAAGACATCCACAATGTTTTTTAATGTTCAGTACATCAGCCCTGTAATCGTGGTATTTCAGTACAACAGTGTAAACAAGCGCTCACAAACCTAGCATAACGCTAGTGCTCTTGTTTCTTTTTCAGAAGTCCTCTGAAAGAAAATCACAACATTCCAAACCGGATGCAAGGGAATCAGGTACGCGCTGCGATTGTGTTGCCTCGATTGCAATGCATGAAGTAGATGTTTTAGGTGGGCCTGTATTTGAAATGCATGCTACAACAGTACAATGCAATATACACAGAACTCGGCATAGATAGTAGTGGAACTGGTAAAATGCTCCTGGATAGATGTAACGTGAGCTGGAATAATCTGTCATGTGTTTTATCAGGCAGTTTAGCATCAATTACTTCTCTGCTTATATGAGTAATGTCATTAGATAAAACATTTCTTAATAGTAAAGTTTGCGAGGAGCAGATTTCATCAACTAGGCCCAGCCAATAGCTGTCACCTCCAGTGTAATCGTTACACAGATAGATGCGATGCAAATCACTGCCCTAGGTGAACAACTTCATTCACTTAAATATCGTTCGACCGGTTTTCTCATCTCTGGTCTGTACTCCTGCAGGAAATGCAGCAAAGAATCTCACAGCATCGTCATCATCATCCACTTCCTACTGTTCCCCGTCCCCATCTCCTAGTACAGCCAACATGAGCTCCTCGACTTTTGCAAGCAAAACTCTTCCACCTTCCAGCTCCTCGTCCTCCTCGTCTTCATCGCTTGGCTCTTCGCCAGTCGTCAGCCCACCACCAAAGATCCACCGTGCTAGAAAGACTATGAGCAAAGCTCCCCCAACACAGGTGAGGTCTCCCAACCCTGGATAGAAGGGTTACTTTACCTATACTGACCTACTGCAGTAATTCAAGACAGACAGCCCTCTCCTTAACCAAGCCATATCTATGTTGTGTGCTGATGTCTGTGGCTTAGGTACGCTGTATTGAGGCCGCTATCGTACCAGTAGAGCCAGAGGAGCCTATGACCAGTATGACATCAGACATTGACACAGGTGAGTCACCGTTCTTGGCCTACTGGAAATGAAGACTGGTGATGCCTCGGCTGGTAAAAAAAATGGCACTGCTCACCTCACCCCTGGACTCCTTGGAAGAGATGCTGATGATGTCTGGGCCTTATTCCAGTGGCCTGCTGTCCATTGGCCTGTTCCAGTGGCTTGCTGTCCATTGGCCTATTCCAGTGGCTTGCTGTCTATTGGCCTGTTCCAGTGGCCTGCTGTCCAGTGTGAGCATAATGAGTGTCCCCTCTGTGTCCAGCAGCTGTGAAGAGGAGAAAGGTAAGCCCAGATGTGGAGCGCACCCCTCCGTCGAAAGAGAAGGCCGAGAAAAGCGCTTTCGCCGTACCAGAGGTGGGTATTGGGCAAGGGGAGCGGATTTCTGTTGGTGTGGACATCAAGTGTTTATTGCCGTACTCGTCCATTGACCATTTGATCTGTTTGGATTGCAGCCAGTCAATGTGTCCACCACACCAGAAAAAGCAGAGCCTGTCACCGTAGCAACCAAAGAGCATGGCAGTGGTTGGCTGGAAGACCTAGATGACGACGCTGACGAGGAGGACTTCCACCTCCTCTATAACAGCTACGCTGGAGATGATGTCATCTTCTCTGATAGCAAGGTGAACTTCATGGACCCAGTGGATCACTTGTCCCCTCACTTTGATCTTTCACAGTTTGGGATGGCCAGTTTTAGTTTGGCCAACTTGTATGGCCTGTGTGTGTGTGTGTGTGCTCTCCATCCTTAGTGTGTGTGTGTGTGTGTGTGTGTGTGTGCTCTCCATCCCTGAGTGTGTGTGTGTATGTGTGCGTGAGCTCTCCATCCCTTAGTGTGTGTGTGTGTGTGTGTGTGTGTGTGAGCTCTCCATCCCTTAGTGTGTGTGTGTGTGTGTGTGTGTGTGTGTGCGTGTGCTCTCCATCCCTTAGTGTGTGTGCATGTATGTGTGTGTGAGTTCTCCATCCCTGAGTGTGTGTGCATGTATGTGTGTGCGAGCTCTCCATCCCTGAGTGTGTGTGCTCTCCTGATGTTTTTGCAGTCAGAGGATGGGATGCTGGAGGAGCAGCCCAGTGGGAGGGAAGGAGAGGAGTCTGGGAACTTGTCTGAGTCTGTAAGTACTGTATCCTCACTAAGGCCTTCATGACATGGTGAAATGATTGTGCTCTTTTGTAAAGTAATATTTGCTCTCGTTTTAATTGAGCTGACGTTGGCAGTTGGTTGTAGCTGTTGGTCACAGGAGCATGTGTTCTAATCTGCAGAGCCCAATGCTGGAGAAGCCGGGGAAGCTGCAGAAGAAGGAGGCCAGGAATGGCTCAGCGTGGGCGGGGCTGGAACGGGCCGGAGGAGGCGATCAGACTGGCACAGTGGAGGGCCTTCCTGGAGGTAAGGAGGAAGAATCTCTCGTGACGTGAACTTGGAGCCCTAACAACAACAAAGTAAAAACCCAGTTTATGCTGGTGGCTGGATTTAGATGGTATGTAGCTGGTCTTGGCTGGTCTTGCGTTTTTTTTTTTTTTTACTGGTCTTTCCCGCTCATGCTGGTTGGGCCACCATCTGGACTTGCTGGTGTGACCATCTTCGGAAGCTGGTCATGTTCATAAGTGTGCTGGTTTATGTTGGTCATGCTGGTGACCAGCCTATCACGCTTTCATTGATGTTTTAAGATGGTCATACTGATTTGACCAGCCTTAAGGCTGGACATTGCTGGATTGACCCGTCATCCTTCAACTAAATGACCAGCATAAACTGGTCTAACTAGCTAAACCAACGAACCTATCGTGAAAACAGCTTAAACCAGCAAACCACAGCTTCATATGGTGACCCATGATAAGGTGTGTTAACCAGGTAAACCAATAAAACTCTTTTTTTTTTGTCAGCAGGGATATAATTTCATGGCTCTGTTGGCCATTATGGCCAATGTATTTATTTAGACATGGAGCTCCACAAATGTGTGTGTGTGTGTGTGTGTGTGTGTGTGTGTGTGTGCGAGCGAGCTTCTGAATGTTGGTCTGTTGGCATGTGTGTGCTTGTTGTGGCTAATAAGCTGTGCCTGTCTTCCCACAGAGCCCCCGTCAGGCTCGGCGGCGGCTCCTGGAGGCCTGGCCAGTGACTACACAGAGGTCCCGCTGGGCTCCCTGGACATCGCTGCAGCAGACAGCCTTTCCCTCTCCCCACACCCTGGTCAGTGTCCAACCCCCTCATATGCTCTGCATGATGCTCCTGCTTTTGGGTTTGGATCATTTGCAGTAACCCTCCACCATCTCCCTGTCATGTTGTGTCTGTGTGTGTGTGTGTGTGTGTGTGTGTGTGTGTGTGTGTGTGTGTCTCTGTCTCTGTGTCTGTGTCTGTGGGCTGCTGTGTGTGTCTTCTTGTGCAGCAGAGGACAGTGAGAGCGGGGAGACGGAGCGTCTGGAGGAGCTGCCTCTGTGCAGCTGCAGGATGGAGGCCCCGCGTGTGGACGGCCTCAGCGCCAGGGGCAGCCGCCTCTGCATGGCTGTGGAGAGCATCAATGGAGAGGTGTGTGTGTGTGTGTGTGTGTGTGTGTGTGCGCGTGTGTGTGTGCGTGTGTCCTTTCATGTATGCATGCATTTGGGATGGTGACCGGCCGCCAATACTTGAGTTTCTTTATGTATGCCATCCAATGCATATAGGCTGAGCTTCAGTGTCCGCCCTTACAGACTCACAGACTTGACGGCGCTTTCACGCTAAGTTCGTGAGGGTTTAGGGGTGTCCCACTGTTAAAATCTGAGGCGCTTGAGGGCTCGGTTGCAGACTTTGCTAAAGGGAATTACCCACAGTCCGCAGCTCTGTGACGTGAAACACAGGAGAAGCATGTAATCAGAAAAAAAAAAAAATCACCTGCAAACAATTTACAATTACTGACGTGGAGGTGTGGTTGTAACGTGAGTCGGTGTTGTGAAGTGAACGATTTACCACAAGTGGTGTCCCAATCATGCAAACAGCAGGCGAGCACTCACAAACTTGCAAACTCATTCACTCAACAGTGTTAGTTTGTAAGTCCTTGAGGGCACAGGGAGGACTTTGAAACTCGGCCATAGACTTGCTTAGGCTTCTTGCTTTGACAAATATCAGCCAAATGTAAGAGAGTCAGAGAGATGAAACAGACTGCTAGAGTGTTACATAATGTTCTGTGTGTGTGTGTGTGTGTGTGTGTGTGTGTGTGTGTGTGAGCAGCTGGTTGGCTGTACCAGTATGGTGGTGAGGGGCGAGACCATGCGGCCGTCCAGTCGAGTGTCCCTCATGGTGCTGTGTGAGAACCACCGCTCCCACATGGTCAAGCACCACTGCTGCCCAGGCTGTGGCTACTTCTGCACCTCGGTAACACACTCAGTCCAACTCTGCCCATTAGATGAGATCGATAGGCTATTTTATCTTATTATAACCTAATGGATTATTTTCTTTTTTGATCTCTTTTTGCCTCTCTCTCTCTCTCTTGCTTTCTCTCTCTCTCTCTCTCTCTCTCTCTCTCTCTCTCTCTCTATCTCTCTCTCTCTCTCTCTCTCTCCCTCTCTTGCTTTCTCTCTCTCTCACACTTTCAGGGCACGTTTCTTGAGTGTTGTCCCGATGTGCGTATCGCTCACCGCTTCCACCGGGGCTGTGTGTCGGTTCTGGGAGGTGGGCGTGGCGGCAGGGGGCTGAACGGCGGGCTGCTGTTCTGTCCTCACTGCGGAGAGGACGCCTCGGAGGCCCAGGAGGTCACCATCCCACCGCCGGCATCCGCCGCCGCCACAGCCGGAGCCGTGGTCACCGCCACCCCCTCCACCACCACACCAGCGCTCCCGCCCCCCCTCAAATCCCCTCTCGCTGCCGCACCACTCAGCAATGGCAAGAGGCCAGGAGGACCTGTGAGGTGTGTGTGTGTGTGTGTGTGTGTGTTTAAGTGTGTGTAGACCTAAAAGCTAAACATTACAGAAAAGGCACAAAAAGCTTGAATGTGATTCCAAAACAAATTCTCTGGATACCCCAGAGATACACCAAATGGTGGCAAATTGTTACATAGAGCTGTTTACTAAACATTACTCATAATGATTGATATAAAAGAGAGAAGAATGCAAAATACGCCTATGTTTATGTGAAGGTTGATTTCAATGATATTCTGTGTGTTTGTGTTTGTGTGTGTGTGTGTGTGTGTGTGTGTGTGCAATTAGTGCCAGGATGCGTGGCCGGGGCAACATAAGCCGTCCCCCTGAGCAGCCCCCTCCGCCCCCACCGCCTCCCCCCAGTGCCCCGGCCGGAGTGAGCCAGGAGGCCCCCACGCCTGGGGAGGGCGGCGTGGACAGCGTGGGCCCCTCCCTGTGCCTGCCCAATGGCAAACCCATCTGCCCCAGCGCACTTCCCGCGGGGGACAGAAGGGCGGCGCTGCAGAAGGCCATCCTCACACAGGACACTGAGAGGTAGGAGCACTGGAGGAGTGTAGTGACTGGTGGTGGACTGATGCCGAGTCCTGCGCTTAATCTCGAACCGGCCAACGTGTTAAAGACGAAAGTCAGAGCGTTCAGGAACCGAAAGTCTGGTTCCCAATTGGGAACCAAGTAAAACTTGTTTTTTTCCAAGCGAACCGTGACGACATGAGTGCACGTCACCAGGTTGATCCGAGGTCCGAGGGTGAGAAGCGGAAACATAATGAAACCAAGACAACATGAGGGCATAGAAGGAAAGCATAGAAGTAAAGCATAGAAGTAAAGCATAGAAGGAAAGCATAGAAGTAAAGCATAGAAGTAAAGCATAGAAGTAAAGCATAGAAGTAAAGCATAGAAGTAAAGCATAGAAGGAAAGCATAGAAGTAAAGCATAGAAGGAAAGCATAGAAGGAAAGCATAGAAGTAAAGCATAGAAGGAAAGCATAGAAGTAAAGCATGAGGGAGGAAAAGAGAGAAACCGAGTGAGAAGAAAACAGCGCAGTGGTCGGACGAGGAGGTCAAATATGTGTTTGCGATTAGGATGTCCACAGCAGCACTACGAAAGGAGGCGAAACTACATGTAGGCGAAAGTAGGCGAAACTATATTCTATATTCTGTCTGGATTCCACCGCACAACATAACAGTATTGAGACACTAAAAATGATTCAAATAAAAGTCTCAGTGGACGTGGAGATTTTTTTTTACGGTGAAGCAACACCCTCTGTTCGATGACACGCCATGGGCTCGCTGAATGGTATGAACAGGGGCGGTTCACGGGCAAGCGCTTCGGTACCCAGTGTAACCGCCAGCTGGCCGGCCTGAAAACAGCTACTGTGGGCCCTATTCTGATTTGCTGTCCTGTGATTGGTCAGGAAGAAGAAGCTGAGGTTCCATCCAAGGCAGCTCTATCCGGCAGCCAAGCAGGGCGAGGTCCAGAGAGTTCTGCTCATGCTCAGTAAGTTGGCATCACAAACTCACTTTTAGATGATTTGCTTTTGTTTTTGTTTATCATCACTTACAATCAGACAAGACAGTGTTGAGAAATACAATCTAAACTAAACCTGAAGTATCCTGTAGCCGGTTGTTGGTTAGGAGTGATTTGGTTCATGATTGGTCCATAGGAGGCTTCCCTGTGTTCTATGAATGAAGGGGTGGGTGTGTGTGCTGGTGAGGAGAGTCAGATGAATGGCTGAGACTGGAGCTGCTCATGTTTATTTTACTGTGTGTGGGTGTGTGTGTGTGTGTCCCTGTGTGTGTGTGTGTGTGTGTGTGTGTGTGTGTGTCCCTGTGTGTGTCCCCCAGTGGAGGGCATTGACCCGGCCTACCAGGCCGACTCCCAGAGCCGCCGCTGCGCTCTGCACGCCGCCGCCCAGAGGGGCTTCCTGGAGGTGTGCTACCTGCTCGTGGAGGTGAGTCAGGCTGCACACACACACACTCCTCAGGTCTCAAGTGCTCCTCAGGCCAGACCAGGCCAGACTAGACTCAGACACCGCACAACACTGGGCTTCACCTCACTGTGGCCCCGGAGCAGAGGGCTCACTCGGTGCTGGATGCTGCATTCCAGTCAACAAATAAAAGTACCTCTCACCTTTGTATAGAAATATCAGAATATCACTATAAGCAACAGAGTGAAATGGAGTGTTTGTCGATGGCCTATGCACCCAAGAGGAGCAAAGGGCTTAAGTCAAGCAAGTAAGTCACTATAAGCCAAGCCGACATGACATACTCTCAATTGTGTACAGTACATACAGTGAATATTGTATCACTATAAGCCAAGCTGACATGGTGCTCTCTATTGTGTATCTGAATATCAGAGTATCACTATAAGCTAGCCAACATACAGTGCAGTGCACGCCATGTTCTCCATTGGGTATATGCTGTAAATATCACTACTGTAGATCACTACAAGCCATGCCATGCTCTCCACTGTGCTGCAGGCTGGTGCTAAAGTGGACGCCCAGGACAAGACTCTCAGGACTCCTCTGCTGGAGGCCATCGCTAACTGTCACGTGGACGTGGTGCGCTACCTGGTCCAGAGCGGGGCGTGCGTCTACCATGCGGTAAGCGACACGCCACTGACTCCTACCACACGGTGTGTGTGTGTGTGTGTGTGTGTGTTTGTGTGTGTGTACCCTGTGTACCCCCAGTGTGTACTTCTGTTCCTCTCTAGGACTGCCTACACATCACCCTAGTCCACACACCCAGAGTCTTCACACCGCAT
The DNA here is from genome assembly GCA_030264315.1 of Sardinella tawilis. Taxonomy (NCBI): domain Eukaryota; kingdom Metazoa; phylum Chordata; class Actinopteri; order Clupeiformes; family Clupeidae; genus Sardinella; species Sardinella tawilis. The sequence continues at coordinate 15,310,119 of JASCQY010000068.1, forward strand.
TCACATGCGGCATCAGTCATTTGAAATGTACATTTGAAGTAGGGCTTTCTCTCTGGGAGTAGAGCAAGTGTGCTGGGTTTGGATGTGCTGAATGAGCGGTGTGTGTGCGCTTGTGTGTGTGTGTGTGTGTGTGTGTGTGTGTGTGCGGAAGCCTCAGGCCGTAGACAGACACTGTTGGGGGCGTGTTTAGATGAAGGACCAATGAGGTGTCATGATGGGTTTCTCTACTCCCCTCCCCCTCTGGCTCAGGAGGAAGACGGCTCCACAGGTCTCCACCATGCCGCCAAGCTGGGCAACCTGGGCATCGTGAGACTGCTGCTGGGAACAGGACAGGTGGACGTGAACGCCCAGGTGAGAGAGGGGCCTGACCGCTCTGGAGTGCGCAGGTGACCACTCCAAACAAGTACACAAGTCTTAGTGTGTGTGTGTGTGTGTGTACAATATGCTGGTGACATTGTAGTATTATTCCTCTTTACTGTGACCATCATGATGGAATTTAATTATTTTGCGGCAAAAGGTCTCACTTTAAAACCAAGCCAGTGCGTAAAAGTCCTAGCTAAAGGTTCTTTCATTGTTGTCATTGTTCTTGTGCGTTCACAAACAAACAAACAGATAAATAAACACACAGGTGTTAGTCCATCTGCGCTCACCTGTGTCCTCTCCCCTGTAGGATAGTGGTGGCTGGACCCCCATCATCTGGGCGGCGGAGCACAGGCACCTGGAGGTGATCAGGGCGCTGCTGGACCGAGGGGCGGACGTCATGCTCAAAGACAAGGTGACGCCGGCATGGGCAGCCTCATGCAGCACTGGGCACAGTGCTTTAAAGATAAACTAAGCAACGTTTTTAGGTTAATATATCAGCGTCGTAGTTACTTTGATGGTTAAATAGTTCATTCTGGGGCGAATGAAGGCTATTTCACCGCCGTCAACCCCTTCCTACCGGTTTTACCGCATTTGCAATGTGAAAAGTCGTC
>JASCQY010000068.1:15312262-15323368 GCA_030264315.1 Sardinella tawilis
GAATATACAATCTTGTTGCTATATTTTAAATAAATCGTCGCCTGTAGGGGGGAGGCTTGCATAGTGTACCTTTAAACTCACTCTTTTACAAAGGCTTTGCATTGTAGGTTGCATAGTATGGTTTTTGCATGTTGTCGTTAATTGAGTAAAAACTAGTGAAATTAATAATGTGGTAATATTTATTGTATGTGCTAGGTGACGATGATAAAGTGTCTTGAGTTGCCACTGTTTTGTTTCCTCAGTGAAACTTTTAGTTTTTTGATTTTAAATTTTCGGTTTTGATCTTTGATTTTTCGGTTTTGCACTTTAATTGCAAACCCGCATGCTGGTGCCAGAGGTAGTCACTCACTGGCCATGAAATCTCTGACGGATTCTGTTCCTCTGCATCCTCTGCCTCCCCCGTCTGCCTGCAGGAGATGAACGTGTGCCTACACTGGGCCTCCTTTGCCGGCAGCGCAGAGATCGCAGAGCTCATTCTGAATGCTGGATGCCCCCTGTCGTCGGTCAACATGCACGGGGACACGCCGCTACACATCGCCTCCCGCGAGGGCTACCTGGACTGCGTCACGTGAGTCTCGCGCACACACACACACACACACACACACGCACACACACTTGGCTCCAGCTCAAATACAGTGTGAGCAAAGAGGAGTATCCTGACCTGCCAGTCGGCTTTTTACTCTTCTGTGTTGTTATTTTTCCCCACATGCCACTTAGTTTGCATAGGTTGCATCACTTGGAACTGAACTGCTGCAATTATTATTTATTAGTTATTATTGATTATTTATTAATTATTAGGATGTTTTAGCAAAGTCTCAATTGTCTGTCTCAGGTTATTCCTGTCAAGAGGGGCTGACATTGATGTGGTCAATCGCGAAGGAGACACGCCCCTCTCCCTAGCACGCTGTGATTCGCCCGTGTGGGTCGCCCTGCAGATTAATAGGAAGTTGCGCAGGGGAATAGCCAATCGCATTGTTCGGACGGAGAGGATCATCTGCAGGTATATACAGTAATATGAGTTTGAGATGCTGCACACACCCTTGTGTGTATATTAGGTGAGCTCCATGTGGTTGTAGTAGTTGTGGTGGAGGCACGGGACAAACTCCTTGTATCCTTGTATCCTGTAGTCCCCCCCTAACCCACTGCCACCCTCTTGTTCCCCATGCTAAAGTGACGTGGCCCAGGGCTATGAGAATGTGCCCATCCCGTGTGTGAACGCGGTAGACGAGGAGGGCTGCCCGTCAGACTACAAGTACATCTCGGAGAACTGTGAAACCTCCGCCATGAACATCGACCGCAACATCACACACCTCCAGGTGAGAGCACTGCTTCAGACCCCTTCAGGAGGAGGAGGAGGAGGAGGAGGAGGATGGTGCTTAGGGATGTGTACTCTGTTTTCCGGGAAAACATCCTAGAAATGTCATTCGTTCATGAAAACTATAAGGGATAAACTGTAAGCCTGCTTAAGTATCCAGGACATGAAAGCTTTGTTGTTGTTCTTGGTAGACAGCAGTGCATGTGTTCACACATTGATCACGCCGATGGGGTTTGTGAGCAGGAGTGCTTTTGTGTTGCAGCACTGCAGTTGTACAGATGACTGCTCCTCCAGCAACTGTCTGTGCGGCCAGCTCAGCATCAGGTGTTGGTATGATAAGGTCAGTGGAACAGTCCTCTATTGCTTTTGTTGTGTAAACATTGACACATGAAAAACGGTTTATGTGTGTGTTTATGTGTGTGTTTGTATTTCCATTGATATGGATGTTTGTTTTCAGCTCTGCATTCCTCATTGAGAGCAGAATGTGTTGTAAGTTTGTCATTGGCAGATGATATTCTACTGACTGAAAGAGGTGTTGAGTGTGAGGTAGAAAAGTGCTAAATGTGTGTTCATCTTGTGTGATGTTGCTTCCAACCACCAGGACCAGCGGTTACTGCAGGAGTTTAATAAGATTGAGCCTCCACTGATCTTCGAGTGCAACCTGGCCTGCTCCTGTCACCGCACCTGCAAGAACAGAGTGGTGCAGGCGGGCATCAAGTAAGCCCTCCTCCTCCAGAGTGGTCTGAGCCAGGAGCATTCAGCCCAGTCCTAGTCATTTCATTACATTGGCTTTATTTTTTACAATTCATTAAAAAAATATTTAGTGACTATTTGATCAACAATGACAGCCTTTCATTGTGACATGCGTTGAAGTACAGTTACAGTTACATTGCTTAAAGGTGGGTATGGAATTCTCAAACACTGTCAGATTTTGAAAATGGTCCCACCCACGTACCTCCCCCTTTCCTCAGGTGGTTGAATACGACTATTTGATTGTCATGCAACTGTCCAATGGGGAATGCTGGTCGGTCAAATGATAGGCTAGAGTTTTTCATTTTTAGATCAGTGTGTGGATTTATCTTTGAGTGGGTGATGAAGAGGATTTCTAAATTATTACGCAAAATGGGCAACAAATAGAATTCTTTAGCCCACCTTTTAGAGTTAACTTTAAAAAGTATGATGTCACCTGAAGTGAACTCCACACATCTGTAATAAGCAGAATCTGTTGATCTCTTGAGTGAAGATCAGTGCCTGTGGAAGTCCCTCTTGAGAGGCCCAGCAGCTAAAGGCGTCAGTAGTGGATAAACAGAGTGTTGAACAAGAGAAAGACTTATCACTTCTTCTGTTCCTGTTTGTTTGCTTGTGTCTGTCAGGGTTCGTTTGCAGCTCTATCGGACAGAGAAGATGGGATGGGGTGTAAGAGCTTTGCAAGACATCCCCCAAGGCAGCTTCATATGCGAGTAAGTGTGGATATGGGAGTGTTGTCTGCTGATTATGCAAACACACACCCACACAAACAAAGTGTTTTCCAAGATACAAAATGCAAAGAAGTACATAATTAATTCTAGAGCAGGGATGTCAAACTCATTTTGGTTTGGGGGCCACATACTGCACAGCCCGTCTGACCTCAAGTGGGCCAGACCAGTAAAAAAAATGGCAAAAAAACCTCAACCCAAAATCTGTAGCGTTGTTGTTTTTTTGTATGCAGTTTGCTACGCTTTAATTATGCCTCAGCCTACATACAGCCTAATCACTGATCACAAGGGATCTATGTTAGATATTCTTCACAGAGAGGCCAATGGATTAAAAAATGCATTTATTTATTTATTTTTTAAAATAGTGTTTAAGAGTTTAGAGTGTTTAAAAAACATTTGATGCCTTTATGTTTTCATGGTGGATTTTGACTCTCGTGTTGGTTTTGTTTTGCTTGGTCTTCCACAGGTATGTAGGGGAGTTGATATCTGATGCTGAGGCTGATGTGAGGGAAGACGACTCCTACCTCTTTGACCTGGACAATAAGGTGAAACATCTGCTCCTCTCAGCAGACTGGATTTAGTCCAAATGTTTTTCATCTCAGATGAAAAGCTTTTTTGCCTGTGTTTAGCCCTTATATAATTGTCTTATCTCCTCCAGACCTCGGCTACTCTCTCAGCCTGTGCTCTTTGGCCCCTGTCATGGTCTTAGAGGTCACCTTCCTGTTTTGTTCCTTTTTTCCAGGACGGAGAGGTCTATTGCATAGATGCCCGTTACTATGGCAACATCAGCCGCTTTATCAACCACCTGTGTGACCCAAACATCATCCCAGTACGTGTCTTCATGCTGCATCAGGACCTGCGGTTCCCCCGCATTGCCTTCTTCAGCTCCAGAGACATCTTCACAGGACAAGAGCTGGGGTGAGTGTCTGGCATCATGCCCTAGTGCCCTAGTGATCCATAGTGCCCTAGTGATCCATTGTGCCCTAGTGATCCATAGTGCCCTAGTGATTTGGATAGAACAAGCAAGCTAGCTTACTCCACCTGGAAACAAGATAAGAAAAACAATACATGTCAATAATGTCTGTCTCAGGATAGTCGCAAAAGAGGTGTGAGCTAGGGGCAACAAGTGGGAAGTCCATACTCCCTGCTACCTACAGTACAGCACTGTGCCCCAGAGGTGTGAGAAATGAGAAGATATGCAAATCTCAGGCTTAGAAAATAATAAGAGGGGAAATTCAGGGACATATTTTCAACCCTGCTACAGATGCATACCATTTTTTTTTCCATTGGCAAGAGTAGCACAGATCTATTATTATTATTATTGTTATTATTATTATTATTATTATTATTATTATTATTATTATAGACACAGCAAAGATGTTTGTACAGTATTCTTTAGGAGTGTTTTGTAATGATGGTGGTGGTTTGTCCTTGATATTCCACTTCATGGGACACATATGAGACCCTGCAGTGGTGGTTAGTACTACAAACTTGACATGTACACAAATCTTCCTCTCCTCTGCTCAGCTTTGATTACGGGGACCGTTTCTGGGACATCAAGAGCAAGTACTTCACCTGCCAGTGTGGCTCAGAGAAGTGCAAGCACTCGGCGGAGGCCATTGCCCTGGAGCAGAGCCGCCTCGCTCGCCTCGAAGCCTGCCCAGAGCAGAGTGCCGATTCTGGACTGACCGTCTTGGGAAACTCCTAGGCCTTTTTTGAGGCCTGCTGCATGTTGGGTCTTTTTCTATCTCTCTATGGTGTTTTTGTATCCACTGGGCATCCTGGCTGTGCGTCGGTGTGTGAGACCGTATTCACTCACACACTGGTGCCACAGCGGCCAGCTGCCCTCAGACACAATTATGCATATGGAACACCAAGGCACCCAAGCGGATCCTTTCCATTTCGTCATGAAATATATGCTTTGGTTTTCTAACGTATATGTACCATTTTTAACCCACAATAGTACTTTGGTACTGTAACATCATCAGAAACACACAGCATCCTGAGCACCATGAATTTGGAAGACTTTGTCCACTAAAAGAGAACTGTGATAATGTATGTGTGAGCTCCTCTCCCCATTCCAGTCCTATTGCGTGCCACTCAACTTGAACTCAACTTCTCAAATGGTCCATTTCACTCCCTGGTGAAGTGAGTATGTAGATTTTAGCTGGCTAATTTTAGGGCTGTGTAGATTTCTTTTTTGTTATTTTATGACAATAAGGTATACTTTGTTTTATTTTTTTTCTGTTTTTTTTTTTCTTGTAATAAATATGTTAAAAGGAACCCAGTTTTGTTTTTTATAAAGTGATTACAGTCAGTGAACCAGTCAGTCACTCATTTTTTGACAGTCAGTGTAAGAGATGAAGTCATGACCTTAGACATAACATTCAGGTTTGGATATATCCATATGGATTGTATACTGCCTTTGCTCTAGTCCTTTTGATTAAGAAAGAAAGGTAAGGTAAACAAAGCTTTATCAGTGATGATGAGCGATAATAACACTTTAAAGTCAAGTGTTCTCAATCAATGCCAGGAGTATGGTCATAAACGAATTGTTACAGTTTTGGATTACACAAGTAGACCCATTTGAATTCCAAGTAGGCCTACACATTGCCCACCAGATGGCGCTACATGTCCGAGTCTTTTGGAGGTAGCGCCCAATGACTAAATGCAGTCATTGGTAGCGCCCTGGAACAGGGGACCCTTTGAGGCGTGGCTTCTCCAAGGTGCGCATCACAGCAGGTGTCTACATCACAATTGGCAACGAGCACTGGAAACAAACGGAAAAGATTTGCCGTCTTTCCTGCTGAAAACACTACAGCCCCAGTCAGGTTGATCATTTTGCTTTTATCCATGTTGTTCTAAGGATACTTTTAACAGTTTCTGGGGCAGACAGGCGTGTTCAAAGGGAAATCAAAGAAAACTTGAGATGGGAAAAGACAAGTCGGAGGACAAATCAGAATATGGTGAGTTATTAGTACCGCTAATTAGTGGAGACCTCACACGGATTCAATAGGTGTTTTCGTTTCGACTTGATGTTATGATCACTTAACCTAATTGTTATTATGCTGATAACACTTCTGTCGAATGGTGCCAGTAATTTATTGCCATTGGCATTTGTGGCTACCCACGCTATCACCATCTTAATAACGTCACGTTTATTTTTTGTTGTCCATGTCCTTGTGCAAACGCATAGTGACCGTGTGTGCTGGACAGTGCACTAATGTTAGAACAATCTATCCAAAGAACAAAAAGTGTCAATGCTGAAATCACCCACAGCACACAGCAGTCTGGCGGCCCATAGCCAACTTGTTTGTTTGTTATCTGCATAAGACAGGGAAATCGAGCAGGATGTGGGCCAAGTAACGTTAAGTGGTAGTGACACGTCTTGGCTTTTTGGCTGACGCACTAACAGAAGAACAAGATGTGTTAGCTTTTGGGAGCCTGTCCAAACCTAAAAACCCCATAGGCCTGTGGTGGTGTGAAGTTAGACCAAGTTACTGTGCTTTAAGTTGCAAAGCACAGACATGAAATTCGATTTTAATTCTAATCAGTACTCTGAGGAAAGTGGTTATGTATTATGGCTGATACTATCCTAACTGTTGAGCCTGTGGCCCAGTTGCCATGTGGACAGGTGTGGTAAAATAATGGTCAGACAACTGGTAGTGAACCACAAGCCATGAATGGAGAAAGGAACTGGATAGTCATGATGGGTCTAGATGGCGTTTTGTTGGGATATAGAGGGGTAGACTACTGGTAGAGTCAGTTTCAGATGGAGGGATATGATTTGGAGAAAGTGTATGAAGAATCATGGAATTAAGGACAAATAGACTTCAGTATTCAACTAGCCTAGATGTGCTGATGTATTTGAATGTGGAACAATATTTCAGACTCGCTGATGGCTTTGAATGAAGGACTAAGCCTACTTGATAACATAGCTGCCTCTTGCTGAGTTGGGCATATACTGTATGTATGGTCCCTAGTAGGCATCTTTGAATGGCTTTCAGTGTTGACCCTACTAACTTGAGAACATTCCATCTCATCAGCGTTTGAATGTGTGCAGGCACATGTATCGGAAGTCAGGCATAGGTGAATTTGTTGACTTTTGAGACTAAGAAATGTTCCCTGAAATCTAGGCGTGCTGATATAGCCTACACACTACACACCGATAGGCACACAGATACTCTCATGGCAATATGGTTATGCTGTATGTTGAACTATGTTTGAGCTTATTGCTCAACTCGCCTATCAAATTCACTAGTTAGGACTTCTGTTCTGGCAGTCCGGGAAATGGTCAACTTGTAAACTTCTTAACAGCCTGCTCTGATGACCTAAAGGGAGATAAAAATGTGTCATAATTTAGTCTGGGTTCAAAGTTTTGTGGAATACTTTGACAGTTCTGTTTGTAAGCTGTAAAAAAGGCTTGTCAAGGTCATTTTGTGTGCGTCTGTTGAGATTATTCTAACAAACAGCACCTGTGCGCCATTGAAATGTGATCCCTGGCTGGATTCATGGCTAGAGAAACCGGTTTCCCACGGCCGGCTCAGATGCAGCACGAGCATCCACTCTGCCAACCAGCTTTCGCTCTCGCTCTCTCAGTAGGCTGCTTCTCAAGCAAATCAACTAGTGGTCTGCAAATCTGTCCTTAATCGTTGTCTCTAAAATAATAAAGCCTAAAGATTGAACAAGGCTGTGTTTGCCTGTCACGGCTATAGTTGGCGAGGGGTGGAGGGGTTTTGATGGCTGTCAGTGCCAAAGTATTGACCATCTACAGAACAGTGGATGGGGACATGACTGTATGGGCTGAAATGATTAGGCCTACAGCCAGTTCAGACAGAGAGCCCTGGAGCGAACATGGCTGTCCATTCAGGGATGTCATTGACCTCAGATCGGCTAGTTATTTTTTTTTTTAGTTTTTGTTTTACAGTAGGTTCGAGTTATTGTTTTAATACATGTAGTTAGAATCTTTTGGCAAAGGTTCTTTAAGCAGGTGCGCAGCATCTAAAGTCTGTAACATAGAGTTGCCATATCCTGAAGCTCTGTGGGTTGACTTTAACACGGCTTTGCGTGTGGAGGAACTGGGTTCTGGGAAATGCACAAACAGGAAGTTAGGACTGCAGGTAGGTGAAAAGGGTTTTGTGAACACCTTTTCCTTTTTTTGCCCTCCAAGCTCAAGTGTGAGTGAAGGCTAGTGTGACTCAAGTCCACATCACTGGGAGGAGTTGATGCTTACGCATGGATGGAGTGGTAGGAAAATTAGGGCAAATTGACAGAAACCAGCTTTATCCCAACATTTACTTCCGCCATCATAGAATTCAAATGGAATTCAAATTGCTCCTGTTCTTTCCAGAGAATCTCTCTACCCCCCCCCCCCTCTCTCTCTCTCTTTCTCTCCCCCTGCTGTTCTCTGCCCCACTCCCATTCTTATGGTCACACTCCAGTTCTTCAGTATTCCATGTTCTGGTCAAGGTCCTTAGCCCAGGTCACTCACTGGCTCAGTCTGCGGTTTGTTTCCTTAAAGCAGCCTCATCTATGTTACTCATTACCTTACAGCGCACATACCAACAAACTCCTAGGCCTGGCTGCCGAGCAACAATTACACCCACCCTAAAAATAAACATGTCGTGCTACTTTCTTGATTTCCTGTTTCGTCATGCTCTATAGTTGTGTATGTGTAGCTATATGTCTGGTATTGTTTTTTCATATGTACATAGGAAAGATCATTTCCCTTTAAAGCAAATAGAAGCAGTTCTGCCAGAAACATGGAGCTGATAAGCTTTTGTTGTTTTGTTTCAGGGGAGCCTGCACAGTATGATCCAACTTTCAATGGACCTATTCATAACAGGTGTGTGTGTGTGTGTGTGTGTGTGTGTGTGTGTGTGTGTGTGTGTGTGTGTGTGTGTGTCATAAACTTACAACAAAGTGTATTAAAGATACAAACTGCATTGCATTGTTTAGTTGATAGAATGAAGTAGTCTCATAAAGTAGCCTAGAGATGATCTTCCATACTGTTTTTTTTTTTTTTCACCCCACCCTCTCCTCCCCTCCCCTCTCCTCTCCTCTCCTCTCCTCTCCTCTCCTCTCCTCAGGAGCTGCACAGACATCATCTGCTGTGTGCTCTTCATGCTGGTCATCGCTGGCTACATAGTAGTGGGCATTTTGGGTAATGGAGCCTCTTTATCAGTCACCTCATCTCTCTCTCTCTCTGTCTCTCTCTCTCTCTCTCTTTCTTTTACACTCCTCTGTCCACCTGTGGGAGTGTTTCCCATCTGCTCTGTTGACATCACAGGGTTCCAGCCCTCTTTATCTACCCCTGCCTGTCACTCTCTCTTTACGAGTGTGTGCGTCGGCTGAGGAATGCAGCGCCGGCCACCGCTGCCAAATGCCCCGGCCATGCTGCTCTATGTAAATGCCCCGGCCATGCTGCTCTATGTAAATGCCCCGGCCATGCTGCTCTATGTAAATGCAGCATTAGGGACGGAACGCTGAGTCCTGCGCCAGCATTCAAAACAAAAGCGCGCTGTGATGTAAGAGCAATGCAGCCATGGCGCCTTCCTTCTATTAGTGCACATACACACATACACATACGCATACACATACACACACACATAAACACAAACATACACATAAACATACACATAAACATACACATACACATACACATGCAGAGCAGAGCAGAGCAGAGCCACTGGGCCAGTAGATGCCTTGTAGGAACAGTATGGGCTCATGGGCTCTAGAGAGCTGGGCTGGCCTGGGATCAGTGCTGGCCTGCACCTCACTCAGGTGGAAACTGGTGAGGTAAATGACTCCCCAAAGAGAAGGTTGAGTTGAGTTGTTGACCTTCAAAAAGCACCATGAATGTAATGGTTGAAAAGGTCACGACTTGGTGCAGGGAGTCAGGGTCAAATTGACCCTCATTATTTAGATTTGAATGACATTGAATGCCATTTGTTTTGCCAGCTGTGTGTAGGCATTCAAATTATGTGATAGATCAGACAATATTTAGTGTTCCTTCAACGTTCCAACTGTCCAAAACAGGGAAATGTCCCACTGTAGAAGACATAACAGGGTGGATCGGTTTCCCAGAGACATGAGAGGACATGAGAGAGGGTTGTTTTTCAGGGAAGAGGCTTGTAGTATGTTTGAAAAGAATGCAAATGTATTTGTCTCCTACAGATGCTAAGAATTTTTGCATGGCTGTGCACCTGTCACACAAAAATGTAATCAGACTATAGAATAGCCCTAGCCTGGGCTCGCCCATACTTCCCGTGACGCCTCAGAACATTTTTACGTTCAAGTCAGTATGGCCAAGCAGCCATTACTGCATTTCCTGTTTCACAATTTCAGGCACCAATGAGAAGTGAGCTTGCACTCCAGGGTGAAGGAGACGGGCTTACCAAGTTAACATTCAATTCCACCTCTCAGAAGGCGGTTAGTACATGAGATTGGCCAGACTAAGCTCTTATGAGCTTTTGGTGAAAGCCAGGCCATTGCGCAAAATTCAGTCAAAATTCAATCACATCACATCAGTTCTTCAACAGTGTAATTAACATGTTATGCTTAGAAGAGCAAACATGGGCATGTAGACCCAGGTCACGGTGTGGGCTCACACTTAAAGGGATACACCACCTTATTTTGGGAAATTGCTTATCTGTAGTCAACCCCTAGTTGAACATGAAAACACATAGCATTTTCTCTCTATGTGTCTGCAATGCCTGGTTTGACAGTGTAAACCAGTGCTTCTCAAAGTGTGGGGCGCGCCCCATTAGTGGGGCGTGGACATATGACAGGTGGGGCGCAAGAGGTTACTCTGAGACCGACTGCATTTGCTCTCCGAATTCATATTTTCGAGATTTTCAAGCTTTGAATAGCCTACCTATTCATCTCCAGAAAATATCTCATGATCTCCCCTCTCAAATATGGCACATCAAAATAAACAGGATAATCTAGCGATTCCAACAGTGTTATTTGTTAGTTAACTTGATACACCGTTGGCAAAATTCACGTGCTTGCATTTATAAAAATAGTATGGATCTGCGCTCCTCGCACCCATTCATCTCCGAGACATATCTCATGATCTCCTCACTGAAATATGGCATATTGCACATCAAAATAAACAGGAGAATCTAGCGATTTCAACAATGTTATTTGTTAGTTAGTTTGATACACGGTTCGCAAAATTCACGAGCTTTGCATTTGCATAAAAATAGTACAATATGGATCTGCGCTCCTCGCACCCATTCTTCTCCGAGACATATCTCATGATCTCCTCACTCAAATATGGCATATTGCACATCAAAATAAACAGGAGAATCT
>JASCQY010000068.1:15423087-15428087 GCA_030264315.1 Sardinella tawilis
ACTGTCGAACTAGGCATTACAGACACATAGAGAAAAAATACTATGCATTTCCATGTTCAACTAGGGGTTGACTACAGATAAGCAATTTCCCGAAATTAGGTGGCGTATCCCTTTAAAGAAAAACATACTGTACCTGTTCCCCCTAAGCCCCTGTGCACATACGGTAGGCTTGTAGAGAACATGAGGGCAATTCAGCCATTAGGATCGTTGTACAAAAGTTGCACATTTGATGACATTCTGATACCTGAGCACAAATAGGAATGGATGTGGATGTGGGTGAGGTGCAGTATGGGTTAGGCCAGTGAGATCCTTTGATAGAAAACGTTTATTGGAAGGTATTTATTCAAATACCCGTTTTAGGCCAGAGGGCTGAAGAAGGAAATACAGCACGATATTTTCCAAAATGATTTGCAATGGCTGCTGATTGAGAATATGTCATGACAGAGGCAACTAAAACAAAACAAAACAGAACGTCTTCATCTCTAACTACAATTTTCAGGTTTGATTTGGACATCTTTGGTCTCTGGAACCTTAAGCAACTTTCCACTGACTGGAGCACACATAGCACTGAGGTAGGTTCTGATTGTTTGGAACTTGCGTCCACACATCAAGGGTGGGCTATGTGTACTGCAGTTTCTTTGTCAAACACACAACAGTGCGGCACTTTCAAAGCTTTCCAGCTCCCTCAATATGCTCGTTCAACTAGGACTGATGCACATGATCTTGCAGACACGGAGCTCAAAAGGGTCACCTTGCAGTGCAACAGGGTAGAAAACCGACACTGCAGTTTGATCTCTGTTCACAGGTTTCTGGTAAATGTATGTCCATTGCTACATTATCAACTAGAATTGGTAAGAAAGCAAAAATAAAGTTATAAGCACTGATCGTTATGAATGAAATTGGATGTTCAATTTTTGTAAATGTTGTAGACTAGCAATAGCTGAATGCTGCTGTAGCACATGAAACTGATTTCAAAGACTGGTCTAATGTTGGCCCAGTAAGGAAGATCATCCACATGGATATACATCATGTCCCAGGATCAGATCCCAATGTGTGGAGCGGGCATGGAGGTTGGGCGGTTCTCATCAGTTCCTCCCCTCAGCCTCGTTCCCGTCGTCCATGAAGACAGGCCAGTCCGGTTCCGTGTTGCTGCGGTCCGAGCCCTCGGATTGGCTGCTGGGGTTGGCGGAGGCGGGGTCGTGTTGTGTGGTGGTGACGCAGGTGCAGCTCTCACACAGGCCCGAGCGCTTGAGACTGTGAGAGCCTCCGTCTGGGAACACACGCCTGCAGCCCTTACACGCCACCGGCCAGCACGCCCGATGCACCTGCCCACAAATTAGCCACGCACAATGAGGTATACACACAAACAGGCAAACACAACACGGCACAAAGAATTAAACAAATGCCTCAGGCTACATCCACACATAGCTACTCGCTACTTGCTAAGCTATATCCTGACTAACAGTGGTCATGACAGATCCCATGGCACTTATTGCAAGGAGAAGGGGGTTCGCCGGTGTCCTGGCTAAAGTCCCAACCTGGCTCATTCAATTTGGCCCCCATAATCATCCCCCACTGTAATTGGCTCATTCATCCATTCCCTCACTCTCCACCTCAAGCTGGTGTGTGGTGAGCGTTTTGGCGCATAATGGCTGCCGTGCATCACCCAGGTGGGTGCTACATGTTGGTGGTGGTTAGTGAGGTCCCTCTTCCAATGTAAAGCGCTTTGGGTATCTTGAAAAGCGCAATAGAAATGTAAGTAGTAGTAGCAGTGGTAGTAGTAGTATATCAGTCAATAGAATGTGTACATGTATGTGTTCCAGCCATGCGAGACCTGGACAGGCGAGGAGAGCACGAGCCATGCGATGTCGCGGGTTCCGAGTAAAAAATATTTTAACTTTTGTACGAGGAAGCGAATAGCGACGTGTGGGGACGCAGCTTAACAGTTGGATCGCAGACATTGGACACTCACACTGAGGACGTGACTGCGCAGATGCTCCTGGCGCGTGAAGCGCTTGCCGCAGGCATGGCACGGGTAGGGCCGCTCTCCTGTGTGGCAGCGGATGTGGCGCTTCAGGATGCCCCTCTGCTTAGACGTGTACGGGCAGTACGGGCATTTGTGCAGCTTCACCGACACCACCAGACCATCCCCTATGGCGAGCACACACACAGACGAGCATTTGGGAGAGGAAAAGGATTAACATACACAAATAAGGTTTTAAAACCAATGCTGTGTGTTTTTGTCAGTTTAGTTAGATGTTTAGTAAGATATTTCCAGCAATGTAGCCGACATTTTTACTGGCAACAATGTTTGGCATCACATCCTCATTCAGCATCAGTCCTTTACAAGCATACTGTGTGACTCTTCTCACTGGCTACAGGCTCAAGTACACTGCAATACAGTACAAGTACAGTACAGTACAATGCAGTGTTTGTAGAACAGGATTCATCTGTGACTATGCCCTGGAGGAGACTAAACAGCCCCAGCCAGTGATACACATGGTCAGAATGCTGAGGATATTCAGAATTGACTATGCCCTGGAAGACACTAAGTTGCCACAGTTGGCCAGTCGTACGTGACCAGAGTGCCATGGACGCCGTATAGAATCTTGCAATGTCTCACCTGCATCCTCCCCAAACCAGTCGCTGTGGATCTCCATACTGGCTGCTCCTCCAAGGCCCATGCCCTCGTCCCCACGACCAGGCACCGAGCCTCCCCCCAGGCCTTGGCTGTAGTACTGCATCAGCTTGACCTGATAGCCATCATAGTCCTGGCCAGTGGCCTCAGCGCCAGTAGACAGGCTCGCCTCCAGCGTGCGACTGTCAAAGTGAGGGGGCCTGGCATAGAGGCCCACCTGCCTCGACTCTGGGGACTCCTCGTCTGGATCAAACTCCACCTTAGGGTGCACAAGGCCAAAGAGCAGGTTCCCTGCCGAGCAGGTCTCTGTGTTCTCAGGGTCTCTCTTAATAGGGGGATCTACGGCGGCTCCAGTACTTAACTCCACCCGTGAGCCTACAGTACTTAACTCCACCCGTGAGCTCCCGCTCTCCTCCAAACTCCTCCTGCTCAAGGCTGCAGAGACGGCTGGGTCCGAGGCAGGATTGTCGGAGGCTGAACTGGGATCAGTGTTGGGCTGTGTCCCTGTCCTTGCGTCTTGAGGGGTGGGGGACACGGTCAGGCTGGAACCCTCGGCCGGCGTCCTGCTGTCCGCTGGTCCCTGGGTCTCCTTAGCCCTCTCTCCCCGCGCTTGCTGGCCGTCCTGCTCCTTCCCTCGGGTGCAGATCTCCAGCGAGGTGTGGATGTAGTTCTTGCAGAAATTCACCACATCAGTCATCTGAAGATAGCTGGCAGCTGACATGACCTCAATAACATTGGCACTGCACAAATCCAGCTGGCCAGAGTACAGAAAGTCCAAGATGAGCGAGAAGGCCGTTGCGGTGACAATATCCAGTGAGGCCGTGCTGTGGCGTTGTCCACTGTCCTGCAGATAATGAACGAGTTGGGCACGAAAGTAGCCGCTTCCTGCAAACAGTATGTTTCGATGTGCCTTGAAGACCTGACCCTCCACTATGATGCTGCAGTCACAGAAGAAATCCCGCTTGCGCTGTTCGTTCAATTCTGAGAGCAGCTTGGACTTGTAGCTCGGGATCTCCATGACTTTCCTCCACACGGTCAAGACTTGAAAATATCAAATAAACAACATTAGATCCTTCCACGTCATCTCAACCAGGAACCCTTTAACAGCACAAACAAACCCACACATTAGCCCACATGTAAATGCAGTGTGCTGGAGGACAACAGGCCAAATATCATTATTTAGAACATTTATGGTTTTAAAAATGCATGGTCACGTATTTTTACACATCCATGATACACCATCTAACATTACTAAAGAGACTAACGTTACTCGGACTGAGGAACAAATCATGGCAAATCATACTAGAAAACACGAATGATAATCTAGATACAGTCTAATATCATACATAGGACAATAATGTAGGGCTTGAATACCTTAAATATGTTAAGTCTTTGAAAGTCGTTGTAACCCTGAATGATTTACAACATGTTTTTAACGTTTAAAATCATGGTTATCGTTATCATCCTTCAGCCATAGCTTCCGGTGGATTTCTTCTTCTTTGTTTACTGGCAGATTAGGCGTTAGGCGCATTACCGCCACCTACAGTATCTGGAATAAATACAAAAACGATGAGATTTACTGTCTGCCTCGTTAACTGACTTTCTCGGCTCCCCTAGGCTAGGCTACAACCTCTACAGATTGACATGACAGAATTTACAGTACATTTGGATTTCCCATGGCCTTCAAAAGGTTTAGATAGGCTAATGCTCGACTGAATAAGTGATTTGTTAAATACTTACATTTTTTAGTAGGGAAAATATGTTAGGGTAACAGGACTGAGTCAAATCATAGGAATGTGGCTAAAATTAACATTTTAAATAAACAAATTTATTAGCCTAATGTATTTTTAAGAATGCATGCTGGAGACCTGTAGTTGGGATATAGGCTAGAATTACCTCCATGGTGTTTTTTGCCCTGAACGGAACCTTCCAGGCAGTGTTGCCTGAAAGGCACTTCCCTGACCCTAACCCTCACCTACCTAGATTTTGGAGCGGGGTTCATAGAATTAGGCTACATAGAGTAAAAAGAAAAGAAGACAAGTAATACAATTTAACAGAGACTTCAGCATTGGAGGCAGAATGAAAAGGCACGCTTTTATGTTGTTTTAAATTTTGCACCTGGAATTTTCACCTATAGTTAGACCTATAGGCCTACTGTACTGTGATCACAAGGTGCTAGTGACATTATGCAAACAAAACAAAGAATATAAAGTTATATATTGTCAGTGAACATAACTGAAAATTATAGTCGCTGGTTTCCATCCTTTAGTTTATTTGGGTTTTGAGTCTTGATTGGGTTTTCTCTGTGATGCAATGAGCAATGTTACCACAAGAGGGTAGAAGACTAAAATAAAAAGTCTGT
>JASCQY010000068.1:15433087-15436116 GCA_030264315.1 Sardinella tawilis
ACAGAAAAACATGTCTGACATGAAGGCCCTGGTTTCTGTGGCGACGGACAATGCCTGGCTGTGGCGTGGGGAGGCCGAGCCACCCGTCTGAGCCGCGGCACCAGCGAAAGTCACCGCAGTCGAGCCGGCCCCGCTACGGGGGCTCTCCTTCTGTGGGAACCACGCAGCTTGAAAGGGACCTCACTGGGGGCGACAAAGAGGCCTTTCAGCTTCCTCTGGGTGCCTGCAACCACCACCACCACCACCACCACCACCAACATCCACCCCCACCCTTACTCACCCCAGCAGCCCCACACTCACTGTGGCCCGCGTCTCCACCACTCTCTGGAGCTGGATGAGGGGAGCTGAGTAAACATCGGCATTCCTCTACCCCCCCCCCATCCTTTATCACTGAGCTCTGGGCATGAGTGTCAGTTAACCCAGGTTACAGTTGCTCCCCTTTAAAGGTGCTAGAAGGAGCATTAGCATTTTGAGGTGATCCAAAACTGACCTGTGAAAGAAAAAATGTGAAGAACCAACAATAATGACATTAATACGTTTATAAATTGATAACTAAGCGGCAGGGTCAGCTCTAGTCTTTTTGCTGCCCTAGGTCAGATTTGAGTTTTGCCCCCTCTTTTCTAGAAATACTAGTGAAAAACTAAGCAAAAAGAACAATATATGTATCATGATAGCACCCTGATATTTGGCGCCCTAGGCGATGTTGGCCTTGTTGGTCTCTGCCAGGATGCGGCCCTGCTAAGCAGTGCTGTGTTGTCTCCATAGCCACTGGCGTTAGTGTGCACGCCAGCTGGAGCTGGGCCAGCTCTTGTGCGATATCACATTAGACCACTTGTGGCCATTTGATTTAACATGACGCAGGCGAAAGCGAAAGCTGCATTTAAAACAATTCACGGACAGAACCTCTGAAATTCATAGTTTCTCTACCAGGGCTTCATGTCTCAATGAAGGCCTTGGTGTGATGCTTGACTTGATTTGGTTTGTTGGATTTCATTTGACCAGATCATTTACAACACGATACAGTTGTACACACCACATAATCCACCAATTAAAAATAAAAGTCAGGATCACACAAAAAAGCAAAAATGCTTATTTCCATTGTGGTCCTTTTAGCTCTAAGCTTTGAAGAGTGAAGGGTGAAGAAGTGCTGGCTTAAGAGAGAGATGCCATTGGAGCAGGGCAAAGAGCACATTCTTTCTCCTTGTCTAAGTATTGGATCAGATTGAAACACTCGATTATTCAAAGGATTCAAAGAGTTGTACTGGTAAATGCATAGAAATACACACACACACACACACACACACACACTGCATCAGAAGGCAACATTACTCCAGGCTAACACAGCTGCTCCCTTCTATTGCTCTATCTGAATCACAAATGGACTCAAGTAAAAACATGTAGTTCTTTTCTTGGGCAGATTGGCATTCTCCACATACACATACGCACACATCATAGCCACCAACTCTTGCCCACCTAAACAGCCTATGTGTGCACGGACACTTACCCACACACACACATAAGCACTCTTTTTCTCTCTCTCTCTCTCTCTCTCTCTCTCTCACACACACACACACACACACGTGGCTTGTGTTGTTGCACGAGTGTGCATCTGTAGTCATGCATAGCTAACGGGTGACTGTAATCATTTGTGTGATGTTTGTGTGAGTGTGTGTGTGTGTGTGTGTGTGTCTATATGTGTATGTGTGTGTGTGTGTGCCCAGTGCTGGCAAGAGTGTGTGAATGTTTGGAAGAGAGACAGAGGCAGAAATGGAAGCCTGTTCATTTCCATTGTGTGGCTAGTCTTGTTGTGGTTGGGGGGACGGGCCAGTGAAAGGACTGAAGTGGCCAGGCAGGATCGCAAGATATCTCCCAGAATCCCCTCCACCACTCACTGCCCATGTTCTGTCTCTTCTCTTCTTTTGCCCACTCATCTCTCTCTCTCTCTCTCTCTCTCTCTCTCTCACACACATACACACACACACACACACACACACACACACGCACACACACACACACACGCACACACACACACACACGCACACGCACACGCACACGCACACACACTTTCCAATGTATTTTTCATAGCCTACTTGGTGCAGCAGGAAGTGTATTGGAAAACGAATGTAAGGAGGATATGAGGAGGAGGAGAGGGAAAAGAAAGACAAATCAAGTCCGTGAAACTGGGGGAGCTTTAGAGCCGCGACCCAATAAAAGTATTACAGCCATGATTTCCTCTTCTCCTCTCTTCTCTTCTCTTCTCTTCATATAAACTTTTTTCATTTGGATAAATGGACAAAACGGACCTCCAGATCAAAAAGATGCAGGCACACATGCATGCACGCACACACCCACCCACACATGCAGTACTCTTTCTCTCTCTCTCTCTCTCTCTCTCTCTCTCTCTGTCTCTCTCTCTCTACCTCTAAATCACTCGCTCCATATCCCAGTCTGAAGGAATATAAAGTGCTCCTGCATAACACACACACACCAATTGTGTGACTTATCAGCCTGGGTGCCAAACAGCAAGAAGGGAAATAAGATTGGAACTTGTGTATAATATGTGTGTGTGCGTGTGTGTGTGTGTGTGTGTTGGGGGTAGTCAATAAGTCACGGCACGCCACCCATCCGGGCTTTGAAGGCCCCTGGAACTCAGGTTGCTAGGACAACCACTTCCAGAGAGCTTCCCACGGTTACAGTGGAATCAGCCTCTGAGTGTCATAGTGATACAGGAGTGTGTGTGTGTGTGTGTGTACATACAGTATGTATATGTAAGTATATATACATGTGTGTGTGTGTGTGTGTATCTCTAAAAGTGTGACTTGAGAGGGAAAGAGGTATATGAGTGTGTCTCAGAGTGGAGCTATCTTATCCGCTTAAGAGATCCTCTGTTCAGACACTCATGGGCTGATTCATCTCTTGACACCCCACTTCACCTCTCAGCTCCAGGCTGTCCCGCGTCCCCCGACCCCCGTCCCCACCTCTCCCCGCCCCCCAAAGCCACCTCTCCCAGTCCCCCACCCCCCATCGCC
>JASCQY010000068.1:15460060-15470445 GCA_030264315.1 Sardinella tawilis
AATTGTTATTATTTTTATAGAGCACACAACAACAGCCCAAGACTACCACTAGTCCAATCAGAATGTTTATCACAATTTGAAGTTGGGTATTTGCTGAGTCTCAAAGAAGGAATAGGCCTACTCACACTGGCAGGGCAGAAGGCGAGGCAGTCCTGTATTTACTTACTGTGGTGCCCCTTGATTACGTGAGTGCTTTGCTCAAGTGTATAAGTAATTGGAGTGAAGTCGAATGTGTCACATGGAGAAAGTAGCAGCCCAGCACAGCGGCAGTCCCTGGACCACATCTCTCTAACTGCTCCACCATGAACTGGGCCTTTCTGCAGGGCCTCCTGAGCGGGGTCAACAAGTACTCCACAGCCTTCGGCCGCATATGGCTCTCCGTGGTCTTCATCTTCAGGCTCATGGTCTTCCTCGTGGCTGCTGAGAAGGTATGGGGGGATGAGCAGGCCAACTTTGACTGTGACACAAGGCAGCCCGGCTGCAAGAACGTATGCTACGATCACTTCTTCCCCATTTCCTACTCCCGCCTCTGGGCTCTGCAGCTAATCTTTGTCACCTGCCCCTCACTGCTGGTGCTGCTGCATGTGGCGTACCGTGACGACCGCGAGCGGAAGCACCAGCTCAAGTACGGGGAGGGCTGCCAAAAGCTCTACGCAGACACAGGGAAAAAGAGAGGTGGGCTCTGGTGGACCTATTTGTTCAGTCTGCTCTTCAAGTTAGCAGTGGACGGTGTGTTCATCTTCCTGGTGTTCTACATCTATGAAGCCAACTTCTTCCCACTGGTGGTGAAGTGCAGAGAAGCACCATGCCCGCAGGCTGTGAACTGTTTCATCAGCCGTCCAACAGAGAAGCGCATCTTCACCATTTTTATGGTGGTCACCAGCGGTGGTTGTATCCTGCTTACGTTGCTTGAGATGTTCTATCTGGTGGGAAAGCGCTGTAAGGAGTTGGCATCCACCCGTGCTGGTTACAGGCATGGGCTACGTGGGTCATCTTTAACAAATGCTGAGAAACAGAACATCCATAATGACTCCATGGTAAATGACCATCAGGTTGAGGAAAGTGCTCCCGTCTATAAAGCTTGAGCTCATGTTTAATATAGACGCTCTGATGGTCTTTGTTGTGTGAAGATACTGCTGTCGGGATTATTAGGTTGAAACACTGTGCTGTATGTTCACCTGAATAGTGTCACTGCGGTAGAATAAACATCTTTGTCTCATTCAAATGAATGTGTCAGAACACTTCATGTTCAGATTCAATAGACTGTATTATGTGGAAGTTGAATGTACTGTAAACAGTAGGCCTATTGTACTTACCAATGGTTTTGTATATTTCTGTAAACTCTTTGAAATATTTGAATATTAAACATCATTGAGTAGAGTGACAGTTGATGTTTGGATGTTTTGATTTCTGCTGCATGTCTACTGCTGGGTTCTGGCAGGAGGGGGAAAGTTGGGATGATTCTGACACTGGGGCACATAGATCATTTAAATATCAATATCATAATCAATGTTTTGGGGCCAAAAATTATTTTCCGTCACAGGACCCGAAATTCCCCATCTGCTTCATTTCAGACATGTTCAGTGATGAAGTCTGAAGCCTGAAATGTCCTTTAGAACATCTGTTCATTGACCTAAATGCGTTGTATTGTACATGAAAATGTACATTTTCAACAATGCGTTTGATCAATGTTCAGCTGAAACCAACCTGGCCTAACCTCGTTTTTAATACTATGTATGTTCATGATGACTTAATGTATGTGGTTCTGCATTGTTCTATTAAGCTAGATAAGGGTCAGCCCACAGTGTTTTCAACAGAACAAAATAATTTTACAACTCAAAAATTTCAAAACTATTATGGATTTATTAAGCTGTCCCTTTGCACATGCCAAGCTCTCTCTACATCACCCTCCCACTGACTTTTGCACTTGTTAAAGTAGGGATACGTCTTGCAAGGGAATTGCAAAGTTTTGGGTTGAAAAGCCTTCAACCAACTTCAGCAGATTGGTTGCCTCAGCAGGACAATGATCCACAGCATTGCTCAAAATCTACAAAGATGTACAGACACAATGTTGTAATGCCTGTTCTAGTCCTCAAATGTCATCATCACTGCAAATGTGTGATTGATTGATTGATTGATTTGAAGTGGACAATGCAGCCATCTAATTGAACTGGACACATTTGTATATAGGGAGGAGTAGTCCAACATTTCAACCAGATTCAAAGACTTATCAGTGGCTATAATTCAGGTTTACTCAGTTTTATTGTAATTATTCCATTGGGGTGCCCTAACCTTTTCGCCTGTCTGTTATTGTTGATGCACTTACCATTGCATTGTGTTTGGGCACAGGGGAATATTCATCTAGCTCTTTTGATGCTCAACCAAAATCACCGACAGCACCAATCACATTTACACGCAGTCGAAGAAGGAGCAGCAGGCCGTTGGTACTTAAGATTATGGAGACTGCATGATAAAAACTCAAATAGCGTACTGAATCAAATCCTATCTTACCAGAAAGGTGTGGTCAGAGCTCCTGAAACTAGCCTGAGGTACAAATGTCTTTTTTAGGTGGAACAATCTAGTGCCAAGCTCTAGCTCTGAGATAAGCAGAGTATTAATGGCCAACTGATATCAGAGGTCTCGAGGAGTATTTGACATCTGCTGTAAGTCTGATATGACTGAATGCTAGTCACTACTTCAGTGGTTCCACATTCCATTTACTTGGTAAATAAGGGCTTGCCCATTGCTCAGTATGTGTGGGCCTGAACAACTGGAGAGAGAGAGGGGTGATAGGGTCAAATAAGGTCTGCGCAGAAACATGGCATTTCCGCTTACCATGAAAGATCAGTTCTAGAACATCATGAATACCCCTTATCTACTTTTCACCAGACAGATTATGATAATAAAAAAAACCTCTTTAGTAAGGTGCAGTTAGTCATGATGACTATAGACTTATTGTTTGCTAGGAAGGCTGTCAAAGACTGGAGGCAATTTTAGGTAACTGTTAATGTGAGATATGGTCTGAGATGTGGACATGGTCACGTTGACAATATCATATATGCCATGCAGAATACTCCAATGATTCAACAGGAAATAATTAATAATTTTGGAGTCTGTCATACATGTAGATACTTGAAGGGTGGTTCTCTTTAGTCTCTCTCTTTAGTCAAAAGATACCACTGCAAATCTTCAGGGTTACTTTGAGTTAGGCCTATGTACTGTATACATAGCTTTATATACATAGTATATAAAAACCCAGTAAAGCCCCTTCTGGCAATGGGCACAGTGCTGCTTTAAGCACCGAGTTAGCAATGGGCATGGTTGGTGCTACTTTAAGGACCAAGCATACGTAAGGGCGGTTATCAAAGTAGCAGGTGTATTCAAACCACACCCTGGCCTGAGTAGTGAGTATATGCACTCAGTTACAGTAATCAAGCCGTCGCAAAATCGCTCTCCGATCAGACAGGGCTTACTGTGGTAGGGACGGCACCGCAAGAGATTCCTGTTTAGAAGGTCAGAAGCCTTTTGCAATCACAAGCTCTTAATGTAACGTAAGTATTTCAGATGATGACTTGTACAAACTACACAGATTCTTATGATTTGCACTTCATGCAAATTGTTAATTAGACAGTGCTGGAACTTCCTTCATGATCTAATATGTAAGATATATTGTCACCAAGTTTAGTACTTGGCCTCTTTCACTTCCAGTAAATCCAAATGCAGTATTATAAAGTTACTTTTTGAAGTAGAATTTTTTTTTCTTCAAATCATGATTGATGAATGAATGAACTTGAATATCAATTTAATTTCTTTTCGACCCATTTTTTCCCTAGACCAAAATCTGACCTGTTTCAGATTTGTACTGATTTGACCCACCCTCACATCCACTGTCGCTATGGATTGGAAGGGTCTGGAAGGTCTGCTCAGTGGAGTGAATAAGTACTCTACAGCCTTTGGGCGAATCTGGCTGTCACTGGTGTTTGTGTTCCGTGTCATGGTGTTTGTGGTGGCTGCCGAGCGTGTGTGGGCCGACGAGCAGAAGGATTTTGACTGCAACACGCTGATGCCCGGGTGCAGCAACGCATGTTACAACTACACCTTCCCCATCTCACACATTCGCCTGTGGGCACTGCAGCTCATCTTCGTCACCTGCCCGTCGTTCATGGTGGTGATGCACGTGTGGTACAGAGAAGATCGCGAGCGTAAATATCGTGCCAAACACGGTGAAAATGCCCGCCTATACGATAACCCAGGACAGAAGCACGGGGGCCTATGGTGGACTTACCTTCTTAGCTTGTTCTTCAAAACCGGCATGGAGGTGCTTTTCCTTTATCTGCTGCATTACATCTATGCCAACTTCAACATGCCCCGCAAGGTCTCCTGTAATATGTGGCCGTGCCAACACCAGGTCGACTGTTACATCTCCCGGCCTACCGAGAAGCGGATCTTCACATACTTCATGGTCGGTGCCTCGGCCATCTGCATCGTGCTCAACGTGTGTGAGATCCTCTACCTGATCTGCATGCGGGTGATGCGTCGCGGTCGCGCCCACAGGGGCAGCATGGCCTCCAAGAGGACCTGTGGGGAGCCCTTCTGCACCGACTGCAGCCTGCCCATGTCCACCTACAAGTCCGTCAACCCACCCAAGGACCTGAAGCCAGAGTGACACTGGCACACCGCTACCAGTGGCTGCAGTGCTCTGTCTGCTAGCCATTTAAAGAGGACAGTTGATCGATTATATTTTAGGCTTTTTGTCATTAATCTTTCCTTTTTACCTTTAAACCTCAACACTTTTTTAATGCAATGACTATCTTGAGATACTGTAGTAATCCAAAGACTAATTAAAGATTTAGGGTTAATTAACCATTATGCTCTCACATTATATTATATTATAATATATTATATTATATTATTATATCATATATCCTGTTTACTGAGAAAGTTACTAATAGTATCTGGTAATTCTCAGTACAAAAAGTAAAGATGGAAGTCAGTGTTGGAGGATGATATAAATTCAGTGTTTTCTGTATATTTTGTGTCATTAGTTTACACTACAGCATAAAATAATAAAAAAGGTATTAAAAGATTTTCAGAGTCACTGTTGCCTGAGGCGTGTATAATGTATCCCTTTAATTTCTGAAAATAGTTGTACACTGCAGCATGGAAACCTCCATGGAGAACATCATTGTCGTTGGATGCTCCTGCGAGTAAGGGTGATGTCTTGATGTTATGAGAGCAGGTTGTAGCTTGTTTAGTTTGTGTAAGCAACTCCCCAAGCTGACTGCAGGCACTATTCGCCTAGGAAGTTTCCCAGTCGTGTGACATGGTAGCCTGACACCTACAGTACTGATCAGCAAGCTTGATTTGATTTCCGTACCGTACACCGGACTCCATAGTTTGATTATGCCCCAGCGAAGGGGCAGGAAATGTCGACATAGACATGGGCATGGTCTACATATTACATATCAGTAAGTAGGAATTTTGAGCTCAATTTTTGTTCCCTTAATAGCTTTGCATTTCCTTGCCTTGCATGCCCATGCCTTGAGATATTCTTAAATTTGTAAACCCAGACACACATTAATCAAAATTGATTTCCCATTTCCAGGAGCGTAGACAGGTTAAGTTCACATTTCGCATTTGACTCCTACCACACTCTTCAGAGGTGCAGCAAATGTGTCTCTCATTTTAATGTTCAAAGGAAATGCAGGCCACAGTTATTCATAGACCCAAAAATGTAAATGTATAAAAAATGTAATTCCCACAACGATCCTCTGGGGGCACCAAAGTCCCGCATGTAGGCCTATGCCTTTTTAAGTGTTCATTGCTTCCACTTGTGATGCCTCAGAACACTACAACGAATCTAGACGGACCCTAGCGGCAGCAAATATTTTTACCTAGCGGGTAGGTCAAGTGATGCACCATTGATGTGACCAAGAATTGGTAAGGGTTTCAAAAAGCTCTATCTGCGTGGAGAGTCTTTGGGCATGCTTTGCAAGATACTGTGTTATCAACAATGTCAACTGTCAACAATGGCCAAGGAATAGCAGTCGTTTCAACAGACTTTTGCATCGACTTTGGAGAAGTTAGACCCGGGCTTTTCTTCACCAGGCTAATCAGGCTAATATCTTAATTAGACAAGCACTAATTTTAATGTGCGTAATAGAAGAGATAATACGTCCTCCAATATCTTATTGCCAAACATAAATCCTTTATGCCTATCTGAGCTCTTTTTAAATTTAGCAAACATCCTAGTTTGTCTACCACTCTGAATAGACCTAACTGTGGTTTTAAATAAGAATGGGCGTGCCCATGTGGTTGGAATGGTAAACCAGAACCACCTGTTTTGTTGATGGAGTGAATCAAAGAGGAAGGGAAGAATGACAGTATCTGGATCTGTGAATCTCAACAGCGTGATTACCAGCATGACTTGCCGAGATTAAGGAAAGATTATGGTAAAATCAGGTAAGTATCTTTTTTAGCGTGTGTGTTTATGTCTGAAAGCTAAATAACGTTATGAGTTGGCGCACAACACAGGCGCAAGTTTTCAGGAGTTGAAACGTAAAGTTAACACACCACCACCCATTTTTTTGTAAAACGACTGAATGTTTTGAAGATAACGTTATACAGTAGTCATACTTAAGCAGACAATTCAACATTTTTTTCAGCGAGTTGTGTTAGTCAATAACGTTATACCTTCATGGAGATTGGCGATGGTTGCTTTAAATGTAGCCTAACTTAGGCTATTACGCACAGGCCTACATAAACTGTAAAATACACAAAACTCGAAAGTAAGGGTTATTGCAAAAGTATGCTTTCGCCTGTGCGAAGTGATTGAATTGTTGTGTGTAAAATTGTTAAATCTGTCAATTCTGAATATGAGTAGGCTCGTGTGTAATCATTAAATGTGGTGACATCGGTCATCCCTGACCCCTGTGAGAGAAAATCAATAATCGTCAGACAGAGTAAACCTGTTAGCTCTGAGTAAAAATATAAAAACAAGCTGAAATGTCACGGTGTTGCCAATGTCAATGGTCTGTCAGGGTGATGTCTCCTGGACTATAGGGAATCTTATTGGAGTGTGCAAAAGGCTACTGGAGTGTCTCACTCACAGCATAGCCTAATGACATTTCTTTGGGAACATTTTGGACTTGAATATGTCAGTCTCTCCAGCTTTCTGTCTGCTCATGTCTAGTTCAGTCAGTTTAATTTTTGTCTTACCCCTTTTTTAAATTTTGCATATCTGACTGCTGTCAATCCCCCGTCACTCAGGAGGATGTTGTGGCCACCTGGAGGAGCCCAAGGCCCTGATGAAGTTTGGGCTGAGTGTGGTGCTCATCGGCCATGTCAACTTCCTCTTGGCGGCCCTGGTCCACGGGGCAGTGCTGCGGCACATCAACCTGCATCCACAGGCACGAGGAATGGAGTATGCCATCTCGAATGTCATCGCCATGGTGGCAGGACTCACGGTGAGGCTGCAAAGAAACCTACAAAATCCTAATTCCTAGTAATGATTTAACAGGTTAAGGGCAGCTCTAATTAGCTCAGGCTGTACTGGCGTTTAGTGTGGGCTTCAGTGAGCAGAGGAAAGCCAATGAGAGGTGGTAGGCTTAAGTCTTGGTAATCAAAACAGCACACTTGCAATGAAGAACATTTCCACTCTTAATTAAGTCGTTCGCTAGCCTTGTGTTTATCCTTAAGGATGTTTGACTTCAGTCTTTTTAGCTTGGGAACCAGAATCAGAATCAGTATCAGGTTTTATTGGTCAAGTATACTTGCACATACAAGGACTTCGGTAGGTGTTGGCTCTCTAACTAAATGTAGGCCTACAGCAAAGACATGCAGTTGTATACATTCAGTGGGCAAGAAGTACAAGGCACCTATCAATATTACTATTCTATGCAAGATTTATGCAAAAGAAATTTAGGCCTATATTGGATAAATAGTAACCCATGGCTAAAAGTATAAAGAGGCTTTTTCCAAGCCTGTCTGGTGAATAGAAACAAGTTCATAAGGACACAATATGTACTATACACTCAGAGGTAAAACTATTGAGTGACTTGACAGGTGTCTCTGGAACAGAACGCCGTCCACCACTCAGTTGGGGAAATCCCTGATCCTACTGGACCATCAGCAGCTGAGCCATGCCATAGTAGATCACACAAACACAGGGCAATGCCCTCGTGTTCTCAAGCTAAGCCACGTAGCGTGTTGGCACATATACTCCACTGGGAATCTCAGGACCTCTTCTGCAGCACTGTATACTTCAAGGAGTCTGAAAGACTATGGTGTACATTAGCCTGGTGCACCAAACACTCTTAGGTCATTTTACTTTGACTGTGCAAGCATCTGGTACCCCTCAATTGGCACACGTTTCCTTCCTCTCTGTGAACTTATTAGACCTACCGAATACCAAATGAATGAAAGGAAGCCTAAGCTTCTGGAGAGATCCCTGACTGCTGTAGCCAAATGTGACGTTGAGCGGCGGGATGGGGGTGCTACCCTGGCTGGGTGTACTTCCTGTATACAGCAGATGAGAAAAAGTCAGCTGTCCAAATAATAGGTTATATTTGCCTAAATAATGAGGTGGTGTTTTACTTTGAAGTATTAGGAATAGGATTGAATCTTGTGATTAGGCTATTTTTTCAAGTGTGTTTGCCTTGTATAAGATGCTACATACATCTCAGCTTGGAAGAGGCCATTTTAAATCTCTGTTTACTTTCCAGTTGAAATTGATTTTTTTTAGGATTTACTCATGATGACTGTTGTTCCCACAGGGTGTCATCATTGGCATAATGGCCATTGTATTGTCAAAAAACAACTCTCGACGAGCACTAGTAAGTACACACACTGACAACTTAATGACATCCATTTTTAATGTTTGCCGTCATAATCTTTTTAATTATAGCTTCCAGTCAGAACACAGGCTTTCAGTGGTAGCAGAAAGAATAGATGTTTATGTTTATTTAATTAAGTATTAATTGACATGCCTGTTGACACAAGCCCTGTCCTTGTGCAGCTTGTGCTCCTTGTTAATGGGGGAGTAATTTGGGGGATTTGATCCCCCTCTTCCACTGCATTCGTTATGCACTTTATCCCCCACCCCATTTACGCATACAGTATGCTAGACACAGTTTCACTGCAATTTTTTTCACCCAGTTACTATGTGCATGTGATATCTTTGTAGATGTACAGAATTTAGCCAAAGGCTCAATTTCATCTGTAGTCCCTGACAGGTTGATGTTAGTACAAAGTAAAGAGCGAGAAAGAAGACACACATGTGCTCTTGACCCTTCACATGCATGCAGGGATTTTGGCGTATTTGTCATTTTGTCATATTTGTTGTCTCTCAGCCAGTGTTTTTGTTGTTGCTTTTGTTCAGCGGTTCAGATTTGCCTTTTGCCATTCGGTTGACTCCCCTGTCCTGTTGGTCCTGTTTTAGGATTGCAAAACACCACTTCTTTAAGTCAGCCAGTTTCAATCTGCCTTTCTTGTACAAGCTCAACCTTAAAGAACCACACAAAACACAAATATAACCTACTGTATTGAACATTATGAGATGACTAACAGTGTAATGAATCCTTGTTTATTCATAGCATAGTTGTAGTGATTACTTTGTATCGCTTTTGTATAAGCTGATGGAGTGGCACTTCAATAAACTACTGATTTCCATGGTATTTGTGTTTGAACTCGGGTTTGTTGACCGCCTGTGTAGCTTGAAGTTGAAGCACCTGCAAAATTGCGCAACCCCTGATACCCCCCTTTCCCAATCTGTGACCTTAGGCTAAAGTATGACTCTGGTTGCTCTTCTGGCTCAGCCAGCTATCTCTGTCCAAATAGGTGATGAATTATGGCCCTACTGTTTCCTTTAGTCTTATTCAGAACTTGCAGGATACATTACAGTATGCTTGTCCCCAAGTGGTTACATTGTCCTGCCCTTGAAGGCTATATTGTTCATATCCCTTTCTACCCTATACATATGCTGTAGGTTCCAGCCTCTCTTATCAGTCTGGTAGTTAGTTATGCTCCCAACTTTGAGAAGACCCTATTGTAATGGCTATGTAAAGCCTTTGTGTGACATGCGTGCTTTGTCACAGGCATGTACACACACATTAACTCAGAAATCATAGAGTCAATGTAGCTGAAAATCAAAATTTTCTTTCTAGATGAATGTTTTGTAAGCTGTCCTGTGAATGTATTTATATATTTGAGTTGGTTGCCACCTTGTGGTACTTACTGTATAGTTAATACCTTCATGTCTGGGATTCGTCACCACCTTGTGATCTAATTCCACTGTAGTGTATGTGAAGATATGGCATTTAAAGTCACCAAGTGTAGTTTCAGAAACATTACAGAAGTGAACATTTTGACATAATGTCAACAATACC
>JASCQY010000068.1:15497833-15517553 GCA_030264315.1 Sardinella tawilis
TGAAAACATTGTATGCCAAAAATTAACATGAAATGCCTTCAGGGTTAATCTTTTCTGAAAACTGACCCTGACTAATATATTTTCTAGGGCATTCTATAATTGTTGGCTGTGACTGAACTGATCCACAAACATGCTATTTGAAAGAGTATAGCAACACTGCACCACTCTCAAATCTACGCTCTGGGATGGCTTTCTAGACAGAGTCGCTGCTAACCTCTGTCTTCGCCGTTTCTGTTTCTGACCTATCATACTCTTTCACCCAGTGGAGTCAATTGCAATTGCTTGTGAGAGACTTTTGGGTACTTTATACAACACTGCCCCATGACAGGACTGCCAAGATTGTGACAGACACAGACATTAGCGACAGAATTCACCTTTTAAACAACATTATATTTGATCATTTGTTAATAGGGCATTATGCTGCCACTGAATATCCTAACATTAGGAACATTATCCTAACATTAGGAAGAGGGCCTGTAGATGGCAGATATATGGAGGCCAAGAGTTGGCGAGGTGAAGAGAAGGAGAGTGGGCAAGGTTGAGAGAAGAGGAGTGCGCTAATGAAGGTGCTTAAAATAAGAATGAGGGAATGAGGCTGCGTCCTCTGTGAGAGAAACTTCCAGAACAGCAGCAAGAAGATCTTGGGCTTCATTTTATTCCTGTTTCCATTAGGGAGCAATTTTTAACCCGAACTCACACACACACACACAAACACACACACGCAAGCATCCACGTATCCACACACAAACACGCACACACACACACGCACACACACAAACACATATACTGTATACACACACACACACACACACACACACACATGTATGTGTGTGTATTCCACGCAAACTGTCGCGTCCCATAATGCCAGTACAATGCCAAAGTATGTGTATGTGTATGATGATCACTTAAAATTTGAATATTCACACTTCTTGGTTGTAGAAAACATTTTTATGAAATTTTAGCATAATCATTCTTATCATCATTCAGCCTTTTCCCATCCATAAATCTGTACGCAGACACACACACACACACACACACACACACACCATTCGGCTTAGACTTGCAGTCAGTGTACTCTGTAACTGTCCACAACTGTCCACAATTTAAATAATGACACAAATAAACACACCTGGCCAGGCCTAAAGTATACTAATGATTTTTTGGGACCTGCAGTACAATCATTTTTCAAGGCCGAGACAAGAACCAGAATGCAACACGATAGCTATGATGACACAAGCTATAAGAAACAATTTGCAACATGTATACAATATTTCTGTTCTGCTCTGTCTATGTGTGTTCTACAGGAAGAGCAGCTCAAAAATATGCATATTTGAAATTGTGATTGTTATGTTTATCTTGTGTTGCAGCATGAGTAAATAATAAATAAATAAATAAATAAGTTAATTAATTAAAAATACATATATATCTGATCATACAGGGTAATTGTCTAGTGAGGGTGATCCAAATCTCTTAACGTTACCATGTGAATGTGAATTTGCACAAAATGCAAAACAACTCAACCACATTTTGTGCTCATACCACAGACATGACTAGTGACACAGGAATTGTGAAACCAAAAGCCTTATTCAGACTGAAATGTAGGTGGTATGGAAAGCGCACTCTGAAACATCAAACACACGGCGTCTTTCTCTCTCCCGGCCTCCCATGACAATGGCTCCTTTTCCTCTGCTGCAAACAGGCCCAATTTGAAGGAAGACAGAACAATGAGGTTGTCATGGATAGCCTTCCTTTGAGGAACACGGTGCTTTTAAAGACTACTCCATTTCTAAGTGGGTCGATCAGATAGGGAATACCAGCCTCCATTTACGGCGCTAGAGTAACACAACAGCACAAAGGATACCGCTAATTATTTACAACATATGCCCTGCCTTTCTTTGCAAATAATGTGTGTGTGTGTGAGTGTGTGTGTGTGTTTGTATGTGTTTGCACATATTTCGAGAGTGTGATCATTTGTGTCATAGCTGTTCCCAGAAGCTGTCTGGTTTAACACCCCATATGCTACTGTATCTTCATGTAGCAGAAGTAGTTTGGGAACGGAATAGGACATTCCAGCATTGTTGTTGTTTACATCATTCAAACGGTCTGCTCATTCTCCATTGCAGCAGGGCTGCTCAGCTATGGCATCAATTTTCATTATGTTGTTGTCGTAATTGCTGGTAGGCCTAATAGCAGAGAAGGTTATAGCGGAGCAGTCAGTGATCTTTGGTAGGCTAATAGTGTTGGTAATAAATTGATTTCATTAATTGCGTAATATAAGGAGTGAAAAGTGGATAGCTGCAATTGCTGAGAGGGTACTTTAACCAGCAACCTGCATCTTGAGAGGAGCGTCTAACTGAGACTCTGAGACTAATTTGAAAGATCTTCTTGGGGGTAAAAACAACATATTCCCCAAACTGAACGGAAGCCTTTGTAAGACTTGTTGCCTTAGATCCTCTTCTCTCTGTTGATCTGCCGACAAACTTCTTCCAAGACAGTGATGCACAAGCTTTGGGGGATAATAGTCTGCACTGGAGTCCACAGGATTCTACATTCCTTTGCAAAGAATTTGTTTGTGTATTAGATGGCAGAGTTTGTCTATGAATAATTTACTCTGAGGGAGGTTTCATTTAAACAAGCTTCTCTTGCATTCTCTTCCAAAGAAATTCTCTCATATTTAGAGGGCCTTTATCTTTCCGAAGAATTCTTTTTTGATATGATATAACCTACTAATTGCTATGCTCCTTAAAGGCTAATGAAAAAGTTTATCTTTTGTTTGATCTGCTGAGCAGTGCAGTTCCCAATCTCTTGGGTCTGTATTCTCAAATAATCTCCAAACTAAACGTAGTTCAAGACGGGCAAATTTATAGAATCTTCTAAAAGATAATAAGCGTGTCAGCCTAGACTCAACAACTCAATAGGACCAAATTACAAACCAAGGCAAAGCAGCAGTTTGTATCATTCCAAACAGCAATATGTTTGTAAAAGGTCTTATTGTCCTGCAAAAAAAACCAACAACAACTAAAACAGCATTTGTGGGTATTAATCTTGGGTGGTTGGGCTACTGAAGCAGTTTTTTGTTTGTTTGTTTGTTTGTTTGTTTGTTTGTTTGGCTGGTTGGGTCACTATCTGGACATTGCTAGTGGGCCTTATCAAGCTGGTCATGCTATATGTTTGAAAAAGGTCTTATATGTTTGAAAAAGGTCTTATTGTCCTGCAAAAAAAACAACTAAAACAGCATTTGCTGGTATTAATCATAGGTGGTTGGACTACTGAAGCAGTTTGTTTGTTTGTTTGTTTGTTTGTTTGTTTAGCTGGTTAGGCCACTATCTGGACATTGCTGGTGGGACTTATCAAGCTGGTGGGACTTATCAAGCTGGTTTGGACAGCTTATCAATCTGGAATGCTGGTATTGCCACAAAATAAGGAAAGACCAGCAAAATAAAATAAGATGGTCAACTTGGCTAAACCATATAAAAGCAAAATGATAAGAAAAAAAAAACGGCTCAAATCAGTTTAATCCATCTTAAATTGATTATACTTTTCAAGCTTTTTCTAGCAGGGAGCAGATCTAGGAAATAATTGCAAATTATAAGGACCGCAATAACTTCAGCAAAAATAACCATGGTCACGGTCATAACGTAAATCAGCCTAAATGTAGTCCTATATGTTACCGTTAGTGAAATTAAATAGATAGATGAATTTTACAACTTTGCAAAGGTAGGCCCACATGTCAATCCGTAGTATATTCTGTTACTCATTCATTTGTAACCTGACATCTTTAGTTCATTATTCATTCATCACTGGTCCTTCAGGTACTCATGCAGTTTACTGTATGCCTATGCCTGGCCACCAACACAGACCTGTCACTCATCAGCCAATCAGAGAGGTGACAGCAAGCAAGCATCAACGCTTCTTTCTAGGAGTTTCTTCAAGCTGATCTGGGCCCATTTTCAAAAAGACTTATCTTAGTGCTGAGAGAACTCAATTTGTGTGAAAAAAAATTAATTAATAAGAGTTTTCTGTTAAAACCTATTCACAAAACTACTGAGACCTTGAGGAAAATTAGGAAAATGTTAACACCAATGATAGATAAAAGCTCTGCTGCCATAGCTGTCGTCCATTTTCATGCACAGGCCTGCTTGTAATTACATCCATGATGGATGGATGGATGAATGAATGTGTGTACGGTAGACGTGTGCTCTGTGAGCACCATTGTGAGGAAGAGCCAACAGAGAAGACGGGCTACAAATGAAACAGTGACAGAACACTCTGCAGACTGACCAAGTATCTTTTAATTGCATTTATGATGATACAGTTGCATACGGTATAGTAAGTAGAGAGTAAATGTTTTGGTTGTTGTGGTGTGTGGCGTTATTCCATTCCTTTCTACAAGCTGCATATTCCCTGATGAAACATGCATGATATATCATGAAAAATAATGCTCCCTTCTGATGAGCAAAATGACTTTTATTTAGTCCAAGTAGGACCAGGGCATGCATTTGCAATTTCACCAGATGTACAGTAAAGTTCACTAATGAGGAGTGGACCCATTCACAGTGTAGCACTTAATAGACGTGCAAGCAGGCAGTCCTGGTGGACAAATAGTAGGCCTGTACAGTATGTGCATTGAAGCAAAGCTAAGTCTGGGGGCAATGCTAATTAGAGGGCCTCGAGCTAGATATTACATAATACTGCATGTAGCGTATGAATGAACAAACAACAGCTCATCACAAACACAGGCCAACAAGCTGAATGAATCCAGCACTGCAGCAGCGTCTTCAAGAGCAAAGATGCATGGAATCACATCTAACAACCTCTCAGGCGGGTGGCAAAGCCCACAGGCTAGCTTATCATCAGCACTGCCTGCCTGTCGCACAGGCGAAAACACCTCTCCAATAACCAATGTCTTGGATCAGGGTTCTCACTTCCATGTCCAGTGAGAGTGAGAATGAGGTCATCTGGATCTGCACCACAGGTCATCCAGGCAATTCAGTGGTCAAGTTCATGCACTGCTATCACTACAGCCCCGGAGTGGGGTTCTGGTCATGTGTAGTCCGCATGCACTTAATGTAACGTGCTCTTGACGAGACAAACTTGGAGTGCACGTGGCCAGTCCTCAGGGGCTGCGCTAATGACGCGAGGCAAGCGGTGGCGTCATGCACGCATCATGTGCAGCGCGCGCAGACGACCACTGGTGCGGAACTCTGCCACTCGCCCCAAGCATCCCCATCCATCCCGCTTCATAATCCCCAGCGTTGGCTACACATACAGAACCCAACATACACACTCCCTACCCCACTAATCACACAGGAGTCTCTCATATTGGCGATGCACAATGGCAAACAGTGGCAGAGGGGAACAAGAGATAATAGGTAAACAGACAAGAGAGAGAGAGAGAGAGAGAGAGAGAGAGAGAGAGAAAGCGGTGGGGCTGGGGGGAGGGGGGGGTGATGCAATCAGAATGATAATATAATCTGTCGTTTGTTTCATTTGGGTAAATCTGTAGCTCACTATAATGCCTGACCTCAGCGGACATCATTTCAATCATGCACAAACTTCCTCTTACTTCCCATCAGACCGAATTTGCGACTAATATGCAGCGGTGAGGACATGATGACACCTGCTCTTTTCAG
Organism: Sardinella tawilis; assembly: GCA_030264315.1. Classification (NCBI taxonomy): domain Eukaryota; kingdom Metazoa; phylum Chordata; class Actinopteri; order Clupeiformes; family Clupeidae; genus Sardinella; species Sardinella tawilis. Next base: position 15,503,467 of record JASCQY010000068.1, read on the forward strand.
CTGTCTTTCTTCACTCTGACCCCTGCAATCCACACTCAGCGGAGACTCCAATTCTGTCACATAATAGGCCAAGCGAAAGGATTAACCTTTCACCATCCCATAATCGAGCAGAGGGAGAGAAAAGTTGGGGATTAGTGAAAAATAGAGTGAGACTAATTCGGAGAGACGGAGAGACAGAAAGAAGCAAGAAAGTGTACACACTTAATATACAATAATCCACACAGGAAGACCCAGAAGTCTTGTCACTCCAGCTAGCGAAGCAGATAGCCTAGCCTGCATTGGCTGCCCTGCAAGAACTATTCTGCACTGGTCCCAGTGTAACAGAGCCAGCCAGCTAGCCTAGCTGCATGAGTAGAATGTTAGTAAAGCTTCCCTCCCGACACTTCAAGAATGCCCCTAGTTGGATGACTGGGAGCCTGGCCTTTCAGTTGACTGGCTAGCATGTTCACCTCCCGATCCGTGGTTGCTGTGTTATTGTGAGATTGCAGGTTCGAGCCCGGGCGTGTGTGCAGGGCTGGACCAGCGCAAATGACCTCAGTTACTCCAAGCCAAAGTGCATGTAGGATTCAAAGGAGCCTTAAATCCATGGGAACAGGCAGCTGCTCTAGCTAGAGGTGTCACGATTCCTCCTCAGCACCATTCCAAGGATTGATTTGATTCCCATGCAGGGGAAACAGAGTGTCTAGCCAACCAAGCAGACAGATGCAAACTCACACACATGAGGGTGCATGTAGGAGTCAGATGACCGCAGTCAATTCCCAGTCTCAGTCCCATTTCTCAGTCAATATGTGTTAGTGTGTGGGATTAAGGTGTAATATACAGTACATGGCTGCTTAGTATGCTTTACACCGTGTCCTACAGTAACTGCAAGTGAGGCGACTGAATGTGTGTGATAAAATCAATTCGATCGTCATATTTTCTATTGTTGTCATGCTGTCCATTTCTATTTCAGTCGGTCATGTTGCTCAGATAGATTGAATGGAGGATCTCTACAAGTAGAATGTCATATTTAACAGACCCAATGTACACTGAGAACAATCAAAGCAACGCGACAATGCAACACCAGGTGTTAGAGAATAGAGATACCAATATCATGTTTTGTTTCAGACCATGGGTTTGGAATGTGTTATTGGGTGGTTCTCTGTGTTCAGTAGGCCAATGCTTGGAGATGCTATTCTAATGCTGTGTTTCAGAACATAGGTTTGGGATGTGTTGTTGGGTGATTCCCTGTGCTTAGTATTGTATGCTTAGAGATACTATTCTAATGCTGTGTTTCAGAGCACGGGTTTGGGATGTGTTGGGTAGTTCCCTGTGCTCCTGAGTCATATCTCTGAAGGTGAGGCTTCAGGATTATCTTCATGTACTGTACAAGCAGAGATTAAAATCAGATGAGACATCACTCTCTCTCTCTCTATCTCTCTCTCTGTCTCTGTCACTAAAACACACTCTCACACACGCATACACAAACACATGCACATCACAAACAAACCACAACATTATCAAAAACGGGAAAGCTGTCAGCATATTTTATAATGATGAGGTCAAATTCTGACTTAAATATGGGAACCATTACTTTAATATCTGACATATTGGTCTACATTGTTTATGTCAACTTTACAGCTTTCTTTACATTCTATTGTAGCCTATACCCATCATTTTAAAATCACAAAAACACAACAAACATATATAACAAATAGGCTATACTGTTGTCCTCTGTCCAGTCTCTATCTCCTAACTTCCCATCTCTCCTCACACGCACACAACTCAACATTGCTGTTCTTCTCTGACTCTCTCTCCTCTGTGACCTGTCCATTGAGTTATTTTGGTCCCCAGCCCTTAAAGAGATATAGGTCTAGGACATACAGTAGGCTACCTCTCTGCCCTAGAACAGCCCTATCTGTTCTCCTCCCATCTTGCACTACCGCCGCACTACCCAGCAAGTGACAAATCACAAGTGTAGGTACAGTAGCATCACTTCAGTCCCAAGGCCTTCAGTCAGGTCATGCTGTAACAAATGAGAGCCCTATATCAGACAAAAATTGGACAACATTTCACAAACAGAACTCTTGTGTTGTTGCTCTTGTGTGTGTACTAGTCCAATGGGTTTACATGATGCTTCTTATATTCACACTTTACACACGATCCTATCTGGTGTGAAACTGGGTTTGTAGCAGAGACTGAATGGGAGACAAACGTGTGGGGCAGAGGTGTGGAGGCAGATCATAGCTAATACTGAGCACATCAGCACTGGCATAATATGATTAGATGGCAACAGCAACAGACAAGCCACTCATCAGGCATGCAGGGACATTCTGCAAATGGTCAGATGATGTAGACCATATACAGTACTGTAGAACACAGCATTAAACCATCACACTCACCCGCAACACAGACACACACACACACACACACACACACACACACACTATCTGTGCTCAATAGTGTACTGGCCGAGAGTGACACACGTCCCGCATTAGACAGTAAACTGACATACATTTCCAGTAGATGGTAACTAGCATATTAGTTTTTAAAAATATTTTAGTAATATTTGATTCTAAGTCTGATCCTTTTGCCATGCTGCAAAACTCCTTGCCCTCAGGACAATAAAGGTGAAAGCTGAGTTGATCTGTTGTAGGCCTATGTGTGTTTGTGTTTTTTGCCTCCGAGAGGGAGAAGGGGACCTGGGGATGCTAGAGCCAGCCTCAGACTCCTAATCAAAACCCCATTTCATTATCCTGGGATGTTACGCCACGACAGCACCCCTCTATATACTTACATAATGAGGATTTGCTCTCGTTTTTGTGGTCTTTGCTACATAATCACTTCCTAACAGCAACCTCTGTTGTCCCACAGCATGCTGTAACCACATTAAGAGTCTGGGAGTTGGAATTTGAGATTTGAGCAGGATGAATGGTACAACCACAAGTGTCTTGTTCACACGTCATCGCTGATAAGATAGGTCCAAATCTATGACAAACACCTACATCAGCCTTTTGGTCTACCGATTACATTTCGTTACCAAAACTTTTTGGGGTTTGCAATTGCCATAGTAACATGAGGCTACACATTACCTTGAGACATTATGTTTTATATCAGATTTTCTAAAATGATATCTTTGAATATGTAAATAGGGCATCTGTAAATATGTTTAAATAGGCTAGTAAATGAGGCAGATCAATGGGCATAGGCTATTTCAAGTGCAAATATCTGTACAATGAATGAAGTCTTGTTTACTTTGTTGACATGTAGCCTCCCATGCATTTAGGGGGACTTGCAGTCTTTCTATTTAAGCAATAAGCCATGAGAGGCGGTGGCTTTGCACTGAATTTAGAACATGCTTAGGGGTTTTGTTTGGCAGAGTCTTATCTTCGATAAGATTTCCTTAAATAAGGCCACACAAATCTAAAAAAATAAAATAGTGTATTAATAACCATTCTTCCGCCAAAACATATAGTTACTTTGGGGAAGCAGTTGCCGGGCAACACAAAATGCTACAACGGGGAGACAGGCTGAGTAATATGGAAGAGGCAAACCTGTGTATTTGTGCTGGATTGACAACGGCTTGGAAAGCGATTCAGCCAATCATAATAAAGGAACCAAACAAGCTCATTTAGAACATTCATAGACCTGCTTCCATACAATGCTGTCAAAACGAGCTTTTTCTCAAGTGTCTTTCAAAAATCTCAACTGTACTGTGTTCATGAAGCAAACTAGTTTTGTCATTTTTTTTCTTCCAAACTGTTTATTGTGAACGTTTTTGCTAAGGGGTTTGTTCATATACCATTCATCACCTGAACTTCACTGTCAGCAAATTGATTTCATGACTGTTTTTCAAGGCCTCTAGCTTGCAGTATGTCATTATGGTGGTTAAAGCATAACCCAGTAGGCTATTTCGACATCATGTCAAGACACATCTAAGTAACATGGCATGAAAACATGCACTATATACTGCAAGGCTTGAGGAAGAGCAATGGCATACATCCCATGATATGGCCTCAGTTTTCCCAAATAAGGATGAAGCATCCTACAAAACATAGGCAGAACTGGGGAGGGGAGGGTAGAGACATAGCAGAAAATGAGTCAGAGTCTGCTATGCAACACACTACACTCCCTCACTCCCTCACTCTTTCTCGCACACACACACGCACGCACGCACACACACACACACACACACACACACACACGCACACACACATACACACACACACACACACACACACATCCTTCCTCCATTTCCTGTGGTGATGAGGGAGCTAAAAATACACCTATCCATTGGTCTAAATGTTTTGCTGTTTCAGCAACGGTTTACCCTTCAGCTGCTATCGTGTATCAGGGCCCAAGGTCTAGCCTAGATAAGATACAGTCTCTAATCCATCCCCATCGCCGCATTTCTGTGCCATGAGCATGCGGGGACGAAAAACATGTAAATCTATCAATATTTTTTATAATCTAACAAATAACTGTGGGGTACACATTAAATGTGGGATATGCATTTGCTATTAAAAAGATGGCAGTCACTGTACGTTTCTATTGCAGTGGGTGACTTCCAGTAGCCTAGTGGTCCTTCTGAGCTGAATGGGCCTCCAACTGACAAGTATCAATTCTTGTAGTTTTATTTACACTGATCACATGCCCAAGATGGACGCATTTTGGCAAACAGCCATCCTCAAATCAAGATTGTTTTCCTTTTATGCACCCAAAGAGTCTCTATATGAGTTTGAGCACATCCACCTTCCTGGCTTCCAACTGGTTTGCCATTAATCTGTGTGAGTGGTGTGATATTTTGTCCATTATGTTTGACGGTTCATAACAATATCAGCTCTCATGGTGCCACCTCAACAGATGGCTGCGCTGGAGAAGAAAACTGCACTGGCAGTAACAGGCTTATGCAACATCTTGCTACACACAGTAAGGGATTTCAACTTCCTCAAAGAAAATCAAGAAGTGGAGTCAGCTCTGCCCCTTCCTGTTCGGTCACCAGGGGTGGATGAGATTGTCATGCTGTCTGCTGTGTGTTAGGGCAAGCAGTTACAGTAGGGACAGATGCAGACCTATTTGTTTGTAACTACAGAATCCCCCTGCCTAATCCATCCATACATCCATTTTCCAGAACTGATTCTTAGGTTCATTTTTGGGCTTGACATCTATGAACTCACACACACACATACACACACACACACACACACACACACACACACATCCCACTGCAGGGAGAGAGTTGTGGCAGATTTAGCAAATTTAGAGATTGTAGGGGATTAGTAATGATGCTTGAAATTGTTAGGCCCCATTCACACAGTGAGTGTGTGGTCAGCATGCATGGTAGCTATATGTTTTTCTATTTCTTCATTGGAGAGGAGAGGGAGGACCAATTTTTAGACCTTCAACATTGCAGCCTTCTGACAACTAACACTTTGATTCTACCGTGTCAAGGCTGTGACAGTAAAGAAATAGGACTATTTTAGGCTAAAAAATGAAACACATTAGCACCAAAACATCTGACAAAAGGAAACAACAGAGTTGAAGTCGTATTTCGGTGTACAGTTAAACAAACACAGTTACCCTTGCCATGACTACAACTGATTAAGTTTTTCAAATGCTTAAAATAAGAGTCAGAGTAAGTGTCAGAATGTTATTTAAACTGGTCCACTTATTACATTTTATAACATTCCTGGCAAGTCTGTGATTTCTTTTTAAACTACGGAGCTTAGAGTTTGTTGATTGACAAGGTAATAAAGACGATTTCAGTGCCAGAGAGTTTGGTTTTATTGTCATCCTGAAAGCGCTGTAAACACATCAAGAAGTCGAAGGGGGAAACTTAGAGACCCTTCATTCACCCCATAATGGCACTGAACCACTGCAGTTGCTACAAAGATGCTACATTAACCTGAACACCACAGTTTCCCTTTCAGGTTAATTTGGTTGCTAAACGTATGCTAAACATTTAGTATATGCTAAACGTTTAAATCAATAATAAAAAGTAAACTAGAATGACTAGGCCTACTCCAGAACTCACTGAATTCTGGAAAATTCTATTAATGACTAATGTGTACTGTATCATGAGTCTGAGTACTGCAAATGATTTAGTTTAGCATTTGTGTCACAGACTCAGTCTGGCGAGGACAAACTGATGGCTCCTTTCGGGCTTCTTAAGAAATGGATAAGCAAAAAGCCAAGAGGCCTTGTCATGACTAGTGTACAGTAAGCCTTATCCAGTGCTGCTGTGTGTGTGTGTGTGTGTGTGTGTCTGTGTGTGCCGCCAGGGGCCATGGAGAACAGGGGTTAACATTCAGCCATTCAGTGGAGGATGGACTAGAGGAGGTGTAGATTAAGGAGCGGAGCGGAGCAAGCCACCAGAGGAGAGGGAAAGGAGATTCGTACGGTACGGTGTCAGTGGGTGATGATAGAGTAGCTGAAGGTGATTTCCCACCTTGAATGTGGGAATGTCCCATAGTCAGGCTAGACAGGCAGAGAGTGAAAAAGCACAGAGACCTCACGTGCTTACTTTCAGGCCATTAAACATTTGCAAAAAGAAGTATTCAGTCTCTCCCTTTAGCACACAAACATAAAACAATAGTATGACCACAGAAAGTCTCTATCTAGCCGTTTTGTACACACACAAAGAGTCTTATCCCAGTATGCCATACAGTGCAGGTATTGTGTGGGTAATGTCACAGTCATACTGGTCAGTGCTAGATTGAACAGGATCTATGAAGGGCAAAGATCAGTGGGTGCAAGTACGAAATGACAGCAGGATGGTAGCAATATATCTGCCATTGGGGAAGTAAGTGTTCACTGGCACAGTTGAAGAACAAGGTAAGCATAGGCTAGAACAATATTGGTGATGCTTTCAGACGAATACTTTTACACTGGTATATGATGACACAGTAATAATACAATAATGTGGCTCAAATCGCTCATTACAGGTTATTCTATCATACAGTAAATTACAGTCAATTCAAGCAAGGCACCAAACATTTAAAGCAAAGGTTCGGTTTTTAACACTTAAAGCTTTGTTTCCAGATCGTTTTTGATTAAAAATTTTGATTAAATTGAATCATGATACTATTACGAGAATTTCCATGTGTTGCTGGTGCTCCCCCGTCCCCTTCAGAATGGCAGCTACAGTACCTGCACTCTCTGAATCGCCCCTTAAACACATTAAATATTCGTTTGTCTGAAAACAAAGTTTTAAGTGTTAAAAAACGAACCTCTCCTTTAACTGTAACTCTACACCAGGCACCTTCGTCTGCTGTAGGCCTATGTGTATTTATGATCACCTGTCACTCATGGGGGAAATCCAGAGCACAAGTTTTCTCCTTGTCACAGCGGAGAGACTAGGAGGTCTACATTAGTGCAGGTGGACAGTGTTTTTATCCTCAAAAAGAAAAGCCAGGAGACAGCCTAATATTCTACTCATTTAATCTTGTATTCTTTGAAATTCCTCAGTGCTACACATTTATGATATGCATCATTATATGTTATGACATCATATGCTGACAATGTTGTCCAGTCATCCATTTCTATCCCTACCTGCTCTAAGACAGATGCCACAGAGATATACTACAGTACAAATGGTGTTTAAACTTCAGGCCTCCTCTAAAACCGTGGCCAACTGATGCATCATTTTATTTGCATACTCTACCACACTTAGCATTTGGCCTGAACAGTTGAAGGTGAATTTAGATTCTCTGTTTGAACCCACCCCCCGCCCTGCGTGCGTACACAACCTACACACACACACACGCACGCACACACAAGCACAAACAAATCACGCTATTTGTTTCTACAAATTCTCAGTACAGGCCTACTAGCAGCAGCAGCAATCCCCTGCCTGGAGTGGACAGTTGCGTGGTGTAAACTCAACACTGACACTGCCTTAAGCTGGGGCAGGGCAGAGGCAGAATGCACTCCAGCCTCCTCCGCTTATCTCCTTATGTAACCACTGGGCTGGTAGCACCAGCGCAGCGCAGCAAAGAGACCCACCATCTGTAATCCACAAGAGATAATGTGTACATGGACGCTATGATCAACTGACATTCTGAGGCAATGCTCAGAGGAGTATGGCCTCATGCAATTTTGCCCATCATTGCACACACTTTGTCATTTGGAAAGCCGGCGCCTCAATAGGCCACGGCTTGTGAATGCATAAGGCTGTGTTAAGCAAACTGCTACAGTAAGAGACGGCTTAGGCCATTGGAAACAGCCAAAATGCAGATGCAGATGTCTCCAAAAAACAACTTTGGAGGCCTACTGTAAGCCTACTAACCTAATTGCAGGCCAACATACTGTACCCTAGGCTACTGTATACTCAGGTCTAAGCACAGAAGCTCAAGCTTAAATCTAATGCCAAGGCTATTGTTTTTAAAAGCCTATGGGATACTATAGTCTTGTCTGCTCCTTAAACCACTCTATGCTAAATTCCAGTACTTGGAATCTAATCTATCATGATTAGCTGAAGCATGACCGAGACTCTCCATCTCCTGCCTTCTGTAAGTCACTGTGAATAAACATGTCCGCGAAATGAGTAAGTAACGTAAATATATCTTGTTTTCTCTTGACCCTGAGCCAGTGACTACAGTAAAAACACACGCTACACATGCGCAGTGAAAGCGCACGACACTATTGGTGACGAAATTGTCGTCATGCAGAGCGTGCACAGAGATGAGCTATATCACATGCGGGGTGCAGGAATGCTGTCGGAGGACTCTTACCTGACCAGAGAACCATCAGGTTCCCCAGAGCATAAGTGCAACGGACAGTTAAACGGTAGCTCAAGAAAATAAGCATGGCCACGGTCAATAAGGATAAAACCATGTCCATGATGAGACCTTTGTCTATTAGTTTGTTTGTTGTCGCCTAATAATGTGCACCAACTTATCACCTCACTCGCTCATAACGCAGGCGGCAGGCGACAGTATACAGGGTACGATTTACGTAGCTTTATAATAAAAAATATTATCCTTCATTTCAAGTACCTTAATCTATGCATAACCAACTGAAATGCACTCACAGTGCACCAGTAGGCCTACATCATCTAACCACTTTATAACTAACTTGCCTTGTAGGGCAAGTCAATTAGGTTGACATCGTAATGAAGATACAGTAATGGACTGCACTATTAGGTGAGATGTAAATGTTTACAGTCCAGGCCTAGACGCGTGGTTTCGCTTAACCAACAGCCCCTGCACTTGACAGACTGGTGGTTTCTCGAGGAGCCTTAACCAAAGTCTTGCCTCGTAAATAACAACAACAGCCGATTCCTTAGAATTAGAACTCGTGATCGGTCTACTTTTTTCCATTTTCAACGCTCTGCCCACCGCACTAGCAACTAAGAGAAAATAGCTGCCCTCTACTATGCTATCCATTGCAGAATGTCCAGGTTGCACTACAACGTCATAAGAAAATGGCAGGAGGCGACAATTCCACTGTAAAACAAAACCTCTGTCACTGTAAATTATCCAAATCATTACGCAGCATGAAAACATTTCATTCAAAACGTGTGATTTTGACAAAAGCTGTCCATCTCGCAAAATATTCATGATCGATTCAGACCATCACACCCTGTTGTCTAAGTCTTTTCATAAACGACCAATAGCTGACAAGATATAGGGTAGCTGACAAAAGACCGAAGACACAGCTATCCAGTCCATTCCACTGAATTGCTTACCACGAGAACCGTAAAAATAAGAGAATCGTTGCAGTGTTCAGTTTTAAACCGCACCACATGGTAGCGAGTCATCGCATGGTGGATTCGCCATTGCGCTATCAACATTATCTGCCTACGGACGTAGGCAACACAACGCTGGCCATCATTACGCTTCCTAACGTAGTAGCTTGCCAGATCCATTGATTTTAACACGGCGTACTTACCTTGTCCAAAAACCAGGAGGTCCTCTCTGTAAATCGCTAATGTTCAGTGGAGTACAATGAAGATCCGTGTGGCTTGCGCCCTATCCAAAGCTACTATATGACTATTGCTGCCGTGCCCGACAAACCATGTTACCGTCTGATGCCCCGAGAGAGAGCAAGCTGCATAGAGGATGCAGGGTGTAGCGCTTCAGCGGGCAGGCAGCGCTCTGCCAGTGGATTTAAAGGAGGGATAGTGATGGAAGGATTACGTGGTGCGAGTTTAATTAGACGGGGTTGGCCCTCGAGTGTGTGCGCGCACGCGTCTGTGTGTGTGTCGGCACATCTATGGGCCTACATGTACTGAGTTCCACGTTTGCATCAGCACCAGTTTTCAGCATGAAAGTGAAACAACGAACAGGTTGGGGGCGGTGGCTACGATGGCTTTCGTTCTTTCTTTCTGTCTTTCTTTATGTGGGAGTGGGTGATTCTCTTGATACAGTTGAAGTCTCTAATTTTCACTTTGATTGAATCTGTGAAATTACATCTTTTTTTGCAGGCTCATTTGCTCTCAGTTGGGCTACTCTAAGAAAAGTAGAAAATCAATTAACAGCTTTAAAGGAGAAAGCCGGTGAGAATGAATCTTCTGTAGTTCGAGGTGTAGGGAAAAAAGAGAAAGTATATTCAACATGGGCCAAATAGCGAATTGGCAATTAACAATAACCAAATGGGCCACAGAAATTCTCTTTCAGCTTCATTTTCTTATGCCCCATCCATTCAACATCGTCTGCAGGATTTCCCCTTTAAAATCAGGGATGTGTAGGCCTAATGCTTAGGCTATGGAAATGACAAATCACGTCAGAGGCCACATCTTAGTGTATGTATTGGCTGCTTTATCCCATTCTAAATAAAACACAGATACACAGTTTGACTTCAGAAATACACTTACTGCCACCCAATGGTCATGAGGGAAGGCTTACTTTCTTACTTTGGTATTTATTACTGTGTCGCTACTGTGTACTTTTGACAATTTACTATTAACATTCTAATTTAGGCTATAAAATGCTGTCCAAATTTTTGGAAATTGCTTAGAAATCTATTAGTCTAATCCACCATTAGAATTCCGATAGCATGTTTTCCCTTGCATGGTCAGGTGAGATGTATGCAGAAATAGGACATGATGTAGGCTATGAAATACACATACATGGACCCATGTCACAGCAGCCAATTTTTCCAGAGAGTAGGTAGGCTACGTTTTTCATGTCAATGTGATACAGTAGCCAATACGATTCTGATACAGTGTAGAATCAGATCCTTGTTGCATGTCATCAAGATATCATTAGTAACAATTGTGGCTGCCTTGCTACTTCCTGGAAAATTGGCTGCTGTGACATTTGTGGCTAAAACTGAGTTTACAAATAAATGAATGGCCCAAAGAGATGAAAAAACGTGTTTCTGAAAGTATCTAGATACACATAAACAGGGTTTAAGAATAGGCCAGCTGTACTTTCCTTTTCTGTTATTTAAGAGATGAGGCAAGACAGTGGCTCTCCCATGCATGTAGGCTCAATCAATTGAGTGCAATTGATTTAGTTTTACAGGATAAGACATGGGTGGATTAGACTACATGTGTGGTTCTTCATGCCTTGTTGTTTACCGTACTATAGAGCTAAAAAGTCAGACAGCGAGACCAGTAGGCTACACCTGTCCTTTGCCTCGTCATCTTCCTATTACATGTTTATCCGCTGTGCTGTCCATTGTCTATCCCTCTTACACACAAAAAACACAGCCCCTGCCACTACCAAAGAGTTCGTCTCAGCTCTCTTGTTCTCAAATCAAATATGCCAGGTGATTTAAAATCTCCAAGTGTAATGTATCTCTGCTCATTTTTAGTTCAATGAGATACATGTACAAGTCTGGAACTGAAAAATGAACCAACTCAATTCAATTAAAAAATTCAATGCAATTCAGTTATATTTTTTACAGTGCCAATTTACCATTGACAATTCATCCAATTCATAATTGGTTTGGATAGGCCAAAATTGTTGTAGTGCATGAGCAGAACAAGGAGAGAGCATGAGCAGAACAAGGAGACTAATACAGCTACAAAACTGATTAAAGGTGGGGTATGTGATTGTATTTTTGGGTCATTTTTGCAAAGTTACTTGAAATCCTATTCATAACCCACTCACAGTCACTAAATTGAAAGCACTGATATGAAAATTAAATATGTCAGCCATCTGTGGAACAAACAGGGCTTGAAAAAGTACATCTAATCAATTATTAGACCAGCATTTCCCATTGGACAGTTGCATGTCAATCAAATGGTCTTACACAACCTTTGGAGGAAAGGGACGTGGGTGGGACCATTTTCAAAATCTGACAGTGTCTGAGAATCCCATACTCCAACCTTTAAGTTGGACCAATGATTTCAAAATGAATGTAAACCTATGCCCAGCATTGTTGAACACAAAGCTTACAGCTTAAATGACTGAGGTTCTCCTGGAGGAGCATCATAAGTGGCTCAAGTAATGAATCAAATGGGATAGCATCAATGGCCTATTTCTCTTCTCGACATCACACCCATTCATCCTCTGACCCTGATTTGCTTTTGTGTGCAACTATTGCTTGTCTGATTTCCTCTTCCTGTTCTTCAACAAAAGAGTTACTGTCTGCCTCTTCACCTGTACTGTGACCCTTCACCTCAATTTCACCCTCATAGCCTGTGTCCTAAAACATGATTAACAGCCACCGGAGACTTGGAATCATTATTGCCAGCATCTTCATGTCATACAGGCCTGAAGGCTGCAATGTGCTCTCTCCATAGCATGCAGCCCTTTGAGCCAAAAGGTCTGACAAATTCTTCCAGGGCATCTATACAATAACAATACAATACAATACAACAATACAATAACAATACAACAACAATAAAGACTTGTACAATGTCGTACACAGTTGTACACTGGATGTAGACAAGCTTTGTAAAAAAGCTACACCTTTTTGTCTACACCTGTATGATAACACCTATCAGCTGATATGGACTTACATATAACTGAGCTGAGCTCAGAACTGAACTGTGTAGAACGTTAGTAAAGCTTCCTTCCCAACACTTCGTCTCTAGTTGGTTGACTGGGAGCCTGGGCTTTTCAGTCGACTAGCTCCCGATCCATGGTTGCTGTGTTGTTGTGAGGTCATGGGCCTGGGCGTGTGCAGGGATGGAGTAGCGCAGATGACCTCGGTTACAACTAGTTCAGGACCTCTCCTTGGTTCTTAGATTTTTTGGCAAGATAGGGTAAGTTTGGTGAGGTACAAGTCACAGGCTCTATCTATGAAAATCTTTCCCTGCGGTGTGCATCCTTCGATTGAAACCCAATTTTAGTTCAGTTTCACATGGGAAATATTGTAATTAATCTACATTGCTCTAATTAGCCTCTTCGTGATTGTCTTAATCACCAAGACAGAAATAGGGACGTCCCGCTCTGGTTTATCGCCGCACTCATAGATTTTTGGGCCATGTATTTATGAATGGAGGTCAAATGTTTCAGCTTAATCTTCCTCAGTATTTGACTATTGAGAGTTCCCATCTCAGGCTCTGACAGATGCATTTGAATGAGATATTATGGCCGACCATGGGGGTGACCAGCAAAGGTTCATAACTAGCTTTTTATGCCCCATTTAAAATGTCCTGTGTCATTGTCAAATTGGAATTTCAACACATTTTAGACTAGATCTTGTTCGAAGGCTACACATACTTTCATTCCATACAAAAATGCTGAAAATCCATCCAGAGATGAGTGAGCTTGTCACTTGCTTCAAAACATACAGGCATATTCTATGCTGATGAAATGTTGTGAAAGGTATAGTTCGGTATTTTACACTTTAAGCCAGTTTTCTGTATTGCACAGGATGCAAACGAGTGGTTGACACTGAAATCTCGACTATTGGTTGTGTCGCGGCTATTTGGCTGCTTTAGAATCTTCTCTGTAGGGCTTCAGCATTGCTCGCTATAGGGAGGGAAAGTAATCTCATCGCCCCCTGCTGGTTGCGTTCCAACCTCTATGCTGAAATGAATGGGATTTTCTCTTCAAAAAATTACATTTCGTTTCACACTCCAAAGTTAGGGTAATGGATTTCATATGACATGCATGTTTTGCATTTCTATCCATCTATGTGGTCATACTTTGTTTTTCTCCACTGATTTGCATAGTTTTAATGTTTTTTAAAAAGCTGATAAATGACTA
>JASCQY010000068.1:15526597-15542274 GCA_030264315.1 Sardinella tawilis
GTGTGTGTGTGTGTGTGTGTGTGTGTGTGTGTGTGTGTGTGTGTGTGTGTGTGTGTGTGTGTGTATGTGTGTGTAGGCTGTGTTTGGGTGTGCGCGTGCGTTGGTGTATGGTGGTTATTTTAGGAGCGGGAAAAGGCCAGCAACTTTTGGAGTGAGTTCAGAACACAAGGCACATGGCAAAGAGAAGAGCATACATAGCATAGCGCTGACCAGCAGTGTGTGGTACAGAGTTTCACACACCTCCTAGACCATTCCCCCAACCTCTGTCAAGGTATTCTTCCACTCAGTGTTCTGTATCAAAATACAGAAACAGTTTGAACACTAAACAAAGGTGTTGCGATCTAAAGTTCTAAAGGGTGAGTTATGGCATGGTCAGTTATTTGGATGACTTCAGCAAGAAACAATCTAAGTAGGTCTAAATATTAGTCTCATATCATAACAGCAATAAGAGCTCAATAAGGATCAGGCTGCTCTGGAATCTCTTGCACTGTCTTTTAGGAATACCTCCCCTCATCGCTTACTGTGTGTTGCATTGCAAATATTCCACATGAAGATGTCTTTGCAGTGTGGACATGTCTAAAGTTAGAGATAGATGGATAAACAAAATTAGAAAACAAATATTTTTTTCCTCTGATTTTATTTTCAGTTTTTCTTTTAAGTTTTATCTCTCCTCAGCATTTCATCTTTGAAAGACTCTGTTGTGTGCCCTTCACACAAATTATGCTACTACTGTATATTTATGGGTCTTGACCCTCAATCTGAAGTCCATTTCTGTTCATCTTTAAATAGGGCGATAGGGGAGGGAATGGCCTACTGTAGCATAGTGCTGGAGTTAAAAGAGCAGCAGTACAGGCAGAAGCAGCAAGTGGCTGGATAGTAAAAAATAATAAAGAAAGACAGCCAACAGTACACCCACACCCACACCCACACCCACAGCTACAGGACAGGACAGGAGCGGCATAAGCCCATCCACAGATGGTGGGGGCATATTCAGTATGAGACACATATTCCTTCACTGCATTACACAAGCCCAGTGCAAATGTCAGACAGACTCACACAGGTCAGACAGACAGATAGACAGGGATGGAGCAAGAGTAGGACAGAGAGGACAGGTACAGTAGTAGGCAGACACTCACTGATCTGGGTTTCTTGGTGGACCCTATGTGCTCATAAGCATCCTTGCTGCTATCCCATGCTCCTTTGCTGTCTCCATTGGAAGTGTTGGGGGTTGGGGTTGCTGGGGGCTCCTGGCCTTTCATGACCTGCACAGGGTCCAAACTCATCGCGCCCTACAGTCTGTTCATCCAGCACAGCTGCTTCCTGCCGCTGCTCACACACACTGACACGTCCGCACACACACACACACACACATGTACACATAAACACACACACACACACACACACACACACACGGTCCCTGTGGCTGGGGCACAAAGAGATCCTCTGCCCTCCAGTAAGGTTCCGCTACCACCAGCACTGGTGCGCGTGGTCCACTGCTAACATGCACTCCCACTCTTCCTCCCTCTCCCACAGCCCTGAGTAGAGTGGAGTGGAGTGGAGTGGAGTGGTCAGGCCAGGCAGGGTGGTGGTGGTGTCTCCCCGGTCTTGGCTGATGTCTGAGTGTGTGCAAAGGGGAGTTGTTGTACAGGTCCTCTGGTGCCTGTGCTCTGCTCAGCCTCCTTGTCCCTGTGGTGCTGGCTCCTCTGTGGCTGGCTCTCTGCTCTCTCTGCAGTGTGCTGTGCTGTGCTGTGCTGTGCTGTGCTGCCTGAGTGGGATGACGCGATGTTGATTTGTTCCCCCTCCCCCTTCTCCTCTAATCCCTCCCTCTCTCACACGACTCTCCTCTGCTTGCTGCCGCTCACCGCCTCAATGTCATTCACCCTTTTGGTCCATTTCTTCTGTAGCAGCGTAACATTGGGAATACACACACACACAGCTTTGATTCTATATCAACTGTCATCCAGAGCATTTTTGCTTATAGCTTTATGGGGCTTCTAGAAAGTTCCCCAGCAACTATACGGCCAATAATAGCACTGCCTCTGGATCACTTCAGACCCTCCCTCTATCAATGTCAGTGTCAAGTAACGGTTGAATATTCATGAGCTTTAATGTTTAAAGATGAAGAGGGCTAAAGAGGTTGATTCGCCTGTGCAAGGACTCCTGTTACAGTTGGATTCATTCCCATTAAACAGTCTAACACCTGATTTCACAGCACTCCTTTTCCCCCCCAAAGCTAACATGGCAGTGACGAGAGGAGGTGCAGGATGACGTGAGGGATCCTGACTGCACTGCTATTAAATACACTAACATCCCAACCTCTTTGTGTGCAACAAACGGTGCATGGAATTAAAATGTGCACCTTTAATGTAAACAATCAACCCAGAAACCACATATTTTAATTCTTTGAAACAATAATCAGCATATATAATCACAATAATTGTTATCCAAATAGATTATAAAATGAGGAAATACTGTTTCTGGAACAGATATTCAGCATGCCATCAACCTGTTGTCATTAAAAGCTTTGCATTTTAATGGTTGTAGAACTGCAGTCCTGGAAAATGCAAACTGCTGCTGTGGAATTGCGCACCTGCTTGGATTAGAGTGAGGCCCCCACCTGTCCTGGTTTCCCTGGGATAGGCCTTTCTGAGTGACTGGAATGAAAAATATCATTCTCAGGACATTAAATCCTATTTAATGAAATGTCTTTGCTCTTTATAGCCTATCCAGTTTTAGGTCTGTATTTATTCAGCTAGGACTTATTGCATTGAATTTAGTTTACAAGCATCCCACACATTTATTTGAAACTGCACAACTAATTTCAGATTTCTGAGTATTAAAACTGCAGTTTGAGAAGGAATACTTTCATTAATATTGACAATCTTTACTAATAGACAATAGGAGAGGCTGTCCCAGCATGCTGTTATGGCAAATGGCCTCATTTACAGTAATAACCGGGAAAAGTTACACAGAAGTATATGGATGCTTGTTATGGACAGCTGTTTTCAGTGAGGGTGTACAGTAAATCAGAGTAGTAGCAGATTGTTGCAATTGACAAAGAGCTTAGACACAATTACTTTTGCTTTGAACTATTTGTGAAAATGACAAGGCCTTCCCTACAGTTTGTAAAAGCAGCAATACAGTACATGCATGTAATGTCACCATCCGTGGTACCTTGGTGAAAGTAGCTCAGAGCAGGAGTAAGAACACTATAGACTCAACACTCATATTCACATTTTGTTGTTGTTGTTGTTCTCATCCTGCCTGTTGTGTTATTTCTCCCTGTAATCTCCCATAATATCATCATTCTAATTTGTGGTGTAGTTTTTACACCTGCTATGTCACGTCCACAACGCAAGTATGTCACGTCCAGTGTCAACGCCAGTTTTCCCAAAATAACTCCAATCAAAAATTACTTAGTTATGACCAAGTTTTTTTTCTGTGTTCATTTAGGTCTCCTTCACAATATAAATGACATGATTTCTGTGTTACTCTTAAACTTCACAGACTTTATGGAAAAACTGTTACCTCCTATAAAAGCTTGTCCATTTTATGTCATGTCCATAATGCAAATTAGAGGCTCATATTTCCTGATGTAAATCACGACATGAATTTTGGGCATTTGTCTGTATTCAGATATGGAGATTATAGTGTATATATACAAACCGGATTTTGTTACTCAAATATTGGTAGGTACAGTTTGGTCTACACAGCTGGCACTCATGTTCCCCCAAATGGAGTTCTCAATAGGTGAGCAAAGACGACGTTAATCGAAATGATGTAGGCCTATCTAAGTGGGACGGCAGAAATAATTCAAAGTCAAATATGCCAACTTTATGTTATGGTATGATTGAGCTAGGTGTGCCATAATTTTACTGCTAGGTCTGTTGATGAAAATGTGAAGGTTTTTAATATCTGATTTTTGTTTATGTGTTCTTTACTTTGCTGAAATGCTGTGATTCACTTATTAAAAATAAACAATTGTTATAAGTCCACTGCTATCAATTTTTCTTTTTTATTTTATTTCATCCTACTAACCTCAATATTATTAACAATCTTTACCATTTAGGAAGTGTAAATACCCTTGTCAGCACAAGTCTGTGTGAATGAAACTTTCATACAATCTTTCTAGAAAGATTAATTTTGTTTTCTTTACAACATAATACATAAACTACAGCAATGCAATGTTCAACCAGCGGACATTACCCACCTGGTTAAGCTTCACAAAGCAAGACTGGCTGTTGCTTGCACTACCGGCACATTCTGAGATTAGAATGATGGTACAGTTATCTGTCTTACCTTGGGACAAAGGCGTTTCTAGGACATAATTACAAAATGAGATCTGCTAATATATTTTACATACAAATATACATATGATGACATTTTCTGGAAATACATAAATCACAACAAAAATGCCATTGTTATATACATCAGAAATACATACAAAAAATTAAAGGCGAGAAACAAAATCTAACCAAAACTTAGCAACAACTAAGCAAAATCTATTTACCAAGAACAAGATACAAGACATACTAGTCTTGTCGTCTAGCTGATTTACCAAGAACAAGATACAAGACATATTAGTCAGTTAACTCAGTGCTTCAACACGCCACACAATAGCTTTAGGTCATGGACAGGACATCATTGTCCATTTCAATTCATGTTTGTGACATGTGTAAGCTTTGGACAAGACATCATTGGCCATTTCAATTCATGTTTGTGACATGTGTAAGCTTTGGACAAGACATCATTGTCCATTTCAATTCATGTTTGTGACATGTGTAAGCTTTGGACAAGACATCATTGGCCATTTCAATTCATGTTTGTGACATATGTAAGCTTTGAAACAGGAGGCATCATACTGTAGGTAGCCTGGCTAACACCAGACTAAGTCTCAAGTGAGATTTAGTCTGGGGACCACCTATACATTTTCTCGTGCGGGATTTCAGGTTTCGTTTGTCCAAATGTTTGCGCATCGTCTTGTATGATTGGTTCCCAAATTCATGCAAATTGGTTCCCAAATTCATGCAAAAATTTCGGCCATGGTCTCCAGGCTGCCGTGCAGTTCGGAACGAGTGCGCAAGGCAGCGTGGGTATTCCCAGGCTAGTAGGAAGCTGTATCTTGCAGCTGATTCTCTTGAAGTCATTTTAGAAGAATGATAGGCTAGGGCCGTGAGACGGCCTCATCTCAAGGTCACTCGTGCTCCGTGAATACAGGGGGCCTATTGTATTCCTTATCTCCTTATGGGAATGAGCATTCTAAGAATAGGAATTATGCCACCTCTATGCTGTACAAAACATCAATCATTCAGCAATGAAGCTGAATACAGTATGCATCTTCAACAATTTTCACTTTTACCTTGATGTTCATGGCAGAATGAAGATTAGACAGAAAACACTGCAGTTCATGAAGTGTGATTAGAAGAAGCTAACAGCTGTGGTGGCTACAGTTGGTGTGTGCTGTACTACTGTGCATTGGTCAATCAGTGGCCACTAAAAGCTGTCCGACACACTTGATATGGGCGTGGGGCTTTGGATGTAATGCAACAACCTCACCACTAGATGCTACTACTGTAAATCTTACAAATGGGACCTTTTCTTCCTAGACAGAAAAAGTAAGTCAACCATCAGTTTAATCCTACTACCAAACTGGTGTAAAAGTGCAGAAATAGAGTGTATCTTGTAACTTGTATCATTACCAAATTGTTCATTGACTACCAGTAACAGACACAGTTCGTTAGACTACATTTCATTCGTGCTCCTTCATATTATTATCATTGTCATTTATTACTATTGTTATTATTATTGTCAAGGGCATGTGTTGAAATAGTCTTTACTTAGATTTGAAGACGTTAAGGTCAGTCTGTAGACTTGATTTCAACATAATCACCACCAGCTCCTTCTAATGATTGTGGTGGAACCAACAGTTATACACTGTGTATATATATATATATATATATACACTGTGTATATATATATATATATATATATATATATATATATATACACAGTGTATAACTGTTGGTTCCATTATATATATATTCATATGGCTTTCATTTGGGAATGTCTGTCATTTTTAATGAATTGAACATTGTATCTGGCTGCCATCTGAAGTATTCTCCTTTGTGCAACATCGCAGATTTCTGACTTTAGAATAGAGTTCTAAACATGGCTGAGATAAGGAGATGGTCGGTCACATTCCCTCCCTTCATAATTTCATGTCTCAGAATAGATTCCTTACAGATTATTCTTCCTATCTATAATTTTGTATTTAAATCTGTAAAAATATGATTTATTAAAGGGGTCGTAGAGTGGATGAATGGAGTGTTACAGCTTGTTCTCTGATATTAAAATAGAATGTATTTAACCCTGAATTAACAACAACAAGCATAAATAGAATTTGACAAGCCCAGCTTATGTTGAAATTGTCAATTTGGGCAAAACGCGCCCTCTTTAACAACCACAATTAAACTATTCATTTCACAATTTAGGCAGAATGGCGCCCTCTTCAGCAACCACAATTAAACTATTGATTTCACAAACATGACCTCATAGGCAGGCTTTCTTGTAATTCATTCATTATTTTAGTGCCTATTTTTAAGTTTAAGATTTACACACCTATATTTTTATCAACCATGATAGCTCTGTCTTCTTGCACACTCTCTTAATTCAATATACCCCTCCCCCCCGGTCAAAATTGTTTTCCATTCTATTACCACTTTAACTTCACTGAAACTGTGAATGGAAAGAAGGCTAAAATGAAGCCTGTTTGAAAACCAATGACAGACTTCAGTTTCAAGAGTCTGTGTGCAAATGGTCTTTTTTTCTAATCGTGGGGTTTTCTTAAACTGTTGCGCTAACAGCGAGCATCATTCTCAGCACTTGCTGATCAAAAACAAGAATAATATGTGCTGATTAATAGCTACTCTTTGCTTCACCCACTTGTAATATTTGTGATGTCTCCTTACACGTATCTCTCCAGACCACCTACATCATCCTCCTCTCCATCTCTCTCTCCTCACTCTGCCCTTTCCCTTCTTCCATCTCTCCCTCCCTGTGCCCTCCCTCCCCTACTTCTGCATGTCACACTGCAGGAGGAGTACGATGGATGGGTCGCTCTTGGCCGCCTCTTTGAACTCCTCCAGGGTGATCTCATCGTTGTGGTCTTTGTCCATCTTGCTGAAGATCTTGTCCACACGCTGCTGAGGTGTGAGCCCATCCTCATTCATCCGCATCATGATCACTGTGCCCACCATCTTGTATATTGCCTAAGACCAGCAGAGGAATGAAAAATGAGACCTCTTCTTTTCTTTGGAATTGATCAAGTATTTACAAGGACATTATTTCTCTATCTATCTATCTATCTATCTATTTAATACATCTTGAAATTGTTGTAGAGTATTTCTATCCTATGCTGTCTTTTCCATGTAATAAGTAAGGGATGATGGCTAATGAGGTGTGCTGTTATACAGAATTAATGAACGAAGCAGTGGCAGATCATGGCGGCACTAGCTGACCCAAGATCATTTCCTGATCCTTTCCCATCTCTCTCTCTCTCTCATTCATTTCCTGTCACTCTAACTGTCCTGTCCGAATGAAGGCATAAAAGCCCCCCCAAAAAAATCTTTTAAAAAAAAATTCTGTAAAATGCATAATTATTGAGATAATTTGCGTATGTTCAAGCGGCTTTGTCACAAAGATCTAAATTTTTTCCCTCAATTCTTGTCCAAATGGCCCGTGTCCTGTGACCATCATACACAGTATCGTGTAGATTTCTGACCTTGGAATTGCTATCGACCCACCTTTGACGCAGACAAAGGAGTAATGCCTGTATTAGTGACTTTTCAAGGCATGTGTTAGGCAATATCAATCATTTGTTAGGCGTGTATTCACAAATTTCTTGTTCATTTTTAAATGGAGAGTTGTACTTGTGATACGTCAGCTAACCCCAGACGGAGTCGGCTTACCTTTTGCACATTCCTTGTCTCTGACACTAAAGTCCAAAGTGGGTCAATTGGTGGGTGGACTGGATTGGTAAGTGGAAACCCAACCCCGTGTCAGTCAGTGTGAAAGGAAAAACGCGACACACCAAATTTGCGCACTGAACACGGGGTATTGGCCAGTGTGAAAGGGGTAACACATACATGTACCTCTATGATTTCTAGCATCTCCATACGTGTGATCTTGCCATCTCCATCCAGGTCATACATGTTGAAAGCCCAGTTGAGTTTCTGCTCAAAACTTCCTCGTGAGGTGATGGACAGGGCACAAATGAATTCCCGGAAGTCAATAGTGCCATCCCCATTCTTGTCAAAGGTTCGGAAGGCATGTTGGGCAAACTTAGAAGCATCACCATATGGAAAGAACTGTGGAGAAGAACAAATAAATTAAGCATGTTCAATTTTCTTGTCAATAGACTATGTGCACATACTGTAACTACAGTACATGGATTACACATAGACTCTCTTTTGCAGTGGAGAGCTTCAATGAAGTTCTCTTCTAACGTAGAGATGGCAAAAATACACACTTTCATACACAAGTAGAGGTAGATACTTTTGTGAAAGAACACTACCCTGGAAGTCCAGAGATCTCGCGAGAACACAATATGAATTGTGCCTGCACGTTACGTTTACTCCCAAAATTTGAGGTAACCAATCAGAGCGTTGCTTCTGACATAGATGGGCCAAAGACAAGCTAAAATGATGAGACAGTGCTGGCTTGAATCCTTCCTTGTTGTTATTGATCGTAGCGTTATCCAATTGCGTGCATTGAGACTTTCAAATGCAAGCCTGGTGCCGCCGCTCGAGGTAGGCCATTTACATTATTCCTGGCCAAACCCATAATCTGAAAGATTATCAGGGTTTGGATTTCCAGGCTAAAAGATCCTCCAGGCTTCCTTCCAGTCTTCAGATCCTCTGAAATAGTGTAAGTGACGCAACCTAGCCTTTTTGGATTAGTACTTGATAGCCAATAGATGATAGCATAGCATAGTAGATAGCCAATAGATGATAGCATCATTGTTAGTCTTGGTTGGTACTGTACTGTAAGGCCATTGTTTTAAAGGACTGTCGGCTTTGCTTAGGAAGGTTTAGGTTTGGAAAGACATAGGAAGGTTTCCACTGGCGAATCATGAGCTAAAAAAATACTGTTATGAGTTGTTTAGATTCTGTAAATGCTTCCAATTTTCCTTTTTCATCATTAAATCTGTCCTTGACCCCATGCAGCAAGGTCAATACAACGTGGACAGGTAATGAGACAGCACTGAATATCTAAAGGCCACTAGGTTGGGTGGTTAAAATGACCGCTTGAGAAGTGAAAAACATCACAGTTGTTGCAAGTTGTTGCAAGTATTGTAGACTACATAAGTAGCACTGACAACTGACTTTTACTCTTATAGAAATAGTCTCACGTGTGACCAGCATAGGCTGATGTACGTTCATCTGGTTTGAAATGGTTTCAAAAGATCCCTGGCTAGTAAGACATGTTGGCCTAATTAAGACTGACATTGGTGTCAGCTACTGTATATCTAATGATTGGAGTTTATTGTTTCCCCTTAAAACACACCCTGGATGGGATCATTAAATCAGGGTGAGCCGTTTACTGTTTGAGTTTTTGAGTGTTTGGACACACAGTATTCTGTGTTCTAGCATCTTGTGCCTACTTTGACGTAGAGCTGCTGGAATTCCTCCAAGTTGAGGATACCGCTGGGGCAGTCCTTCAGGAAGCCTTTATACCACTGCTTGAGCTCAACCTCATTGAACTCTGTGTTCTTGGCCAAGTCGTCCAGTGCCTCTGGGGATAGCTTGCTGTTGTGTTTTCCCATTCTGCTGCACCAGTCTGCTTGGATAGAGAGAGAGAGAGGGAGAGGTAGAGAGAGAGAGAGAGAGAGAGAGAGAGAGAGAGAGAGAGAGGAATAGTAATTTCTAACCTAACAAGGTCCACTTTTATTAGTAAACTAAAGTATGGTTTGTGGCAGTACCATCATTCTCACCCAGCAGGAAAAGGAGCGCAGAAAAGTTTGAAGAAACTTTTCAAAAGTGTGCTTTTGCTTAATATGCAACAGTAAAAGTGTGTATTCAATGCAATTACACTTAAGGTTCGATTCGTGGTCAGTGAACCGTAGCTGGGGACCTAACCCCTCACTGCTCCCCTTGGGCTTCGCCATAAGCAGGCAGCCCACTGCACTAGGTTAGTGTGTGCTGCGCATCACTGGGTGTTCACTGGGTGCTGTGCTGTGTGTAATTCACTAATTCACCATTGGGTTAAAAGCAGAGATGAAACTTCCCTTTAGATAAACCGCTCGCCAGACCGACCTCAAATTTGGTCCGTGGCTTGAGTGAGTGCAGTGCCAACTTTGGTGGCTTTTACTGCCAAAGATATTGTTAAAAGAAGCATATTTGCCTTTTCATATTTGCCTTCCGCCTCTCTGTCTATCTGCTGTAGCCACTCCCCCTCTCACAGTCCCAAGGTAGGCTATTGAACCAGCATGGAGAAAAGAAGGCTCATTTCAATGACACATTCACCTCTTGCCATTCAATGGGATTGCAATGTCTCACCTCAACGACATACACTTTGTTTAAAGTTTGCTGATCTTGGAACAATGTGCCGACACACACAAAGATAAGCAGGCTTGTATGTGTTGTGTGTCTTCTACGTCATGTGTGGAGGAAGCATCTCATTCGACTGTATATCAAATCTACCTCTTGGTACAATTAGAAGTGATCTAATCTAGGCTGTGAAAATCTACATCTAGGCCTGTCTACAACCACTGTTGCCCACCGGCCTCTTGGTTAGTTGCCTAATGGGTCTGGGCATCAATTGTGCCAAATAACATTAGCCTAGAAATGAACTTCTCAGCTGGATCCCACAGACATGGCCTCTTAATGTGCCTAAGAGGAGGAGAGGCCTGCACACTGTTTCAAATGCTCCCCAATAAGTTGATTAGCATTTGAAACAGTGTGCAGGCCTCTCCTCCTCTCATGCATCTGATCCTTGGACCTTAGCATCTGTGAAAAGTTTTTGCATGTGTGCCTAATCTTCCCCTCGAAACGACCTCGTAACCCTTTAGAACCGGCCCATTCATATTTGGTTCGATTTCGAACCATGACGTTTTCGCGGGTTTTTGAAAGACGCAATTCACTTCATTTTGTGTGCATAGAAAACATACGGGTATGCTATGAAGTGCATCTCTCTTCTATATTTCTCCTCTGGCTTCTTTTGATCATCCTTGTAGCCTTCAATAAACAACTGCCTCCTCTAACTGCACGGGCCCACATGTATAGGGCTACCACTTTCCTTGAATACATTCTTTATACGGGCACTGCACTAGCATTCTTTGAAGACACCTCAAGACAACTCAAGATAGCATACAGATAAAATTCCGGCCTTATTTACCTGGCTAGAGAGTTGATGTTGGTACATTACATGCAACTACACAATAGCCTTTCTGACCCTTTCCAATTAAGTCTCCATTCACAACATGCAGTAGGCTATCACTGAAATAGCCCTGCAAATGGATACGTAATGACTGTTCAGCCGCCAAGCTCAAGAAGACCACTGTGTAAGCACATGGCTAGAATTGAGGACTGAGGAGAAGTGTCATCCAAGCCTTTAAAACCACTACACTGACTTTGCTCATGCACATTCACTCCTTAAGACAGACAGACACAGACATCCTGACACATTCCACTACACATACACACACACACGCACGTGCACGCACCTGACTAACACTGACTAACACACTGACTACCACCAGTGATCTGACATACTACTTTCCACACATAGAGTAGCCTAGCATTCCTGGCCACCATCCACCAACCTAACAAACATGATTTTGCTCATACAGTACACACATTTACACAGAAGAGAAAAACGAATCAAATCATGATCATCAAACTTATGTCCACTGATTAACAACCATTCACCTCTGTTCATGCACAAGCTTGACTGAGAAAGAGATAAACGAGTGGCCCTGGAGAGGAACCCTGTACCCTCCCCATGAATTCAAATGTGTAGCCTATAATATTCAGAACACAGCACGTAAGAGCTGTCAGACAAGATGCTGTTAGCTTGTCTAATCACTGCTTGTTCAAAAAGCTCCTGTGGGTTGAGAAGGCTGATTTGTGATTCTGATTCTGTGTGGGCTTGCCCATACTTCCTATGACAATGCACAAAATTTCACGATCAAGTTAGTATGGCCAACTTGCCTATTTACTGCTTTTCCAATGCCAGAAATCCAGGCCACCAATGAGAACCGAGCTTTCACTCCAGGGTGAAGGAAGCAGGCTTAACAAGTCTACATTAGATTCCACCTCTCAGAAGGTGGTTAGTACATGAGATTGGCTTAGGACATGAGTCCACTGGAGTTCTATGCCCAGCGAGTTTGAAGTGAGCCGAGAATCACTGCTGGTAATTGCTCCAAAATGTTGCTATTTTTGTGTGTCAATAGGTGGTGCTAGGTCACCCATGGAAGGCTGAGGGCTTGTTGCATGCAGATCATTGAGACCTACAGTATCTTCGACTAACATTTGGTTCGCCAGGATGCTACAATTCTGGCCTTATTCTGTGAAAAGGCATGTGAGCCTGTGAGTTACTGGTGTAACCGATAAATATGACTCCACCTGATATACTGTAGGCCTTCACTGTTTCTTTGTTCTCTGCAGGAGACCTTGCCCCACACATGGGGATTACACACACACACACACACACACACACACACATACACAGGCCCCTTACTCTTCCCAGTCTGGGATCTACATTTTCCGGGTGATTGTTAAGCGCAAACCAAAAATGTGAAGGTCCCAATTGAACTGAATTGCAATAAATAAACAGTTGCAGCCTACTGTGAGGCTCTTCATTTCATCCATAACACGCATTGACAAAAACAAACAACTTTAACCTGTTACTGTTACATTACTGGTAAGGAAGAGGGTGGACTCCTAATGAATGATGGACTAACATGGCAAAATCTCACAGTAAAGAGTGATTTCATGTCTAACAGAGCCATGGCACAGACAGTGTGAGATCAGCATGCTGTGATGAGCCCCACCCCCACTCCTTTAATGTTGGACACTGAGTTTGTGTCATGGATCTATTTAAAGAGCTTTCAAAAGAGCTCATCGATAGCTCTGCTGACAATCATGCAGTTCTCACAACTAAGGTCAATTTATGTTTGTACATGAAACACAAAACTAGTTCTGTTCTAGTTCTGGCACATGCACCATGAAACACCATGAAAACATCACCTCCATCACAAAAGCGCCCCATATAGACACATGTTGAGCCATCAATAGCCTACATGTGCAGGGAGACAACACAGGAATGGTTTCAATGACTGAGTAGCCCCTTGTTGATCCCCCTTAAATTCACTTTTTCTATTTTGAAGGGGTATTACCAGTGATGAATACATTCATCAAGTATAAACTAAGTTATAACTATGATATAATTCATTTTCAAAATAAGTAGTTAGTACAGTATGAGCGTAGTGTCAAGAGTACAAAACTGGGTCCTTCCAGTGCACACCTCTTCTGTCATCTTCAAACACTGCCATGCCACTTTAAGTGAATCCCAAAGTCAATGTATCATCTACAGACAACAATAGGCTCTAAAGGACTGTTAAAAAAATTAAAATATGAAAAAGCTAGGTTGAAACTGGCTAAAATGTGTCTTGAGAAGCTTGGAAGGATACAGCAAAATATGAGGACTTGTTTGGTAAGTCAGAGCAGCTCTGGCTTACGATGAAAGAGGCGATGCATCATACCTAACTGTGCAATATGGGGGAGGCTTGTTTGTTTTGTTTATGTTTATGTTTTGGGCCAGCTTTACTGCATCTGGATGCCTTGAGCCAGTTCATGTTAAAAGGACAAAGAGAGCAGCAAACTATTCTATAGTTTCCCTCTACAAGACCTGACTTCAATACTAACCTATAGGCCTAACTACCTCTTCATAAAGTGCATAGCCAAGTCAATATTGTCATCTTGTATACCTCTTCTGGGCAAAACGAGTGTTGCTAACCATGAGTCATCACATTCATCAGTGAGTCATGAGTCATCATGGCTACGACATGTAGAGCAGCATCAGGCTGCTGTCGGTATGCTATGATGCACACATCTACAGCACGGGTCAGGCTTCATTCAAAGCGCATCGGAGATCTCAACGGAGATCTCAAGATTTGAACTGTCCAGTAGATACAGCACAGCTCTACAATTCATACTCTTAAAAGATTATTTTGGCTTGTGTTATTATATTGTCATTTAATAACCTCAATTCCCCCACGTCAGCCTTTTTCTCTCCCAGTCCTGAAATCAGAAACACACACACACTCACACACATACACACACAGACACGTGTATATATAGCGCGCGAGAGAGAGAGAGAGAGAGAGAGAGAGAGAGAGAGAGAGAGAGGCCTTTTTCCCAGGTGTATACCTCAGTCCCAGCACAATATTTTAAATGAGAATCTTTGAAGCGAGAGCTGTTTCCATAGCGATGAGCACATCCCCTGTGCAGCTGGGACTGGCAGGATACACACATCCCACCTTCCACTACACACCCAACACCTGTAGGCACCTCTGGCCCAAGCATCAATACAGTAGGCCTACATGCTGTCTCTCTAACATACAGTCGTTTGGGCCTCAATAAATGATTAGAGATTTCTTTACTGCATCTCATCATACAAGTTTACAGAATTAAAATGTTTGCCTGACTGAAAGCCCAAAGTCATAGTCTTCACAGAGGAATGCAAGTTGAAACACGACTACAGATTAATTAATATCCATCCATACACAAATAGTATACACCATCTCCGACTCCTCATGGGAAGCAAGTCAGCATGCAAGCAAAATCCCTGAATCCCTTGGGTTTGACAGGGATAGACACGGGTCTGTTTACAGTACTGTACAGTACAGTATGGAGCAGCCACATGCTGTGTTCCTCTCATGATTAAAGTCCTAGCCAACTCAGCTAACCGACAGTACAAGGCCTAACATTCAACTTGGCTCATCTTCATCAACCCCAAATAAACCAGAATGAAATGAACATTATTACTTATTCATTTCTCATTGCTTAAGACTCTAATTGAAAGATCAGACCGTGTCTCACACAATATACAGCAAAAATTCTTGCGCATGCACTGTAACCAACATGGCTCACTAATATACTATACAGTACATGTGCTGCAACTGGTGCAGACAAAGCCAGTAGAGAGCAAGCAGCCAAACCATTAAGGTTTGTATACATACAGTAGTGGCCTGTACACAAACAGAGAAAAGCGCCAAACTACTGACACTTACTGTAAGCATAGCCTACCGTTGGAGCACAGGTTCAAGGGAGCTCTACTGTGCAGCATCTGGACCTCTGCATGCCCTCTCCACACAGCTCTCACCTGCTATTGGCTACTGGCGACTGCAACACGTCAGCTTTTCTCCATCTTTATGAGGAGCTGTCTCACAGGCTCATCCCATCCACTAGCCTAATACTGTATTTATGATGAGCCAAAAGAACTGCACTTATTTACATGCTGCACCTGTGCAGAAATCCCTCACAGGATCCAAAGAGTATAAATTATTATTATTATTATTATTATTATTATTATTATTATTAATAATAATATTATTATTATTATTATTATTATTATTATTATTATTATTATTATTATTATTATTATTATTATTATTA
>JASCQY010000068.1:15559419-15569704 GCA_030264315.1 Sardinella tawilis
CCCCCCCCCCCCCCCCCCCCCCCCCCCCCCCCCCCCCCCCCCCCCGCGCGGGCGTACCTGACACTTCAATCCTGCAGGCGCCCCTGCTAACAAGAACATGGGTATTCCCAGGCTAGTGGCACCTGCTAACATGCTACGGCACAACCTGACTCCCACTCACGTTATTGCTTAATTGTCAATACATCCGAGTTGACATATGGCGATGGCAAAATACTATTACACATCACAAAAAACGTCTAATCGTGAAAAGTCACAGACTATTCAGTTTGTGTTCGTAAAAAAGTAATTAGTTAATCAGCAGGCTTGAGGGTTTGCTTCGCGATTTCATTTGCTAGCATGCTAACGCTAAGTGTCTATACACATGCCATACACATGCACACAAACACACACATTTAAGCAGACACACAGCACAGGTACATATGCACTGACACACACACAAGTAAAGACACACATGAATACAATACCTATACACATAGACACACACACATACACACACACACAGAACAGACACACACAGCACAGCTAAACACACAGGATATATAAAAAGTGATGTTCTTGCTTGTCTCATGATGTCTTTGGCGTATAGATGTAAAACTTGCCGTAAAGGCATATGGCCATTCTCTGACATTGCGTGACACATTTGCACACTCCAACAGTTTCTGTAGGAAATGCAATTTAGTTAGTTTACTTCTTTTGTAGTCTAGTCTATCTTTCTTTATCTCTCATCACCGTTTTCGGGTGCATTTGTTTGTGTGCCTGTCTGTTTGTCTGTTAGCAACATAACTCAAAAGTACTGCACAGATTTGGATGGAACTTTCTGACAACACGAGTATTAGGACAAGGAACTGATGATTACATTTTGGTGGTGATCTGTGTGGAATTTGTATTGGGTCAATGACCCATATCACCTGGGTAGAGGTCTGCGCTTATGAGTGCTTTTCTAGTGAATTTATGTAATTTCACAACGTTTTACATTAATATTTAAATCTATGTGACTCTTGAATCTTTGAAACATACTGAATTATGTTCTGCTGTGCAATGTGATGTAACTCAACATTTTGGCAGAACTTTTGACTCCTGCTCTGTTTCTGCCCTGTCTATTGATCGAATCACTTTGCTCGGCTAGATTGAATTGGGAATCTGTCCAAATGAAATGCAATTAATGGACTCAATATAGACAGAGAACATTCAATGCTGCAACCTAATGCTCGCTTGCAGTTAGGGTACTGTATGGTGTAGTTTTGTTCTTGAGCTCCCAGTAAAGATATTTAGGTCCAATAATATTTTACAAATGTAGAATTGATGAAAATGCAAAAATCCTTTATATTGCACACACAGATCAGTATTCAAGGGCTCAGTTCCTCGTAACAGCGTAAATAGAGTTTCTTCATAACTGTTTAACTCTGTTTCAAGAACAAGTTTCTTCATAATAATTCATTGGTTGGTGAATAATGTCCTCTGCTTGTAAGGCTATACTGTAACATGTTAGTACATTACAGCCTTACTAGCTATCATTCTTTGGTTGGTGAAAGAGGTCCAATCCTAGTAATGTACTAACATGTACTCTGGTTGATGTGGACTCTGTGTGTGTGTGTGTGTGTGTGTGTGTGTGTGTGTGTGTGTGTGTGCGCAGAGAGTACAGATGCCGCTTTACCAATACGGACACCATGCTCTTCTGTATGCGGGTCATGGTGGGGGTCATCATCCTTTATGACCACGTCCATCCAGTGGGAGCCTTCGCCAAGACCTCCAAGATTGACGTAAGCCGGGATACTAACACCTTTGTTTAAACGAATGAATGCATGAAAGTATAACCTGATAATGCATTACTAATTATGCATGTGTAGAATTCAAATGTGTCTCCTGTTGTTCGACTCCCTCCAGCCCATCTGCTTATCACAGCCTAAAGCCCTGGGTGCTTGTGTTCCGATTGGAACTGCAAATAGAATGCACTTTGCTCGTTATCTTGCTATGTCCGCCCAACAACTCTCCACAAAGATAGACCGCCCCCAAGCAAAAATATTTGCTGCCGCTAGGGTGTGTCTAGATTTCTAGACTAAGGGTGGAATTCTCCGGGGCGCGTAAGTTAAAAAATCACTTAGCTGCGCGCTTTACTGCCATTCACGCAAATGGCGAAAAAGCGCGCAGCTAAGTGATTTTTCAACTTACGCACCCCTGGAGAATTCCACCCTAAGTGCATAGAGTAGATTTTGTCCTCTTCCTTTCTGTTACATGGTTAAACAGTAACGGTCATAGAGATTGTTTGACCTCAGAACAGCTACATGTCTATGAAAACCAAATGTATTTGTAAATGTAAATGAACTTTCTTTGCAGATGAAGGGCTGCATCAAGGTGCTGAAAGAGCAGCCTTCAAATAGTGTGGAAGGCCTACTGAATGCTCTAAGGTAAATTCAAGAATTTGTCAACTGCATACTTTAAAGTGTAAATAAAATGTGGGTCCTTAAAGTGTAGGTTCGGAGTCAATTTTACTAAAGCGCTATGCACTATGAAGACGTGCCGCCATCTTGGAAAATTGAGACTAGCAATAAGCGGGCAAAAGTTGTGTTTAATAAACTCTTGGTGGATTTACAAATTTTCCAGTGCAGCGTTTTGTCAGTACATAACCTATTTATGCTAGTTTGGTAAGTTTGGTAAGATTACTTGCATTTTTAGAGGTGTAATTTACGAGCTACATGACATGTGCCAATAGCGGCTGTATCAAGGTATTCGTCAAGCTCGGCTATTTCCGTCAAGGTAAACAAATCTTCGGATGGTGTATCTGAATGGACTTCATAGTGCATAGCGCTTTAGTAAAATTGACTCCAAACCTACACTTTAAGGACCCACATTTTATTTAGTATATTAAAGGAGAAGTTTGGTGTGAATCAATCCATAGCCCTATTATTAGAGGTCACTGAATGCTGTCTGTAGCATTTGATGCAAGGCCTGTAACAATAAAAGATTTTGCTGGACGATTAATTGACTAAGAAATTATTGCAACGAGAATATTGACATTTTATAACTAATATAATGACAATGGAATAAAAATGCAATTATACCCTTTCAAAGATCAATAAACTTTACTTTCTGAAGAACACACAGGAACTTCCGATTCCGATATCCAGCAGTAGCACACTTTTGTTCAAGCAGCATTACGCCAAGGAAACGAGGAGTCAGTAGAGAGCGACAGAAGTCTTTTGACATTCGGTCCCTTTAGAGAGAGAGGGGTAAAGAGAAAGAGAGACGAGGAAATAAATAAAAATCAAATTCTAATTTAATTATAAAATTATTGCGGCCGGAAAAGTTCTTGAACTTGTTAAAAGTTATCGTACGATTAATTGATTTATTGATTATTGTTACAGGCCTATTTGATGCAACATTCTTTGAGGTTGATTCAGTACACAGTTGCTTAAAGCTACTACCCACGTGTGATTCTCTTCACAGGTATACAACACGACATTTAAACGATGACAGCACCTCCAAACAAATCCGGGCGCTGCTTCAATGAGACAGGATGGAAGAGGGAAAAAGCGAGAGACACATGAAGAGAGAGAGAGAAAGGCTGGAATGTGCCACTTGTGGGTGACCCAACCTCAGAAAACTGTTTGTTTACAAACGTGAAAACATGAAACCATCTCTATACCAATTACCTGGAAAAAAGTAAAAAGTATATATATTGTCAAGCAGTCATCATCATGCCTCTCATTTTGTATTAACAAACATGGGGGGAGGGGGCGGGGTGTAAAATATGTTAATGTCTAAAAGCAGAAACAGAGGGATTCATAGGACAATAAATAGAATTATTTAAACAATTTATATGTCTGTTTAGGATAAAGATGTCAAAAGGCCACAAAATGTACAAATCCAAAGGCATTAAACTTTGGGTGCTGGATACAGAGGGGTGAATTTAAAAAGGAACAGTGCACACAAAGTCATTTTACAGATTCAGAGTAATGATTCGAAATCCTTTTCCCATCTCTATCACCGTAAGTCGACTTGAAAGTACAGCAAGTCAGGAGTTGAGTTCAGATGATTTTGCCCTTTTGAAACTCATCCAATAGAGACACTTCCTCTTACTCTTATGGGTGACCTTTTGACCTCAGAGCTCTGAGATCTGTAGGGTTTGGTTATTGCTCTCTCCAGCACACCACCCCATTATGCCACATCTCAGACAAACAATTAGGAGATGAAGCTTTCGTGACTTACATTTGTGTTGCTGTTTTACTGCTGAATATTCCCATAAGAGCACGATCAAAATGATCAAAGATTTTCTATTGTAGATTCTCAGATCACCCACCCAATAATAATAATAATAATAATAATAATGATAATAATAAAATCCAGTAAAAGCCAGAAGTTTTTTTTTTACTGAAAAGTTTAAAAGCATCATGCAAGTCAACAGGCCTTTTTTTTTTTTTTTTTTTTACAAAGAGCTCCCCCCACTGTCACCAGTTGTTTTGTGACTTAACGAACGTCCTTAACTTCTGGATTTCTTTGCAAGCCAAAGAATAGGAACCAGTGATGATCATGTTCCAAGATTTCTGTTGATATTGATAGCATGGTTTTCACCACGAGACTGCATTACAGGGGGAGCCAAGAGAACCTTCACTCCGTAAGGAGTCATTTAACCTTCACAGGGACAACGAAAGTGCTAAATTAACTTCAAATTCTTACAGTACGCAGCGCACCTTTCAACTAACCTGAAATATTGTCGGGCCTAATTAAAGTACAAGTACTTTGCAATGGCTGGAATGGATGTCCATTCTTAAGCCAGGTTTAGATTACTGTGTGGATGCAGTTGCTACGCAGCTTCCCTATGGCACTGTGTCCCTTCCTCTAAGACTTCCACCTCCCATGTTTCCAACTTTTACTCATGCCAATTGTATGATGCCTGTTGTTCAGTCAAATCAGCACTTTGCCAGCAAGCAGTACTTTGAAGACAGTTCCCAGATAAACTGGCTGTCAGAAACCACTAAAATACATTCAAATTCATGTACCAGTGGGCTGTGCCACTCCAACTATTTTGGTGATGTACTACACAGACACGAGACACATTACTTTGAAAGGTCCACAATGACATTGAGGCAACAGCATACCTCCAGAATCCAGTCAATAGAGACGCAGGAAGCTAGCTTCACGGCTAGGCACTGTACAGCATGCAGCACCTCCATAGCATAGTCCATTACTGTGTGCTGCTGAGCTGTACCGTAGTCCTTGCTTAGCCCTTCTCTGTTTGGCCAGCAGTGGTGGGGGGACTGGATTCTGATTTTCGACCAGAGTCAGTCAACCCCTCTGCCTGTTATCCAGTGCATTTGCACAAAGAAATACAAAAACTAGAACTAAAGTAGAAAAAAATAGAGAAGGTGGTGTTTGGAATAAATGCAAGGAGCCATTAAGAGAATATGAGAATACTGTACACATTTACACACACACACACACACACACACACACACACACACAAATATATGCACACCCACACACATGCAGGAGGTTGTGTGACATTTTGGTGTAAATAAGGGAGAGCTCGGAGAAATTTCCATCAGGCAACTAAAGAAACTGAAACAAATGTGCTTATGATTAACTAGAGATTATGTCCTTTAGTATGAGGCAATTTTTATGACATTGTGAAACGTGGGTATTTGAACTAAGAAAGAAAATGTGATTTTCAAAATAAGGAGAGTTTGACACAGTACTGTACTTTGGGTGGCAGTAGTCCTTAAAGTAGTCCCACTTCATTTGATCATCTATTTTCTATACAGAGATATGTTAAAGGCATATTCTGTATACATCTCTCTAGATGGCATGCTGCAAAAGGTCTGATAAGATGTGTAAATTAATTTGTTAAAGTGTTTTTAATTCATTTTTATTTGTTCTTTGAACTTGACTGGATTAAGTGTTGGGTTTGTGACTCTCAGAACCATGTATTTGGCTTGCGCCAGCAGACATGCCATAGTCAAGATTTTCAACTTCATGTTTTGGCAAACACAACTGGAGTGTGCGTGAGTGTGAGTGTGAGTGTGTGTGTGTTTGTGTGTGTGTGAGAGAGAGGGGGGTGCTGCCCATTTGCTTGTTATTTTGTACATTTTGTGCAACAATAAACTTATTGTTCATTTATTACCTTCAAGTTCATTACTTTGTAATTGAAACCTTGTTTTGTAAATTTGTATTCAGGCATGTAGGCTTTGACAGTGCTGATAGACTAACAATAACGTTCACCAACGCCAAACAGAGTAGTGATCAGTGATTGTAAAAAAGAATACATTTGTGTGAGTTGTGGTCAACAAACAATAGCTACCACAGTATTCCCCTAAATTATACTGTGTTTTAATGCTGCTGAGTAATGTTTAAAAATAAGAAAGAAAAGAGAAAAAACTGCAGTTCACAACAAAGAGTAATTCCACAATATTAATTATGAAATTCATTGCTGCAAATAGGCTAAAGTTGTGAGAGATGGACAATAGGTTGTGAACATTTTATATGATAACAGGCTTCACATTCCTGTTGTGGGTCTTACAATGAAACAGCATGGCACTAATGAATGGCTACAGCAAAAGCTGCACTGGCAATGAAATCCATCCATGTCACTTTGATAAATGTGATGATATAACTTGTGGAAGAGGCAAGCAAGATGCAGGCAGCACTGTTTCACATGATGATCTGACCCTACTGAATCATTAGTTGTCATTAATTTGTAATAACAACTCTGTTAAAACACATTATGTATTATGCATTCCTCATAAGTTTAAAAAATATGTTGATTTTATTTAATAGCAAAAAGTTAAAGATAGGTGGCACTCGCGTATAATACAAAGGAATATGCCTTGACTTATCCAAACATATGATCTCCACCTCAACCAGATAACATCTACCATGGTTTACTGCTTTGAATACAGCAGAGGGCAAAACAGAAAAGTCTGCACATCAACGTTTGAGATGCTTATGGTCTTACCATCCTTTCACCTCTTCAAGTAAAATCTCATCTCAAGTAGGTCATGATGAGATGAAAACAACATGGCAACAGAGCAGGCAGCAGCCACACAGACGGTGCAGAATACAGAATTACCATTTGTGCCGAGTGTCCACATAACTACAGCTCACGTGCACTTGTTTGCTATGCATCGTCCTCGGACTTGGACCTTTTAGGGCCTGGCCTAGGGGTTTCAGACCCTGCCTGAGTGACGAGCTTTCCTGGTGACGAGGTACCATCATTGGTGTGCTGGTTAGACTGCTCATCTGAACTGGCTTCTGATCTCCGTTTCTTCCTTACATGAAACTGATGGGCTTTGGACTTCAGATGAGCTATAGGAACAAAACCAAATCCATTCGGAATCACATATAAGGCTTAAAGGAAAAGTTTGCTAGTTTACACTTAAAGCCTTGTTTTCAGACCATTTCTGATGAAATACAATGGCTCAGGTTGACGTTTTGACACATGCTCCTAGTCCGAGAATTTTGATTGTTGTTGTGGCTTCCCCACCCCCTTCAGACTGGCAGCATAGGTGCAGTGGAGCAAACACTCTAAAACACACTAAACATTTGTTTGTAAAGATGAGAAACTCACTGAGTGGTCATTAATATTCCCTGATGTGTTACCAAAAATATTGCTGCAAACTGCATGGTTTCCGACACATTTCTTGAACATTTATTCTGAACTGTGAACCTATTTTCACACTTGTATCCATCCGCCTTTACACTCGTATCCATCCAAGTTTAGAATCTTTAAAAGTAATGAAGGAGACAAGACATTACTAACAACTCGATGAGTTTCATGTCTTTACAAACGAATGTTTAATGCGTTTTTAGGAGCGATTGTTCCAGTGCACTGTGGACCTATAGTCGATTCTAAAGTCTAAAGCAAAAAAGAACAAATTCTCGCAATAGAAGCATGGGTCAAAATTCAAATGTTAATTGTTGTATTTCATCAGAAACTATCTGAAAACAAGGCTTTAAGTGTAAAATAGGAAACTTTTCCTTTAAGATTCCTGTGGAAAGCAGAGCTCAGGAAGGCCAATATGGAAGCCATATGTGTACGCCATGGAGCCATGTCAGGGGTTGGCAAGTTCAATTTTGGACGTGGAATTGCCCATATACTGTAGTTTTCACGAGGCCCTGTCTAAGTAGGAGCCACTGATTTTTTCCCATTCCAGCCTTCTGCCGTGCAGTTTCCAGCTGGACCAGTCTAGGAGCAGTCATGGACCAGTAATGGAAACATAGGAAAAAAACAATGGCTCCTACTGTCCATCTAATCATGTTTATGATTTAAAACAATAATATTCATGAGTTAGGGTGTATCTGTTTGTAGTAAGTAAGCCTACCCCTCCACTCCAGGTCTCCGATGATGATCTTGTCACACAGCTCACATCTGTGGGGGCTCCTCTTGTTCTGCGGCTCCGCCCCCTCCAGCCACATTGGCCCAATCACAGGCTTCTCCCCCTGGCACACACAAGACACGCCAAAAGGAGATTGAAGCCATAAGACAGTGTTTTTCAACCTTGGGGTCCCCTGAAATTCAAATGGAGTACCCTGAAATAAGTAAAATAACTAACACGACCCCATATTCAATTATAAACACTGTAAAGACAAGAGAGCTATAGAAACAGACACCAAAGATAGGGAAAATATGATGAAAATTTCCTTCAACATGGCTAGCTAGCGTCATTTAACACAACAAAGAAAAGCCGAAAATGTGTATGGGGTCGCCAGAAATTTGTGATGTCAAAATGGGGTCATAGGCCGAAAAGGTTGGGAACCACTGCCATAAGAGATTTAGATTGTTTGATTTTTTATTTTTTTTGGGGGGGGGGCTTCATTAAATGCATTAAATGCCCACTAATTACTAACTAATCACTTTAAAAAAGATCACTTTTTATAAAATGTCTGGTCATACAGTGCTATGTAAAGGTTTGGACCTGATGAGAAAAATCACTATTTCATTTTGTTGTACTTTTAAAGCAGTAAATTGACTTTGACATTTTATACCTTATGGGAATTTTTTTATTGTTTCAGCTGTGAAATAACATTAATTGAACGAACAGAAACAAAGCAGAGTGTATCATAATAACAGCAGGCAGGTCCAAATGTCATTTGGACACCCCAATAGTATAATTCCAATAAGACTGACAAGAGCTGAAATAACTGTCTGTACTGTAGATGCTTCCCACAGCCATTGATAAGTCCAAGAATTCTGGCTGCAGGTACTACGGCCATTTCTCTTCACAAAATGGTTCCACATTAGTCAGACCTGCAGGCTGCTGTGCATGGATGGGAAAGTCTGCTTCTAATCATTTCAGACATGTCAATTATTTTCAACGCAGCAAAGGCAAATTAGATAATTGAATCTGTGCCTGTTTATGCGTATTTGGTGGAAATATTTATGGCACAGCTTCATAATGGGGTAGTGCAACAGGGTGGTGCGCACATCCAAAAACTTAGGCACAGGTGTTGTACAATTGTAGTAGACAGTTGAGGGGAGATTGTCTGCAGACTGCTATAGCTTCAAAAATGTATTTTATTGATTTAAAAAGGCAACGGTTCGATCCATGCAGATCTTCATCAGGCCTCATAAAGCCTCATAATGGGAAACATTGGCTCTTTTCTGGAATCAAAACATTCATTACACACACACACACACACACACACACACACACACACACACACACACACACACACACACACACACACATATACCTTCTGAAGGCTCTGTAGAATATGCAGAGCAGGCCTGAGCACCGTTTCCTCCCACTGAGACAAATCCGTCACATTAAGCCCATAAACTGGAGGTACACTGGAACCAGGTCCTAAGGGACAGAGGATGGGTCCTTACCACTTGTGGACAGACTAGGATGTGATTGTCTTTCATTGAACATTGAGTATTAGGAAGCCCAATGGGAAATGGAGTTCCCATTCATCTGACCTAACTAGCATTAATCAACTGATTGGATGATTCAGGCCAGAGTTTTGTCACAGGTTTATACAGAACAAAATCATGCAAGAAATCCAAGGCATAGGCATGAATGTGTTTTCAAACTTTAAGCGGCCTGTATTTATGATATCAATCATAAAGATTGACCCTTCCCAAGCCCCACTGTTACTGTTGTTTAGTTAATGTCTGTCACACTTTCGTTGAAACCTGAGCATTTTGCATGTACTGGTAATGGGACATACTGTACAGTATATGGACTAAATACAGGGCCGGCGGCATGGGCGGACATTGGGGTGCCGTGCCCGCCCTCGGAGGAACCTGTGCCCGCCCTGGATGGACGAGTCTGACACTTCTACGCATTAA
>JASCQY010000071.1:141070-152014 GCA_030264315.1 Sardinella tawilis
TGTGTGTGTGTGTGTGTGTGTGTGTGTGTGTGTGTGTGTGTGTGTGTGTGTGTGTGTGTGTGTGTGTGTGTAACAGGCTACCGTCTCTATAAGCGGTGTAAGGGTGACAAGGCGGAGGAGGACAGTGAGCTGGGGGAGAAGCAGGACTACGCCATGGACAACCCCGCCCTGGAGAAGCAGGACTACGCCATGGACAACCCCGCACTCGACGAGAACGGAAACACAGGAGGGAAGACCAAGTTCACCCAGCTCTGAGATGGGCCATAACAACAACAACAACAACAACAACGACAACACACACACACACACACACACACACAAACAGAAACACACACAAATACTCACACCTAACCTAAGTGACCACCAGTAGCCAGACGTTGCGATAACAGGCCAACTGCGGTGGCATGTGTAGCATTTAAGGACACTGGAATAAGGGGCCCGTGTTCCTCCTCAAGCTTGCCAGTGTGTGCTGAGGTGTGACTGCATGTGCTCAGCCTGTGTGCGTGTGTGTGTGTGTGTGTGTGTGTGTGTGTCAGAAAGAGTGCTAAATGGGGGTGTGAAGGGCTTACTCCGGACTTTCCCCACCGATATCTATTTATAATATTCTATACATGACCAGACATTGCTAATTTATTGGAAATACTTGTTTTGTTTCTCGTCCGAACAAGTGTATGTATTACCTATGCTTGCTGTAATTTGTGTGTATCTGTCAACTGTCTGAGGTGGAATTCTGATGCTGAATGTTTGTATTTATGCGGGTTTTGTAATGGTTTATACTGACTCTGTGACATGGTCTCTTCTGTGGGGGTATTGGGAGTATTATTCTCGATTATTTCACTGTCATATCTATTCTCCTGATCTGAGGGGGTGGGGGTGTATGTGAGTGGTCTAGACTGGACAAGTGAACCTGATCTGAGGGGGTGGGGGTGTATGTGAGTGGTCTAGACTGGACAAGTGAGCCTGATCTGAGGGGGTGGGGGTGTATGTGAGTGGTCTAGACTGGACAAGTGAAGAACTACTGTAGGAGGCTGTAAGACAGACTTGATATTCTACAAGGGTCTGAATAAACAGCAACATGTTTCAATGGGAGTCTGTGTTTCAGTTCAACACCTTGATATAAAGGCCATATAGCCTTATGATAACAGGGACAATCCCACAAAAAGACAGACACATACATCACAACAACATAAATATACTCTACTTATCAAGCATATACTTATATCAAACACTTAGCTCTTGTTTAAAACCTATAAATCACTGTTATTGTTTTTTTTTTTTTTTTTTCATTTTTATAGAATTTCATAACATCTAAACACAACATGGCTTTTAGTTTATGATCCATCAAGCATGTTTCCTGGAGGGGACTGCACATGTATGGCCTCATCTAGTGATGGAGATGTGGTGTGGCAGGACATTGACATCTAAAATAGCTACTGCACTGATAAAACATAGTTTTGTGTGAAAACAGGAAATGCAGTGGCCAGCGATGCTTGACAAGGTAGCAGTGTTTCTCCTCCTGCAGCTATCTATAGGCCTAGAGAACAGTCTGGGGCCTCACAAAGGTGATAATGAGAAAGACACACTGGAAGTGAAACCAGCTTCAGGAAATGACTCCACTTTTCAACACAGAGTTCTGCTGTTGGCTAATATCTTACAGTAAGCATCTCACAACACCTAGCTATGGTACTGCTAACATTTATTTTGAGTAACAGTGGCATCAGCCCCCGAAGCTATTGGCAAATATTAGCAGGCTAACTTTCTCTTTAGCATCTGTCCCATAGCTTAAGGTGACCAGACCCCCCCCCCCCAGATGAAAATTGTTTTTCCTTGGGAACTTAGAACATTCTTATTTCAACAGTTATAACATTAAAATAAAGTCTCAGCTTAAAAATCAATGTTTTGCCAGTAGGCTATTTAAAAATTTGTATTTTACCGGAAACAGACTACCAATAATGGGGACTGTATCCGGTAATCAGAGTCATCTGGTCCCCCAAATGTAGCAATCTTTTGGATATTAGGCTTCCGCACTCATTTCTGAAGGAATAGTTGTCATTCCTATACCAAATAAGGCCCTCTAACAACACAACCACAAGAAGACAATGAGTTGAAGATCTCCTCTAAGGCATGGACCCCAGTCCTAGAGCAGGTGTGTGTGTGTGTGTGTGTGTGTGTGTGTGTGTGTGTGCTGTGCACGCGCATGTGTGTGTATGTGCATGTGTGTAGGCCTACTTTGGCAATATTTTATTTCATGAGCAGTGTCTCAAAGTCTGATCATTGTGTCCTGAATTATATGCGTAATATCTTTAGTGATTTACGATGCTGAAAACCAGGCCAGAGACCAGGAATCACATCCTGGTTTCACAGATCACTGCAGTTTCAGTGTTTATAATGTAAAGGTCACGGGGCAATTGCTCTGTTAAGAGAGTTGAACCATTTTGAACAACAGACACTGTTTCATAAAATGGCTAAATTGCAATAATGTGCATCTAGTTTAAAATGGCAAATATTTCAAACAGATCCAAAAGTAGATGGAAAAATGGTGCTGGTTTGTTTAAAGTGACCTCAGAGTATTCTTTATGACTGTAGCAAGACTGCAGAAAAGCTTTAACCAAATGAACATAGAAGTCAGGTCAGGAGGAGTCTACATGCTAACCTATCTGCAAGCTATCTGCTGAAAAGCTTTAAACAAATGAGTGTCACCTCTTCCTAGAATCTAGAGTCTACATGCAAACTGCCACTACTGCGACATCTAGTCATGCAAAGATGGTTTCCTCTGGGCCCCTAAAAATAGGAATACAAATGAAGCTCTCCATCACTGTTCCTTTTTGACATCGGACTGTCAACCGTCAGCACACCGTCGGAGAGGAAGAGAGAAGAGACAAGAGACTAGAGGTGTCTTTGTCCATACAGGGTGACCTTATCTCCACACTCCGACTGGAGAAGAGACTGCATTTGTGTTGGACTGGAGAGGAGACCGCACTGTGTTAGTGACTGGAGAAGAGAGTGTTTGTGACACTGACAGACTTGAGAAGAGACTGCACTGTGTTTGTGGCACTGACTGACTAGAGAAGAGACTGCATTGTGTTTGTGACTGACTGGAGAAGAGACTGCACTGCATTTGTGACTAGAGAAGAGACTGCACTGCATTTCTGACTGACCAGTGAAGAGACCGCACTGTGTTTGTGACTAGAGAAGAGACTGCACTGTGTTTGTGACTAGAGAAGAGACCGCACTGTGTTTGTGACTGAGTGGAGAAGAGACCGCACTGCATTTGTGACTGACTGACTAAAGAAGAGACTGCACTGTGTGTGTGTGACTGAGTGGAGAAGAGACTGCACTGCGTTTGTGACTGACTGAGTAAAGAAAAGACTGCACTGCGTTTGTGACTGACTAAAGAAGAGACTGCACTGGGTTTGTGACTAAAGAAGAGACTGCACTGTGTTTGTGACTGAGTGGAGAATAGACTGCACTGTTTGTGACTGACTGACTGAATGACTAAAGAAAAGACTGCACTGTGTTTGTGACTAGAGAAGAGACTGCACTGTGTTTGTGACTAG
Source organism: Sardinella tawilis (assembly GCA_030264315.1). Lineage (NCBI taxonomy): Eukaryota > Metazoa > Chordata > Actinopteri > Clupeiformes > Clupeidae > Sardinella > Sardinella tawilis. The sequence continues at coordinate 144,628 of JASCQY010000071.1, forward strand.
AGAAGAGACCGCACTGTGTTTGTGACTGAGTGGAGAAGAGACCGCACTGCATTTGTGACTGACTGACTAAAGAAGAGACTGCACTGTGTGTGTGTGACTGAGTGGAGAAGAGACTGCACTGCGTTTGTGACTGACTGAGTAAAGAAAAGACTGCACTGCGTTTGTGACTGACTAAAGAAGAGACTGCACTGGGTTTGTGACTAAAGAAGAGACTGCACTGTGTTTGTGACTGAGTGGAGAATAGACTGCACTGTTTGTGACTGACTGACTGAATGACTAAAGAAAAGACTGCACTGTGTTTGTGACTAAGTGGAGAAGAGACTGCACTGTGTTTGTGACTGACTAGGGAAGAGACTGCACTGTGTTTGTGACTGACAGAAGAAGAGACTGCACTGTGTTTGTGACTTAGTGACTGACTAGGGAAGAGACTGCACTGCGTTTCCTTGACTGACACCTCTGTGTTACTTCACTAGCACCTCTGTGTTCTGCGGTCTAGCACCTCTGTGTTCTGTGGTCTACCACCTCTGTGTTCTGCGGTCTAGCACCTCTGTGTTCTGCGGTCTAGCACCCCTGTGTTCCTGAGTCTGTGCTGGAGCTGTTCCAGGGTCAGTGATGCTGTGGCCTGAGGCCTTCCTCCGCCCGCTGCTCCTGTGGGTGTGTGTTCTCCGTGCTCAGGCGTGGCTCGCCCACAAGTGCATCGTGTACGACGACGCAGCCAGCTGGCCCTCCGACACCGGCTGCCCGGGGCTGGTCCACGCCGCTGCCTGTCACGACGTGACGGACATGGTGAGAGATGTGCGCGGGCTGCCGCCCGACCTGCAGACGCTGTGTGTGGACGTGGACAGGGCCAAGCGCATCCATGGGCCCCTGCCTTCCGGATCCTTCTCCGGGCTCCCGCAGCTCCGGCACCTCTACGTCGGCGGCTGCTTCTCCCGCGTGCTCAACGGCTCCTTCCGCGGCCTGGCCCGGCTGCGCTCACTGACGCTGCGCCACCTGTATGTGCCACTGGACTGCTGTGAGGCGGCCATCGTCCCCGCCGCCCTGCTGCACCTGCCCAGCCTGCGGGAGCTCCATCTCCACGGATACAGCCTGCGCAAGCTCGCCCCGCGCGTCTTCGCCAGTCTGCCGCAGCTGAGCCGCTTGTTTGTCAACGCCACGTGTGACGACGACCTCGCCGAGGTCATCTGCAGGGTGACCCTGTCGACGTCGCTCCAAGAGCTGGCGCTAAATGTGCCTCTGGCGCAGGAGCTCAAGCCACACCGCTGCACCGACGCCGACGGCGTTCTGGAGAGAAGGGACGTCCCACCGGCGAATCTCACCACTGTCCGTCTGGCGGTCGGCATGGTGACCACGGTAGAGCCCGGAGCTCTTGGCTGCTTTCCCGAACTGACATTCCTCTCTCTGGAAATGGAGGAGCGACTCCTTGAGCAGCTCAACAAAACGGCCGTCCGCACGATCCAGCACCTGGACTACGGGCAGAAAAGCATGTCCATGCCAGAGATGTGTGCTGTGGTGTCCACCTTCTCCATCAGACGCCTCGACTTACATTACGACTGGATAGATCACTCTGTGACCTTTGACCCGGAGCAGTGCCAGTCGCTGGAGGGAGTGTCCCTTCTGTCAAACTCAGCTTCGTCTGTGAGCTTAAAATGGCTCTATGCTTTGCAGCACCTGAGCCACCTGGCAGTGGAGGGTCAGACTGTGGGTGAGGTCTGTTTGCCGCTGTCCCCCCCCACCCCGTGGCTCACCACACTCAGCCTGAAGTTCACCTTCTTGGGCCTCCTGCACAGACATGAGCTCAGCTGTCTGTCCCACCTGACTGATCTGGACTTGGTGGCCAATGGAATCTCGGACATCGAGGACTATTCCTTTGAAGGCCTCGTGCGCTTGCGTAGCCTGCGCTTGGCGTTTAACAACGTCTCCGTGATCAGGGAGCACACCTTCAGCGGCCTCTCGGCCCTGGAGACGCTTCGCTTGAGCGAGAACCCCCTGCTGCACATCGCCGAGCGCTCCTTTGCGCCGCTGCTTAGCCTGAGGGAGCTGGTCTTTAGGACCCTGGGGAGCCCTCTGGCCCGGAAGAGCGTGGGCAGGCTGAACCTCACCCACATGTTCGGCAGCGTGCCGGCCAACCTGAGCAGCCTGACGGTGTGGCTGGGCCCGGGGCCCATGAGTCTGGCTGCAGGGGGGGGCAGCGCTCCACAGCGCCCCCTGGCCCTCCGGCTGGTCAGCAGCAGCATCACCATCGAGGACTGCCGCGCGCCGCTCTTCCAGGCCGTGGTCACCTTCCTCGTGGCCGGCCGAGAGGTGCTGTGCGGCTCGGAGTTTATCGGGAAGTACATGCGGAACCTGGAGACCTTCGAGTTCCTGTCGGACTTCCCCCCGCGGGAGGTGGACCTGTCCGGCCTGAACGCCCTCACGCGCTTGAGGAGGCTGCGTCTCCAGAACCTGGACCTGCTGCAGCAGCCGTCGCTGGGCAGCCTGCTGCACAACCTCACCTCCCTGCGCACCCTCATCCTCTTCAACTGCAGCCTGAGCTACCTGGGCGCCAGCCTGGCGCGGGACCTGCGCTCGCTCACGGGCCTGCTGGTCCAGTCCGAGGAGGTGCTGGAGGTGGCGCTGGGCTTCGTGCAGGCGCTGCCCAGCCTGCGCTACCTGCTGCTGCAGCGGCTGCAGCTGCTCTGCTCCTGCGAGAGCGCCTGGCTGGCCGACTGGCCGCGGGAGACGGAGTGGGTGGAGGTGCTGGTGTCGCGGCCGGCCCTGGAGGAGCTGCGCTGCCTGCAGGACTCCACCCACAGGCCCAACTTCCTGCGCTACGCCCGGCGCCACTGCCTCTCTCCGCTGGGCTTCTTCTGCTTCCTGGCCTCCGCTCTGGCCGTGCTGCTGCTCACGCTGGCTCCCATGATGCACCTGGCCCTCGGGCCCTACCTGCCCCCGCTCTACCACATCCTGAGCGGCTGGCTGGCCGGGCTGGGCCGCCGCTCGCCCTCCTCGGCGTACCAGTACGACGCCTTCGTGTCCTACAGCGGGCGCGACGAGCGCTGGGTGGTGGAGCAGCTGCTGCCCAGCCTGGAGCGGAGGGGGCCCCCCTACCTGCGCCTCTGCCTGCACAGCAGGGACTTCCAGCTGGGGAAGGACGTGGTGGAGAACATCACCGACAGCCTGTACGCCAGCCGCCACACCCTGTGCCTCGTCAGCCGCCACTTCCTGCGCAGCAGCTGGTGCTCGCTGGAGCTGCGTCTGGCCACCTACCGGCTGCAGGTGGAGCGCAGGGACGTCCTGGTCCTGCTCTTCCTGGAGGAGATCCCCTCGCGCCTGCTCAGCGCCCACCACCGCCTGGCACGCCTGCTCAAGACCAGGACCTACATCCACTGGCCCCAGCAGCCCGCTCAGCAGGAGGCCTTCTGGGACAGACTCTGGGCCAAGCTGGCCCCCCTGGGGGACTGACAGAGAGAGAGAGAGGGAGGGAGTGTTTGTGTGTGTTTGTGTGTGTGGGGGGGGACATACACATACTGGCAGGAAATTGGGCTCCCATAATAAATCCCTTTATCCCAAAATTGAAAAACAACAGAAAAAAAGTTTGTTAACTTTAAGATCAAGTTTAAGATCAATGTTAAGTTTAAGATCATTTGAAAGGCAACTGTGGAGTGGCAATAAAGGGTCTCAAGTAAAACAATGTGAGGTATCCAGGTGACCTTAAACACTGCAGACTGATAAATAGCCAATGATGGCCAGTATGCTAGTTTAGCATTAGCATGACAGTTCTAGCAGCTGCAAGGGGACTGGATGGGTGGTTCAGCTGGTTAGACTACCAGCTTTGGGCCAAAGGGCCAAAGCGCTGCCAGTTCAAATCCCCGGTGATGCAGGCAAGGCCCGTCACCCCACTCACACCTACCTGCCCACTGCAGCACCAGTGCCACGGCCAGGGGGAGCCACGACGCCCATCGGGGGGGTTCACCACCCCTGACACTGGCCCAAGCCCCTAGCATTATGGCCCAGACAAACTCCAACTGATGTCCTAATTGCATTATGTTCTTTTATGTTGTAGGTGAAGACACGAAGGAAATCTTACCAACGTCCAGTTTTATTGACAGAAAGGATCGGAGCAGACCCCTCTGATCGTGTCTGTGTGCTCACCGTTCTCATATGGCCCGTGCCTGGTGCGCTGACAGCAGCCAATTGGGTTTAAACCTACAGTGTTTATTAACAAGCTGCAGCCTTGGTAACGTTTAAGATGTTTATTAAAAACCTACAGTCTTGGTCATGTTTCGGATATGCGTTTATTAAAAACCTAGTCATGGTCATGTTTCTGATATGTGTTTATTAAAAACCTAGGGCCTTGGTCATGTTTCGGATATGCGTTTATTAAAAACCTACGGTCTTGGTCATGTTTCGGATATGAGTTTATTAAAAACCTACGGTCTTGGTCATGTTTCGGATATGTGTTTATTAAAAACCTACAGTCTTGGTCATGTTTCGGATATGAGTTTATTAAAAACCTACAGCCTTGGTCATGTTTCGGATATGCGTTTATTAAAAACCTACAGCCTTGGTCCTGTTTCGGATATGTGTTTATTAAAAAGCTGCATACTGCTGAACGCTTGATGTCATTCATGTTCTGTATGTAGGCAGTGATGACATTCATAAATAAAGACAGTAAGCTTTATTGTGTGGCTTATGGAGACTGAAGGCAAGGAGAGGCTGTATGTCTGTCAGTCTGTCTGTCTGTCAGTGCAGGTGCCTCTCAATCAGAAACCAATGGAAGCAAATATGTCATCAATGTCATCATCAGCATTGGGGGCGTGCTGTTGGGTTGCCGTAGCAGAGTTCCTGTTGCCAGCATCCGGATTTATGATGTCACTTCCTGTCCCCTCCGAGGAGTCGTGTGGCAGTGGCTCACTGGCTGGGTCCACAGGTTGCTGTGGTAACGCCTTGTGTTTACTGGTACGAGGTCTGACTGTTCTAGAAGCAGCTTTGGATGTTGTGGCTCTGTGTGTGTGAGTTCCAGAATGTCTCCAGGGGGTTCTAGGAACAGTTCTAAAGGAACCCTGAGAGCCCAGGCGCTGCCTCCACAGTGTTCTCAGCGAATGGGAGGGTCGAGGAGAACTCTCCAGCAGTCTGCCGAGCTGCAGAATGCGTCTGATGGTCCGCTGGAACCGCTGCAATCTCCCCTTCACCCTGAGAACGTAGAACGCAGAACAGAGAACATTACTCATCAGTCTGTCAGCCTCCACACTGGGAAACACAGCACTGAGATTCTCTCCGAGAACACACACAGAACACACAGGATACACAGCCCAGCACACACAGAACACACACATCACACACACAGAACACACAGCATACACAGCCCAGCACACACAGAACACACACATCACACACACAGAACACACAGGAGCTGGGCCACTGTATTAACAGATCAGCTGAGAATGAATAAATAGTGTCTCCTGAAAAAGCAGAGGCTATAAGTGTTGAGTTTCAGCTTTATTTCCAAGTGGGGCGAGAGGACGAATAAAGAGTCTCTCCTGAGGAGGCAGACGCCCCTCATAAGCTGCACAAGGCCACAAGTGTGGAGTTTCAGCTGATAGGCAGTGAAGCTCTGGTGAAGGTAAGAGACCAAGAGTGAAGAGAGGTGAGCAGGATTCGGACAGGGGCACAGTAATGCAGGCCCAGTGAAAGGTAAGAGACCAAGAGTGAAGAGAGGTCAACCGGGTTTAGAGGGGGGCACAGTAATGTAGGCCCAGTGAAAGGTCAAAGGTCACATCACATACCTCAAGCCATCCGTCTCCATGGCGACCATCCTGCGGGTCTTTAAACACATGAACGCCAGACACCGCCTCTCCTGGGTCAGCTTCTTGTCCCGACACCACTGCGTCACTTCCTGCAGGGTCACGGCCAGGTCACTGAAAGAGGAGGCGGAGTCTATCCGCTTGACAAACATCCTCTTCTGGCCAATCACGGCTTGATCCTGAGTGGAGGACTGCCTCTGATTTGGTAACTTGGCCGTCTGTCAGGAAAATGTCAATGGTCAAAGAACATCCTTTGCCATGCACATAGTGACCAGTGTGTGTGTGTGAGTGAGTGAGTGAGTGAGTGAGTGTGTGTGTGTGTGTGTGTGTTTTACACACCTGTGTGTTTGCAGTTCTCTTTCCCATGAGCAGGGCTTTAATGTCTAGCTGTGCTCCAAGACCTACACTGACACACACACACACACACACACACACACACACACACACACACACACGAGACAATAGATATCAGACACAGACACAAACACCACCATAGATATTTAACTGACAGATGGACACACAGTCCAGGATGAAGACAAACAAACATGGACACAGGTGGATGCCAGGCAGACAAACTGAAGGCAGGTATGTAGTTCTATGCTTTGGCCATTTCTGCTAAATTCTCCTCCTGATCTACCCACAACCAGTTGGAAGCACTGATAAGGAAATGAAACATGTCAATCATCAGTGGAACAAACGGGGCTGGAAAAAAAAAAACGCATTCCCCATTGGACAGTTGTACGTCAATCAAATGTTTGTACTCACTTCCCGCCTCCTAGAAACATTTGGAAGAATTTCCATTCTCTTGTGCATGATTGTGCGTTTCTGTTTTTATTTGAATGGGAGATGTTAGAGGAAAGGGACGGGACCATTTCAGTTGTATTTTTTCCAAAATCTGCCAGTGTTTTGAGAATTCCATAGCCACCATCTAAATAGGCCAGGGAAATGGATGGGAAAAACTGAATAAAAACAATAAAATGTATACAGTTTACTTTAAAGGGACTTCCCAATGTTCTATGGTCGACACACCAGCTGATCAATAAGTGAACGGAATACTTTTTTTGCAGAAGAAATTATCTATCTTAATCATCAAATTACTAAGAAATCACATATACTCAATGCTGCATTGGCAGGTTATTGATACCTAAAATAGGGAGCCGTGTAATCAGCGGGATAACACTCTGCAAGGTGGCCATTATTGTGGAATAACACTGCAGGAGTCGGGCTTCTGCATCACTCTGTCCGTACTTATTCCACGATGATGACGTGAACGTCATCCCTTCCATCACATAAGACAACCAAGCTACGATAATGACCCGCCACGGTGAACATCATCCCTTCCATCACATAAGACAATCAAGCAACTAAATTAAAGTGGAGGTTCGGAGTTAATTTTACTAAAGCGCTATGCACTATGAATCCGAAGATTTGTTTACCTTGGTCGAACATTGACGGAGATAGCCGAGCTTGACGTGAGAACATAGCCTATTAACGCTACTGTAGAAGTTTGGTAAGATTACTTGCATTTTTAGAGGTGTAATTTACACAGATACATGACATGTGCCAATAGCGGTTGTATCAAGGCATTCGTCAAGCTCGGC
>JASCQY010000071.1:376490-390768 GCA_030264315.1 Sardinella tawilis
AGGGACATGCAAAATCGCCTACACGCGCTTAAAGAAAATGATATAAAATGAATAAAAATAACTTCAAAATAGTAAAAATAATATAAATGTATGTCTTAATGTTTATACATTTGTAATAAAAGCTTGAAACATCCTTATTTTACATTAAATTTAAAATAAATGTGTTTTTCTGACTGGGACCTTAAAAGGCACTTTATAATGATAATGACCCATTTACAGGTGTGTGAAACGCTATTTCCGAAATTTAGGAGGTCCGTAGTGCAAACGGCAAAACGGAGGACATACGATACTGCATTCAGTATGATGTTGCACCAGGCGCGCTGTAGTCAGGGGATACGGAAAATAAAATAGCTGGGGAGCGATTATGTAAGCGCCCACAGTAGCCCATATTAGGCTTATGAATATTGGCCTGACTTGCACACTGAAGGATGTCACACCAATGCTGAATAGCACTGATTCATGTCAGCTATCCTGTTCATGACTCCCCTGTGTTACTTTTGCAAAGTTCTGTGCCTGACTTCTCAATGCAGGATTTTAGAAATATGTTGGCTCCTCGAGTTTAGTGTAGGCTAGTGAATGCATATAGCAACCAAATTACAATGAAAACGATAAAAACGTCTTATTTGTCATTTTTATTGATATAGAATTCATAAGCCTATTTTTTGTGTTAGGCTACATAAATGGTGTAAGGCTATTTTTCCTGAAGACATATCTCCTGGGCACCAAAAAAAAAAAAAAAAATCTGGACTTCTTAATTTGTGCATGACAGAGATTTTACCACAGTTGCTAATGAAAATACCGTTTCTCGACTGTAGGGGGGACCCCGCGAGAGAAATCTTACACAACTACTTTACAATCATTACTTAAAGGGATGCTAGGCAAGAATTTTAGATGAATTTGCAGCTTCTCCTATGGTTTCTTGCTGAAGTCACTACACTTGCAAGATGCAAAGACTCAACCCCAAAATGTAACAGAGGCAAATGAGCCTTATGCAGTCATGTCTGTTACTTAAATTGTTCATGAGCTGGTTCCTGTTGTGTGGTTTGCAAACAAATCCACATGCATTCATAAATTCATAAATTCTTTTTAAAAAGTGAAGCATTTGGTGTGTTGATTCATTACGCACAAGCCCTTCGTGTGTAAGGATTCAATGTTTCACAAATGAATTATTGAAATAAATCAATATTTTACTTTTTTTTTTTTAGCCTTACCTGCAAACTTGCCCATATCACACACACATACTGTACATCACTCAGTGCTCAGCTCATGTGTGTGTTCTTTCTCTCTGCAGCTCCTGTCACTCTGGATCCCAACACTGCACACCCACGTCTCATCCTGTCTGAGGATCTGACCAGTGTGAGATGTGGTGATAAAAGACAGCAGGTTCCTGATAACCCAGAGAGATTTGAGAAGTATTCCAATGTCCTGGGCTCTGAGGGCTTTAACTCAGGGACTCACTGCTGGGTTGTGGAGGTGGGAGACAGTCCATGGTGGTGTGTGGGTGTGATGGCAGAGTCTGGTCAGAGGAAGGGGAGCTTGAACAGTGGAAAGTGGTATGCTTATTACAAGGACGGTACATACAAAGTACGCTCGACCCAAAGCTCCTCCACTCTCCTCAACCTGAAGAAGAAAGTGCAGAGGATCAGAGTGAAGCTTGAATGGGGCACCGGAAGGCTGGTGTTCACTGACCCAGATGCCAACAACAAACAGCTGTTCATTTTCACACACACTTTTACCGAGAGAATGTTTCCATATTTCAGTTCTTCCTCCCCTCTCAAGATCTCACCAGGGAGGGTTTGTATGAAAATCTGGTAGTGTCTTATCTTGAATAAGATAGCAGCGAGAAACTGAGATAAATCTATTTCCTCATAATAATTACACTGATTGATCATCAACATCATCAGGTTCTGTCATTAGCAATTATTAGGAGTATTAGTTGCATCAAATACACTGATTGATTGTATACTGTTCCATGTTATTGTTAAAGGACAAGTTTCTTTTTTATTCAAAGCTTTGTTTTCAGATGTTATAATGAAATACAATGGTTAAGCTCAACGTTTTCACACATGCCGTTGTACTGTATGGTCCTTTCTCTGTTTTCTGGCACTGTTAACACAAGCCTATTAAAACATTTGACAAGTAAACAAACGTATACGTAATCTCAATCAGTACAGCATTACAGATTCTCTGGATCTTAAAGGAGCTATCCGGAGTGAATCAAACCGAAGCCCTGTTGTCTAAGGCTGCCGAGTGCTTTCGATAGGAACGACAGCAGTAGGTACAACGTAGACTGAATTCACGAACTAGCCGCTACTGCTAGCTGATTAGGGCATATCTTTTTCGATATGGTTTCGTTTTCATATGCCCTAATCGTTTAGCGGTAGCGGCCAGTTTGCGAATTCGGTGCACGTTGTACCTACTGCTGTCGTTCTGATAGCTATCGACAGCACTCGGCAGCCTCAGACAACAGGGCTTCGGTTTGATTCACTCCAGATAACTCCTTTAAAGATGTTGGCCTCTCACAGGTAGAGGATTGGGACAAATATAAATATACATGTCAATGACAAATATGATAAACAAACAAGAAGAATACCATTGATTGACAACTTCCTGAGTTGGGAAAGTAAATTTAAAGAGGATATTTTTCAGGGGTGCTGGCTGTGTGTCTTAATAGCTTCCTATGGCTCTCTTAAATAACACTGACTCCTAGTGACAGTTTTCATTCATTAAACCTATTTTACCTGCTCTCTAAAGTGTAAAAAAATGATTATAGATTTTGTCATAAAGCAAATACAATGACGTGTTATGGCTTTGGTTTTGCTGTCAAAATTAGTAACAGGGAGAAAATTGTCAAATCTAAAGTCAGCTTAGTTTCATCAAGGTATCTGAGGCCACACCATAGAGCCACACCCTCAATGAGCTGAATCGTGGAGGTAAGCATCAGATTGGTCCTCTGTTGATATTTAGCTTGGCAATTATGTAACTACACCAAGTTTTGTATTTTGTTTTGTCTCTAAATTATGCTAAATGATGCTAGTAAACATGTGATTGTGTTGTCAGCATCACTGTACTACTGTGAGCATGCACCTGTAGGCTAAGGCAAAGTCTGCTGCTACTTAATGTTATCCAAGAATTTGTGTTTGAGACAACATTGGCTGTAGTAAGTTAACTTTTATTTGAGACAGCTGTTATTAAAGTTCATCAATGTCTAAAGAAGGGATCACTTTTCAAGTTTTATGTTGTTTTTTTTTAAGTACAAAAACAGTTATAAGCTGTTATATGTTCACTTGATTATTCACTAGCATGGTAAGCAGCAGCACGAAAAACGCGGCAGCTAATGATAACTCGTATGAAACCTGTTGAGGGGAGTTTTTTTGTCAGTTTTCGGTAAACTGTACTTTGTTGGCCAACAAATTATTGTTCAGACGCAAACGCTGGTGTTTTTGCCTTCACAGATCTCCATTCTCCACTGAGGCAACAGGTGGACTGGACTCTCGGCCACTTTTTTTCAGTCACAGCACTTTTGTGAGGATAGAAAATGGCCTCCAAGCGGTCATTCACGGAGGAGGATTTCGCCTGTCCTGTGTGTCATGACATCTTCAAAGACCCTGTCCTCCTGAACTGCAGTCACAGTGTCTGTAAAGTTTGTCTGCAGCAGTTCTGGAAATCCAAGGCCTGCAGAGAATGTCCACTGTGCAGGAAACGGTCAGCAAACTCGCAACCTCCATCGAACTTGGCTATGAAGAACCTTTGTGAGACCTTCCTAGAGATGAGAAGTCAGAGAGATGCTGAGCGCCTCTGCAGTCTGCACAGTGAGAAACTCAAGCTCTTCTGCCTGGACGATAAACAGCCTGTGTGCCTGGTGTGCAGAGACTCAAGGGGACATAAGAATCACATATTCTGTCCCATTGATGAGATTGCAAGGGAATATAAGGTAAAGTGTGTGATGGATGTTTTTCCCTTAATCAGTTTCTGAATCTTTTTCCGTTTTATTGGAGGAAAGAGTTTCGGACAGTGGGTCTGTTGTATCTTCCTTATAATTTTTTAAAATATGCTGTGAAGAGCGCAGTAGCTAGATCAGTGATCCAGTCCAATCCGAAGTTATTTCCGGATCCTTCCCCATCTCTCTCTCTCTCACACACTCATTTCCTGTCTCTCTCAATTGTCGTATCACAATAAAGACGAAAAAAAATCTTAAAAAAAAAAAAAAAAAAAAGAGTTAGTCCAGAGTCAAGCAGCCCATGGCCCTGTTGTTGGGGTTTGCCTTTGTTTTTCTGTAGGAACAAGAACATGTGCCTTGGTACAACCAAGGATTCTTAAATATTGATTGCTCCTTCTAAACTCTCGGGCACAACATAGACTAACATAGACAGACAGCAGGTCTGAACAGAAAAAGGTACAGGAAAACAAACTGAAACTAAGTTTCTTTGCCCAAAGCAGCGTTGGCTGCCATTCTACTATTTGGTCCATGTTCCCTGATAGCAAGCCACTGCCGTCTTGTGAATGGGTTGCCACCTAATGGTAGCCTAGCATCTAGACCAATAGCATAACGGCAGAAATATTCACACCTAGCTTTTGGTCTAGCCTCGCACGGTAAAGGCAAATCCTGGCCCGTCATGACCTGCGACGGACCATTCAGAACACTCTATCTGTGTAGCGAGACATCGGGGCGGGCTTAGCACGATGACGAAAGGGCTGTCTGTTGGACAAAAGGGCTGCCTGATAGTTCTGATTGGTCAGTAGGGCTGGCCTATTACGTGTAGACATTTTGAATGAAACTGTTGATCCCATCCACAGGCTTCAGCGCTGTGAATGGTCCGGTTCCAGACTATACAATTCATGTATATAGTTTGGCTTTCCAGGCTAACCTAATGGTACAATGGTTAGTCAGGCCTAGTGAATATGGCCCTCTTAATTTTGACGCAAGGATATAATTTATAATTACATAATCAAAATTATTTAAAAATTGCTGGTCTTTCAGATGGCACTTGCTAATCAGGACTATCTGCAAAATGATGTGTAATTGTACTCTTGAGCTCATGCCCAGATAAATTGTCTGAGCCAGTGACCTGCAAGTCATATTTAGACATTTCAGTAATGAACTGAATCACCATCACATTGTTTATGTTTCAGGAGAAACTGGAGACACGGCTGAGTGAACTACAAGAAATGATGAAAACACATGAAGATATTAAGTTAGCCTATGACAAGGTCGATCAATATATTAAGGTAAAGATAATACTTTTATTAGAAAAGCTAAAAAAAACAAACAAAAAAAAACCCCGCTGTAATGTATGTGTATTTATACTGTAGGTGCAGTCAGTGTTTTTTGTTGTCGTTCATCTTTTCATTCCATGCAAATTTGTTTATTTGGTTGTCCTTGATAGACGTTTTCGACCGTAACTATTGGCATTATATTTGATCTAACGATGAAACAACAAAACAGCTTCTCCCTCTTAGTTTTTTCCCCCCTGTTCTCCTGGCCTGAGAGGAGCGTCCTCTGAGAATGAAGAGCAATCAAATTATGAGGAGATCTTAACAGAATGTTTTAAATGTTGATTAGGTGCATAGCACACCTTTAACTCATGATAACTCACTTAACATGTGCTACTTTAGACTCAGGCCCAGCACACAGAGAGACAGATCAAGGAGGAGTTTGCGAAGCTTCACCAGTTTTTACGAGATGAAGAGGCAGCCAGGATAGCTGCACTGAGGGAGGAAGAGGAGCAGAAGAGTCAGATGATGAAGGAGAAGATGAACAGAGAGGTGTCTTCACTTTCAGATACTATCAAAGCCATGGAGGAGCGGTTGAAGACTGATGATGTCACATTGCTGCAGGTAGAAGCCTCTTGGATTGAAATCTGTCAATAGAGTACAGTACAAGTACAGTACATATATTTAGAATAGTATACATTTTGTATTTGTGTCATTTAAAGCTAATCAATAACATATTTGAACATGTTCTATTTCTTATTTCACTAGAACTACAAGAGCACAATGGAAAGGTGAGTGATCTGCCTCCTGTCTCTCTCTTCTCTGTGGTTCTGAACCCAAACCTACAGCAGCACTGACTTCTGAATGTTATTCCAGAGCCCAGTGCACACTTCAGGATCCAGAGAGGGTTTCAGGAGCTCTGATCAATGTGGCAAAGCACCTGGGCAACCTGAAGTTCAGAGTCTGGGAGAAGATGCAGAAGATTGTTCAATACAGTCAGTATTTACACACGCACGTGCACACACACACACACACGCACACACACACACACACACAGTTATTCAGAGTCTGAGAGAAGATGCATTGTTCAGTACAGTGAGTGATAAACAGTGGCATTAAAATGGGCACTTAGTGTATCCACACACACATGCACACACCTAAGACCTCAGTATTTTTCATCTGTTTCACTTGTTTAATACACAATGTGTATATTTTATCATTTTGAGAGGTACTGTCTGTCGTGTATGTGTGACCTGTAAATACTGAACAGCAAGCAGTAAGAACATGAAGGCATTTCAGCCACTCTGCTTGCTATTGTGCCTACAGTATACTGTAGTAACACCTAGCCTACAGTAGTTTGCATGGTGTGGAAGGGCCTCTCTGGGCTAGGATGCTAGGCAAGGACTTCTAGGTTAATTTACCAGCGACCTACGGCCTCTTGGTGATGTTACTGTGCTTGCAAGATGCATCTAGAACCCCAGAGAACGGAACCAAATGTAACATGTCTATTACTTTGTCTATTACCTAAGTCAACATAACTGTTTGAAAATTGTCTGCACTGGTTTCTACAGTATTCTTCAGTCTGCAAATCAATCCACATGCATTCATGAATTCATTTTTTTTTGTTGATTCATTACACACAAAGTGAAGAAATTAACTGATGTATGAACCATCAGTTCATGTTTCACTTTTTGAAGAATTATTGAAATAGAGCAAAATGTTTCCATCCTCAGTATTCAAACATTTTGAGCCTTGCCTGCAAACTTGCCCACATGATGACACACATCACTCGGTGTTCAGGTCATGTGTGTGTTCTCTCTTTCTGCAGCTCCTGTCACTCTGGATCCCAACACTGCACACCCATTACTCATCCTGTCTGAGGATCTGACCAGTGTGGCGGGGGGTAGTGTGAGGCAGAAGCTCCCTAATAACCCAGAGAGGTTTGAGAAGTATCGCAGTGTGTTGGGCTCTGAGGGCTTTAACTCAGGGACTCACTGCTGGGTTGTGGAGGTTGGAGACAATGCATGTTGGTGTGTGGGTGTCATGGCAGAGTCTGGTCAGAGGAAGGGCAGCGCAGACTGTGGCAAGTGGTACGTTTCGTACAAGGACAGTACATACAGAGTGCACACGACCCAGTGCACAAACACCCTCAGCGTGAAGAGGAAACTTGAGAGGATCAGAGTGAAGCTTGAATGGTGCAGTGGCAAGCTGTTGTTCACTGACCCGGATGCCAACAACAAACAGCTCTACGTTTTCACACACACTTTCACAGAGAGAATGTTCCCATACATCAACTCTTCCTCCCCTCTCAAGATCTCACCCGGGAGGGTTTGTGTGAAAGTCAAGGAGCAGCATAGTTAGATCTGCTGGTGTCTATGTATGGAACAGGATAGATTTGAAAGAGCAGTGGAGAGAAATCAATACAGTAGATCGATAGATAGATATCAACATCTTCTGGTCCTGTCATTGTAAATGATTACAGCATCAGGGTATCAGTTTTATCAAATACATTGATTGATTGTCTATATTGATAAAATGGCAATGTTCCATGTCGTTGTTAAAGGTTATTGGCTAATGTGGCATTGCTGTGGCTACCGTACTTAGCCACTTAGTACTGAGTTTATGTGTACTTGAGATTGTGATTGCTTATGTGCCTGAAATGACCACCAAATGGCTTAATAGATGGTGTTTATTGTCCCATGTTTTTCTCTCTTCAATGTGTTTGTTTTCTGGCACTGTTGTCACAAGCACATTAAAACATTCATGTATACTTAATCTCAATCAGTACAGCACAACAGTTTCTTAACAAAGGCACTTGCCTGTCACAGTCACAGGCAGAGGATTGGACAAAACTCATAAACTGGTCAACGACAAACACCACAAATACAAACAACTTAATGAGAAGAGAAAGTACATGCAAGGGAGACATGTCATTCATTTTTTTTAATTGTAAACCAATTTGGAGGAGGGAAAATTTAGGCCTACCTTGCTTGCAGAAATTAGCAGCTAACATGGTAACAGCACAAAAACGGCAGCAGCTAATTGTTAGCATCATATTTGATTCCGTTGTATGAAAAAGAAAATGTGGATGGGAATGGCTACATTTGGCTACATTTGCAGTCAATGTCACTTGACCTTAAAGGTGTAAGGTAATATCCCGAGTGAATCAACCAGTTGCCCTGTTGTTTCTTCACATTGGCAAGTGCTGTCAGTAGGTATGAGAATGACAGCATGTCAGGGAAACATCAGCCAGTGATAACTGATGAGGGCATGAATTTAATTTAATACTAACACATCACTTAACATATGTGCTCCTTTAGACTCAAGCCCAGCACACAGAGAAGCAGATCAAGGAGGAGTTTGCAAAGCTTATTTGAGCTCATACATTTTGCCCCCATATTATTCCCAGTATTAACCCCATCACTCAGCCTCATACATACAGTAGACACCCTCTGATACCCTCATACACTCTGGGTGTTGATAGATACCCTCTGATACCCCCATCCCCTCTGTGTGTCATAGATACCCCCATACCCTCAGTGTGTGTAGATTAGGGTATGGAGGAAGGGACTGTGTGCATTCTGCACCCAACCCTGCAGGGGTGTGCAGAGTGGGAGGTGGGGGGAGAAGGGTGTGTGAGGCCATAAATGGCAGACAGATAGATATACAGTTCTAGATCAGTGTTTGGTGACCAGTCTGCCTCATAGATTTTAGCTCTGCTTGGAACAAGAGAGAGAATAGATAAAGGCTCTCTTTAATCGCTCTTGTTCCAAGCAGAGCTAAAGTTCTATTATTTGCTCTGAATGTCTAAGCATCCACACCTAACGTCTCCCAGTGGTCAAGGAGGGGCAGTGCATTGTGATGTGTATATCAAAAACTGCAGATTATGTCACAGATATTAACCAAAATTAGAAATGACAGGTTCTGTGATGGAATGTTGGTTCTGACCAATCAGCTTTCAGCTCTTCTTGATCCCTCCCTTGAACTCTCCTGTGCTGGAGGAGGAAGTGAAACTCAGTGACAGACGGCTGCTCTGCTCAACATCACTGCTGTGGTATTTGACAAATTAGAGGAAAGATGTAAATATACTCTAGCTGGTTGTGTTAGTAATGTTGGAGATTTCAGACTTAAGTGGAAAAGACAGAATGACTCAGACTGTTTATTTGTCAAAGTTGTGAAAGTAAAGTTTGTCTATCAGCCATAACGAGAGGCAAGCTTGTGCATGTGTTTTGGACTCTAGTGTTGGAAATGGCCTCAAAGGTAGAAGAGGACATATCTTGCCCTGTGTGCACTGATATCTTCAAGGATCCTGTCATCCTGACCTGCAGTCACAGCTTCTGTAGAGCCTGTCTGAAGCAGTTCTGGAAAAAGAAAAGATCCAGAGAATGTCCAGTGTGCAGAAGGAGATCATCAAAGGTGAATCCTCCCCCAAATCTGGCGTTAAGGAACCTTTGTGAGACTCTGTCTGAGACTCTCTTACAAGAGAGAGATCAGACACACACGCTGTGCAAACAGCACAAGAGAAAACTTGAGCTTGTCTGTGAGTGTGACAAGGAGCTTGTGTGTCTGCTGTGTCGAGACTCCAAATTACACAAAAACCACAACTTCAGTCCCATGGCTGAGGCAGCGGCAGAGACCAAGGTACTGTAGGCCTGAGCTTTCTGCTTATAGACTGATTAGTATTTTAGTCTTGTACATACTCCATACTAACCCTTTGTGCTGCTCTGCATACTGACCCTGACTATTAGTCCTGCATATGCTGACAGTACATGTCAATGTTGCTTACTCACACAGCCACACACTTTTATGTAGAAACCATGGAGGATGTTTTTAAATAACCCCCTTTTTAGGGAAGTCAGACTTGGGCTGCTGTAAAAGGTTGTTGTACAAAAATTAAATCTACTGTAGGATGTCCCAGGATCACAACCTGGGTGCACAACCCAATCAACAAGTTGCTGCTTCTGTGCTATCATGTCCCATTATAAGTCTATGGCAAGTATTTTTAAGGGTGAATAGGGTAAAGATTTTAACAAGTAGATATCCCCACAAAAATTACTCTTATGATTATTCACATTAAGATGATACTTTTTGTATTGGAAATTTTCTGAAATACTTTGTAAATTCAAGTAGCTGAACCATCATCTAATGAAATACTTTAGGCCTACACTAATTTGCATTAATTTTTCACTTGGGGCTTGGGGGGCTTACAGTGCACCTCCATCAACCAAACAACCTTTTGTGAAAGGTCTGGCTATGCATAATCTAGATTGAATGTAAACATGAACAATGTTGGGTTACACTACCTAATAAAACTATATGGGTGTACATTGAGAATCAATGCATTTCAATGCAAAGCAGATACTATAGAGAGCTATGCATTGTTCATGTTTTGGATGAAGGTGAAACTTGACTCCGCACATATGTTACATCTACAGGGTGTAAGTTTCTAGAAAATGTAAAGGTTAGGCTCAGCCTAGGCAGTTTAACTTACTGTATTTACCTATACGGTATAGGCCAAACTTTAGATAATTCCATATACTGAAGGGTATGATACCTCATCTACATATTTATCTTCATCTTTCTTCATCATCTTAATGTGAATAATCATCACAGTAATTTTTGTGGGGATATCTACGTTAAAATTTTTATCCTATTCACCCTTAAAATACTCGCCATAGACTTATAATGGGGCCTAAAGAGGATGATAGCACAGAAGCAGCAACTTGTTGATCGGGTTGTGCACCCAGGTTGTGATCCTGCGACATCCTAGATTTCATTTTTGCACAACGTTTTAGGGCAGCCCATGTAAAACCCCCTTTGCCCCCTGGGTGAAAGGGGAACGCTGGCACATCCCAACATACATTCCAGTGGAAGCAGTGGTCGAGTACATCAAGCTGCCAAATGAATCGAAACAATGCAACTTGACCGTAATTACGGCTGTTTTAACGAGGCAGCAAAATAGCGTAGCAATGGGGGCAAGCTTCTAATCTAAAAGCTACGTAAACTACTTTCCCACATTGCTACGCTATTTTGCCATCGTTACCTTTAAAAATTGTGTAGCATTTATACTTCCTGCATAGGTAAAAATCATTATAATTGTATGATTGTCTTTCTGTGGTCATATTTGCCAGTCTGACAACAATATAATTATGACCACCAGTAACATAGCTGACATACCTGTACAGGTGTTGTTTTCTTCCCGGGTTTACATATTATGGGGCAGTACATAATGCGTACCTGGTTCCTCACAAAATGTGGGTGGAGTGTAGGTCCCCAGGAGTTGCATCCAACAAACCCTCAAACACCCTTGTGCGGCATAGCACCACTTATTAAAAGACCAAATATGGGAAAAAATGAAAGAGTATTTCTGTTTTACACAATTTTGATCAGCAATTCCCAGAACAATGAAACACGGAGGCCCTTGAAACACAGTGGGCATTCAGCCCTATGAGGCCCATAGTGTGTAGTAACGCTTCATCCCCTCTGACCGTTTCCCCCCTCTGCTGGCCCCCCAGAACAGCCAAAGTTCACACCCGTTTGTTGGACACGGAAAGTTGACTCACGTTTTTTGGACACATTTTGTGGACTAACACGAGAGCCGCACCACCTGAACGAACAAAGTTTTTAAAGTTTCTTCCACAGACATTGCGGAAGTAGACCCACACACATCATACTTTCCACCTTCCACCTTCCCCCCACACGCTTTATTTTGGTTTGCTGCGGGAAATCCTCACCCCTTGTGCTTAATGACACTGAGCATGTGTGAGCAGTATGTGTGTTCACTGTGTTGATGTGTAGAACTCCAGGGTAAATTTGTGAGACATGTGGCTCAAAACGTGTGTCAAGAGTATGAACATTAATTTTCTGTGGATGTGGATGGCGTGACAGTTGTGTGTATCGCTAGGCGGTACATCTCATTTTTTTATTTTAATTTTATGTTTTCAATCATGATGTGACGTGAGAACATGAGGAATGCAAACAACACACACACACACACACACACACACACAGTTTTGTGAATGTACCTCCTGATTGAAGACTGTATGATTGAATTTTTAGTGGCATCTGTGCATCACACTAAAGTGCTCATTTCATTTCAGGAGGAGCTCAAGACCAAACTGCAGCCTCTGCAGGAGAAGCTGAAGGACTTTGAGGAAGCTAAAATCACCTGTGATGAAACGGCTGAGTACATTAAGGTCAGTGTGATGTAGGCAGTGTCATGTCTTGTTAACAGTACAGTTCTGTGAAGTGTTCAGTCTTATTATGCTTCTCCCTCCATCATTTCATTATTTTGTATCCCTATACTTAGGTGCTGATTTCTCAGTCTATGCTCTCTCTCCCCCCATCAGCACACAGCTCTCTTCCTGTCTGCTCTCTCTCCTCCAATCAGCACACAGCTCTCTTCCTGTCTGCTGCTTCTCCCCCCATCACCACACAGCTCTCTTCCTGTCTGCTCTCTCTCCTCCAATCAGCACACAGCTCTCTTCCTGTCTGCTGCTTCTCCCCCCATCACCACACAGCTCCCTTCTTGTCTGCTCTCTCTCCTCCAATCAGCACACAGCTCTCTTCCTGTCTGCTCTCTCTCCCCTCATCACCACAAAGCTTTCTTCCTCTACGGTCTCTTTTTCAATCACTACACAGCTCTCCTCCTGTCTACTCTCTCCTCCAATCACCACACAGCTCTCCTCCTCTCTGATGTCTCTCCTCTAATCACCACACAGCTCTCTTCCTCTCTGCTGTCTCTCCGCCAATGACCACACAGCTCACATTCACACAGACTAGCTCGTATGAGCTTTTTTTTTTCAAAAGCCAGGCTAATAACAATAAATACAGCAAGTAAGAAAGCGAATAAAAAATCAAGAGTAAAAACAATAAATAGGCCAGTAAATAGGTAAAAACTTTCTTAATTTTTGCAATGTTCGCACACGAAAATGAAATATTTGAAAGTTTACTAGGCCTATTAGATAATGTAATGCAATATTTTACATTCAGTTTATCAGTATGAACACTTATGAAACTGAGGCAATTTTATTCAGATTCAAAAGAAGCAGACAGAGAGGCAGATCAAGGAGGAGTTTGGGAAGCTTCACCAGTTTCTACGAGATGAAGAGGCAGCGAGGATAGCTGCACTGAGGGAGGAAGAGGAGCAGAAGAGTCAGATGATGAAGAAGAAGATTAAGAAGATAAGAAGAGAGATCTCATCTCTCTCAGACACGATCAGAATCATGGAAGAGCCGATGGGAGCTGATACTGTCCCATGTCTGCAGGTAGAAACCTTCTTAATGTGCTAAATCAAGAAATGAAAGGTTTTTGTGTGTGAGTACCGGCTGCTAAGTGTCTGTTGAAACACACCTGTTAGGATCCCTCTTTGTTGCACTGATGTCAGCTACTGATGCATACCTGAGTGCAAGTGTGAGCAGAGTGGAAATTGTATTTTGTGTATGTTGCCACAAGTGTGTGTTCATGAATATTGTAATGAATGAAGTCACTTTTTTCACCAGAACTACAAGAGCACAGTGGAAAGGTGAGTGATCTGCCTCTGCCTCTCTCTTCTCTGTGGTTCTGAACCCAAACCCACAGCAGCACTGACTCCTGACTGTTATTCCAGAGCCCAGTGCACACTGCAGGATCCAGAGAGGGTTTCAGGAGCTCTGATCGATGTGGCAAAGCACCTGGGCAACCTGAAGTTCAGAGTCTGGGAGAAGATGAAAAACATTGTTCAGTATAGTAAGTACCTCCACACACACACATATATATTTAAAAAGAGAATATGATAAAAATATGTAAATTGCAAGTAGACAGTCCATACTGAGCAAACAGAAAATCAGGCTGAACTTGGAACATGTTGTAAGGAGAAACAGTCTAGAATAGATTTGGCAAGAAACCCGGGGAGACCTGTAGTTTTTCGTCGTTCATTAAATGGAAATTAAATTTTTGAAGAAAATGTTTCTTTAGCCGCACCAAGCTAAATACTATATATTGGACAAACAGTGTTGGGGAGTAACGGAATACATGTAACGGGAATACGTATTTAGATTACAAAAATTGAGTAACTGTATTTAGT
>JASCQY010000071.1:404719-416661 GCA_030264315.1 Sardinella tawilis
GAAAATATTGGCTGAGTGATCAGCACCGTCCCTCGGGAGTGGAAGGGGGTGTTACTTGCTATTGCAGGGAGTGTGTGTGGGTGTGTGTGTGTGTGTGTGTGTGTGTGTGAGAGCATTTGGGGGGGGGGGGTCTTCAGATGAGTCTCAAACAAGCCTCTTAAGACCTCCATTCCCAAAAACGCCACATCATTTTGCTGAAGGGACCAAGGCCTAAATACCTGGGGAGTGTTGTGTACTGTGGCACTTCACAGAGGCCCAGAGGGAGACACACAGGGGAGGTTGCAAGTGGTCAGTTTCAAAGGTGGCTCAGTTGCTAGATACGCTTATGAAAATCGAGCTTGAGTGCTGTTTGTCAAAGTTCTGCTCTTGGCAGAAAGATGTATGCACGTTACACACACCCCTACTGAAGTTATGTCTATGAAACTCTAGTCAGGTTCATTTTTACTGCGTGCTGTTGTTCAAATCCTTGCAGCAATAGTTATGCTTCCCTATATCCTCCAGTGTACACAATTAAACACACACACACACACACAGTCACTCACACACTTAAGATAGCTCCACCACCATAACCACAGCAGCAAACAATTGTATTATGTTTAACAATCACACATGGTGAGTTAGACACACACACACATTCACACTTTTTCCCCAACCTCCTCCAGTAATCCCTGCTTTTTCAGGGAGAAATTGACTGGAAGTAGGAGTTTGAGCAGTGTATATGTGTGTGTGTGTGTGTGTGTCTCCATTACAGTATTACAGACATGTTGAAAAACACAGTCCATACCACACACAGTCTACTAAAGCACACTGTTACATATAACATGGTGCACCCTCTTCCTACCTCCCAAACCTGTCAGACTATATTCAGTCTATGACCCTCTCCTTCACACAAACACCCCACACAAAACTAACGCTCTGACCATCAGCACTTCTCTCTCTCTCCCACACACACACAGTATCTGACCATCACTAATCTACAGATCACACAACTATTGATTATATGTTTGCATGTGTATACCTGTGTGTGTCGACAAAGAGGGAAAAGAGGAGAGACAGTCCTGACCACTGACTATCTGTGACAGAATGCCACACACACACACACGCACAAAAAGTTTTAAAACACTTAAGAAAATATTCAGATGTTTTGACAACAGTGAACCAAAAATTCTTAGGTCTTTAAACCTTGACTATTTTATTAACTCTTTCCAACACAACCTGTTGTTACACCAAGGTTTGAGCAAATCTGCATGACACATTTTACAACAAGAATAGCCCAGGAGCAGAACCTACAAAAGGGGATTTTTTTTCTCCAAAAGACATACCACCAAACCACAGGATAACATCACTAGTCTCAGAGCACATGACTAATCTGCCTATGTATATTTTTTTTCATGTGGCGTAATGTCAACAACATTTTAGATCTGTTGACTAAGACATCCGGTTACCACTTCTGATCACCATCTAACAAAACAATAATTAAAATAACTGATGAAAAATGTAAGGAATAAGTACAAAAATATGGATGTACATGGTGGAACCATTTTTCTTGAATTTTTACACACTTACAGAAAAGCACACCAGAAGTTTGTTTCTTCATAAAAATGTCACAGTTACTAAGTAGATATTTACACCAGCCATAAAAAAGGACAGCACACAAAGATTTAAAATGAATTAATTAATTAACAGAGCCTAATGAATTAATTAACATCAGACTAGCAGAATGATTAATTGAATGTTTAATCTGTATCTCACCACAATATTACCATATTTGTTTTAACTAACTACACCAGATGGTCCCTTCAACACACAACTGGTATACTGTCTTTACTGGTGTTTTGCCAACTTTTAGAGAAAAAATTAAAGAAAGAATGAAAGAAAGAAAGAAAACTTCAACCTAGCATTCAATTTCAGGGATCTTATAGGCACCTTAAAGTTTTCTATGACTATTAGACTTTAAATCATATTGCACAACTGCCTAAAGGTAACATCCTTTTTTTAAGGGTGACATCATACCAACCTCAACCCTCTCCTGTAACTGGGCTACATCAGGTTATAAAGTCACAGACAGAGAGAAAGCAGCAACTGCTACAGGAATATTGTTCATTAACGGTCATAAAACAATAAGCTTGATGCTCTAGATGGGGACGACTGAACTGTGAACTGTGGCTTAAGTACGTACACACACACAAAAAAAAAAAAAAAAAAAACAGAAACTCAGCACAATCCACATCACACTTAATTTTACAATTCAGGGTCGTCAGGCCACACCACAAACATGCACATGGACACACACACCATACCCCACACACTCCTAAACAGTTCCAAATCCACCAACACCACCCTCCCAACATGATTCCCAGGTCACCACACACACACACACACCTCTAGGAGCTGTGCAGTTGCTTTGCGAGAGGGGCTGGGATGTTCCATGTGTGTTCATGATGGCCTATCAGGCTGTCAGGGGTGAAGTGCATCCATCCAGCGCTGGCTGTTGTGGACACAAACTAGAGCTGCCTCAGCCTTGCCAGGCAGGGAGAGACGAGCCTCATAGCTGCGGTTTTACACAAGGGGCATTCCCTTCTAGCACAGAGAACTGAGGCGCTCTCACTCTCTGACCTCTCCTCCAAAACACACACACACACACACAAGAGTGTAAACCTTTTCTGGATCGAAGCATTCTATGCATCATATTGTTGTACTTAAAATTATTTAACTAAACTTGCATGTTGGCTGAGGCTAAATAAAATTGCTTTAACTTATTCAGTGTGCCTTCCACAAAACATAGCCTGACATAGTCTAAAAGGCGAAGAAATGGGGCAAATTATTCGGGGCAAAATTATTAGGCCGTCATGACGTGCGCCCCAGGCACCAACTTCCGCTTTTTTAAGATATTGCCGCTTTTGCAACCTTGCTTACCCACGCGGACACACAAGTTTGAATAGTGAAGTTTGCGTCTGTATGCGCTAAATTTAGCTGAACCTACACTATGCCATCCCCGATTCCAGCGTGGGACAGCAGTGTCGTCCGACGAGAAGCAGGGAGCGAGGAGGGGGTCTCCTTCGCTCCTTCGGGGCGGAGAACGCCCCCTGCTTTCGAATCGCCTGACCCCGGCTTGACATCGCATGTTTTGGACAATGACCTTTACATCAATTAAGACAAAGCACGGGTCACCGCCTCTCAATAATCACACACATACACGCTGCTACATTGTCAACTGTGAAGAGTCTAAAGGGGCAGCAATGATCTATGATAATTTATTAAAACAAGACATATCTATTCATCAGTTGTAGCCTAACGGAGACATATGTTATTAGTGATGAGTAAGCAGTTATACGTGTGTGTCTTCTGTTGAGCTTAATTAATGAAGATCCTTACGGACACAGGCAGGCCTCATTGACAGAGGCATCACAGGGTGACAGTCCAAACAGAACAAAAGTGCAACACGAAGAAATAATAATAATAATAATAATAATAATAATAAAAACTTCACTTTCCGAAATGACTACAAATCACGAAACATGCGCATAAACAAGTTTTCGATGGTACCTCCACTAAGAACCATTTCCAAATCAATAGGGGGCGGGTGGTGGGGAGGGGAGGGGGACTTACTTCCCCTTCCTCATTTGCCGAGGGAACGTGAAAGGGGCCAGTTTAATTTCAAACACAACGTCTTCAACTAAAACTGCAGCACTTGGTCCTCACGAGTAGCCCTCTTAAGCCACCAGTAACAAAACCAATCGAAAGGCAAGGTACAGCAGTGCTTGCACTCAACTCTACCGCCACTGTATAAGCGCTCATTTATTTTCCTCATATACTGTCGCAACGTGAATTGCTATAGGTACAAGTCTGTGGCACAGAAAAGCGCCTCTGACGCACTCAGGTTGGCCTGAATCACAGAGACAAAACCAGACTGGCGAACGTTCCAATATTAGATACATAAATGAAGAATGTTGCAATAATATGATACAACAGATTGCTACATTGTGACGTGTACCCACACTTAGTGTCATATGGAACTCTGCTTTAACCATTAGCTAGAAAGCCAAGTCAGCAAGGTCTGAACGGTAACCTACTCAGTATATTACTAATGCAAAAATAGAACACACAAAAGCGAATAAGAGCATTTCTTTACCACCTACTCCATTTAAATAAGTGTATGTATGTCAATGCTTTTCCCAAAAAAATATTCCCATTTCAAATCACAGACGACTTAATGCTATAGTTACATCAGACCTTTCACCCCAGAAAAGACGCGTCCGTTTGAAATGTGTAGCCTAACGTCACTACAGACACTTGCAGTTCACGTAAGTAAGAAGCACTTACCTCAAAAGTTTTGCAATCTGGGAAGTCCACGACTGAAAATATATATGCCGCATTTATTTAAGTCATTTTTGGTATACTCATTTTGACACCGTGTTGAATAAACTGATCCATCAGATTGTAAAATAATATCCAAAATGCTTAAAGTAAGTTCAAAGGCAGAAGAACGCTTAGAAGGTCCAGGTGGTTGGCTGTGATGTGGTTGACAGGCTTGCAGTCTGCATTTCCGTGGTCCATAGTCAGAGTCGGCAATCCCGCTCAAATTGTACGTAAAAAAATGTGCCAAAAATACAAAATTGTTTCCTGCAAATAGCTCAACTACACTCGCCAAAGAATGAAATAATTTTCAGAATTTTTAGGTATTTTTAAGATGGACCTCTGAATTACTGTGATTTTTCAAAAGAAAACAAAAATGCAAGCAGTTCTCTATTGCAGTCAGAAGTCAGACACTCCTTTGGTCTGGCTAACGATGCTAACAGCTAGCCAGCACACCATCTAACGTCTCCAACATACAATTTGCCGTCATTCCGCCCTTATTTTACACCTTTCTCTCTAACCTCAACTCCTGAAAACACTGACATTTTTGCGAAATTTTCCAACAACTAGCACACAAGTCAGAAAGAAAAAAAAAATAAGGCTTTTCTGTAGTCAATCTAGACCGAAGGTTCCCTGCGTTCCGGAGACGCTTTTCGCCGCTGTTGCCGCAATCGCCGCTCACTCGAAAATGGCGCCGAAAGCTCCACTCTTCATTCAAATTCGTTGGAGCCTCCCCTCTCTGATTATTGGTCAGAATGGGCCTGAGCCCCCGGTCAAAGATTGGCTGACAGAAATGCACTCTCAAACCGGGTAGCAACCCACGTAGGCTACAGTAGCCCTGCACGGATAACGGAGAAAATTTAACACTTGCAACACCATCGATAAGTTTTTTCATTTTCATGCCAAGATAGACCAACCATGCGTGGCAGTGGTATCAAAGTCTAACATTTGTAACCGGTTCGAGCTTTGACAAAGTATGCTGTTTATGGAGATCTTAAAATATCCCAATACTTGGCTGCAGCCTAAATCGACATGGTGCCCCTGAAAAAGCAAATAGGCTATGTGGCTTCAGAACGGTTTTATTGTTCAAATATCAGTGTTTGTTGCTAATGGTGGGCTACTGTATAGCCTACTCTCTCTCTCTCCCTCTCCAAAGAGTATCTGTAGCCTATGTGTGTGTGCGCGCGCGAGATAGAGAAGGCGCGCGCGAGTGCGTGTTCGTGCGCGCGCTTGCGCGATGATGTTCACTGGCGATTTTCAAACCAACCGCTTTATTGCCAATGTTTGCGAAAAATGCGATAAACAGAAGTCAGGAATTTTAAGTGATTGTCCAATTAGGTCTAATTTCATGTTTTCGAATCCCTTTGAGGAGTAGGCTTAGATTCACCCACCCCCACAAGGCTGCTTGGTTTGAGGGCAATACCGAATTTCTAGTTTGTTGAAATGCCACAACACTTATTCAAACAAGCCACTTTGCAGACGTTTCGAGCCTACTTGGTTGCAAAAAAACCCAGAAACCTTTCAAGGGAGAATGAAGTGGATCGCTCCTAAACGGACAGTTGCAGCTACTGCTGCCGCCACCGGGCTGCCACGAACAGTGCAGTGAAGGGATTGCACTGTGGCTCGCTCACCCCACAGGCGGCGAGCGGAATGATTGGGAGAACTGAGAGACGTCGAGCTCCCGATCGCGCCCGCCCTAATCCAATTATCCTGACTCAAACGGTTCGGCGCCACAAACACACGGCCATGCGCATGCTTCTCTGTATCGAAAAGCTATCCGTCACGGTTGAAATAAGTAGCCTTATCGCAGTCAATGGAAGTAGACCTATAAGAAAAATGGGTAAAAAGCAATAGTTGTGCGCCTTTACTCACTGCTAAACTATTTGTTATTTGAACTGCTATTTGAGTGACAGTTGTCTACTTAGCCCACAATGTCGTTGACGTTTACAGGACTGCTGTAAGCAAGAAGTTGGACCCAGGTTTGATTTATTTATGGACCACAGATAACATGGAGGATGTCCTCCGTGACCCTTCTCGCCATTGCTCATTTGTGGCAATCAACTTGACCATCAGCTATCCATTGGCGCATATGACATACACACGTGTGAAAAAGACAGTGTGTGTGTGTGTGTGTGTGTGTGTGTGTGTGTGTGTGTGTGTGTGTGTGTGTGTGTGTGTCTGCATGCACACGCAAGTCTCAACTGTTTGACAAAAAAGGTCTGAAGAAAAAAATATAACCGGCTATGGATATAAAGTTCTGCCTGTCACTAACTAGGGGTAACTTACAGGCAGTGTGGACTTCAAAATGGATCCAGATTTACTGTTTCACCTGATCTGTGACAGTGACAAAGTGGACAGATCACTAAGCATTTCCCAGTCTCCCTATTGAAGGCATATCAGGCAAGTGGTTACAAAAAATACAAAAATGCAGTAGACCATGTTGCAGCCGCGACAATAGCCTATAGCCGAAGACACCAGCCCACTGTATCAGCTGTAAAACCACTTACTGTTACACAAACAGAATGTTCCCAAAATGCCTCAGTTTGCTGTAACACACATGAGTTCTACAACTTGTTTGAAATCCTCATGCAAGAAGTCATAACAGCAACCTGACTCAACTGTCAACCATCACTTGTGTGGTGTCATATCTTGTGGGCCTTTTGCTCACTGAATATAGGGCTTGGTAAAGCAATAACATTTTTGAAAAAAGTCGAATGCACTTACAATGCCACCTCTCTTTCTACTTTAACACACTCCTGCATTATCATCTTATATTTCCTGTTAGCAGGTTGTATTAAGTTTTTAACTGTCTTGTAGCTTGAATGATACAGTAATCCTCTTTAGACAGAAGCTAACTGTTGTAAATGTAAAAACTGTTAAAGGAAAAGTTTGCTATTTTACACTTAAAGCCTTGTTTTCAGGTGAAATATAACGGTGTTTGAGTGTTCCTGTGGCTTCTCCACCTGCCTCAGAGTGGCAGCACACTGTATAGGTGCAGTGGAGCAAAGTGCAGTGGAGCACTAAACATTCGTTTGTAAAGACGAGAAACTCACCGAATGGTCATTAATATTCACAGATGTGTTCACAAAAATATTGCTGCAAACTGCATCGTTTCCGACACATCTTTTGAACATTTATTCTTAGCTGTGGACCTATTTTCACTCGTATCCATCCGCCTAAGAATTTAGAAACTCTAAAAGTAATGAAGGCAGGCAGAGTTTGTGATGATTTTTGTGTCAGTGCAACAGTGGACATTACTAACCAATTGGTGAGTTTCACTAGCCTAGTATCCAGACCAATAGATCTAGCAGAAATATTCACACCTAGATTTTGGTCTAGCCTCACACGGTAAAGGCAAATCCTGGCCCATCGCGACCTGCGACGGACCATTCAGAATGCTCTATCTGTGTAGCAAGTCATTGGGACGAGCTTAGCACGATAACGAAAGGGCTGTCTGTTGGATGAAAGGGTTGCCTGATAGTTCTGATTGGTCAGTAGCACTTAGCCTATTACGTGTAGAGACAGTTTGAACGATAACTGACTGGATAACAGGATTTCAGCGCTGTGAAGGGTCCGACTATACAATTCATGTGTATAGTTTGGCTTGCCAGGCTAGAATTTCACGTCTTTACAAACAAATGTTTAACGCCTTTTAGGAGCAATTGACCGATCGCAAAGCCACGCCCCCCTTGCTATTTCCGTCAAGCAAAGCCATAGGCATACCATTGTAAAGATCTAGCAGCTTGACAGACTTTGTCGTTACCATGTTGCGTTGCTATGCGTGTAATTGGTCAGTTGCCGTTCTTGGGTGGAGTTTGCGATCGGTCAATTGTTCCAGTGCACCTATACTCAATTATAATGGCTACAGCAAAAAAGCAAAATTCTCCCAATAGCAGAATGGGTCAAAATTCAAATGATAACTGTTGTATTTCATCAGAAACTATCTGAAAACAAGGCTTTAAGTGTAAAATAGCGAACTTTTCCTTTAAGTAGTATTATGACAATGCCTTGGCACCTGATTGTTTCTCATCATCTTATGTGATTTGGCAGAAAGAGGCATAGTGGCCACACAGTGGAGAGATAGTCAGCAGTCTTGCTGGGACAGACTGTCCATACGCTTAAGGAGGAGACACACATGTAAATTAGCCTATCATAAGCATTTGGTGTTCAGAAGTGTACCTGTAGCTGACACACAAACATGTTTGGTGTGCAGTGTTTGGTGTTCAGAAGTGTAGCTGACACACAAACATGTTTGGTGTGCAGTGTTTGGTGTTCAGAAGTGTAGCTGACACACAAACATGTTATTTGGTGTGCAGTGTTTGGTGTTCAGAAGTGTAGCTGACACACAAACATGTTGTTTGGTGTGCAGTGTTTGGTGTTCAGAAGTGTAGCTGACACACAAACATGTTGTTTGGTGTGCAGTGTTTGTCAAGTGAGCTGCAATTGTGAGCATGTTTGTGTGCCTGCGTAAATGTGATTGTGTATGGGTGTGCACACCCATGAGTCTGTGTGTGTGTGTGTTTCCCTGCGTTATGTGTTTGTGTATATGTACTGTATATGTGTGTGCACACACTCATGAACAACTGGACAGTGGAGGGCTGAATTGTATTGCATTGAACTGAATTGAATTGCGCTGAATTGAAATGAATTGAAATAAACTGATTTTAATTGAATTGATATAACTATTGTCAAAGTTCATGTAAACATGTGCAATGCCATAATTCCAAGAGTAAATAAATAAATATATGAGTAGTAAGTAAAGTAGTGAGCAAAACCAGGCGTCATCTTTCCTCCTGTCACTCTCCAACACACACATGATCCTACGACTGTACCCGAACACTGAGTCCAACGCCTCCTTCGTTCTACACATGGAGGGATTATATATAACTGGAGAGAGGGACTAAGTCCCGCCCTCCATACAAGTCAATGGCCGGGGCTAGGCTAGTAAATACAGATAATTCACAGTAAACGCCATAATGAACACTGGGCCTCTGAACCTGGGTCTCACTGGCTCTGGCCATGCGCGAAGTTCCAAAGCTGGAAATGAGGCATGGATGAACGTCGATTTTATTGGACATTCTCAGAAAAGACCAGTCCAGATGGTGGCGATAATGCATCTCGCTTGCTTGGCACACAACAACAAACGACAACTTTCTCGGGGACCCACATGGAGTTGTCAAAAAGTGCAACACGTCTTCTCATAGGCTGCAACAAACACGCATTGAGTTTGGCCGTAGCTGCCGGGTAGCCACCCACTAACATGCACACACGCATGAAAACTCATGCCCAACACGGACCTTTTCGTGCATGAACCTGGCGCCAATTTATCAATATGGCGTCACTAACTGTCTGAAGCTAATCTGGCCCATCTTGACCCCCTGGTTCTACAGGTTGCAGTGAGAAGCTTCTACGGTAGCCTGCAGAGTCCACACCACTGTGGAGGTGATGTTGTTCTAATTCATGTTCTGGTATATAGAGTTTAGCAGGTATCTATGCTGCAACTGCAGCACTCTATCCCAGGCAGTTTGCTTTGGATGTGCCGCAGCCAAAGTTCACCATTGTTGAATTGTTGACTGTGGCACACTGTGGCAACTACAGTCTGGCCGTGGAGCCAGCAGCTAGAGCTGCCCCAAGTGCTTTCGCAATCACTGTGCACTTCCTGTTTGTCTGGTGCTCTCATTGGCTCTACTGTCCAATGGACAGGAAGCAGGACTTTGTGTTTACTCTATACACATGTCCTAACACTCAGTAAATAATGATGCTTGGTTAATGGGCCCTGATTTGAACTGTGGGCAAAAAGCAACATCTTAAACCATATAACCGTCGGTCATATTTCTGTTGTTCGTGGTCACAAAGTGCTGTTGGTAAGAAATAGTAATAATAACAAAAATAGAAATAATGGTACTATGATTGCGCGCACGTCTTGGCAACGGCTAGAATAGTGCCGGGCCTGTTGATGAGCGTCTGAGTGAGCAGAGTGGTATGAGGAGCGGAGCTCCTCTGAAGCAGCAGCAAAGCCATCGTCAGGGGTCAGTAGGCCACGCATCATGGTCAGTTGTCTGCAGTCGGCCCAATGTGCACACATTATAACATTACATGCAAGGGCTTTCTAATGTTGTATAAACCAATCTGGTGATCTGCAGTTTTCATTAAAACCTGGACACAAAAGAGGCCCAACTGGTCCAAAGTGCACTGTTTAAAGGAGAAATACAGTGTGAATGGATGCATAGGCCTGTTGTTTGAGCTCATCAAGTGCTGTCGACAGCTTACATGTAGACCAAGTCAATGGGGCACAGAAACTCACTTTCAGTTTCATTTTCCTGTGCCCCATTCAGCTAATGTTAGCTGTTGGTTTGCTATTCCGTCTATGTTGTATCAAATGTTCTTGCTCTCTGACCTCAAACAACAAGGCTATGGATTGAATCACTAGGGACTTCTCCTTAAAGGCCCACCAATCTGTATTGAGAGTGAAGTGCCTCAGCTCCCCAAGTGAAAAATATAAAATTTATTCATAGTGGGCCCATAGAAAAATACCTCAACCTCTGTAAGCTATCCAAATCCCCAGAATGTGAATCTATTTTACTTCTTTGACATATATACTGAAAGTCATCATAGGGTTTTAAAGTCACCTTAGGAGCCCCCGTATACAGGGAATACATTCCAGAATGTTCTGTGCACACCTTAAATCACAGATACTAGCAACCACCACATACAGCATAACTCTTGCCATTTCCAAACCATGACCCTGCTGTTGGGTGCAAGTGGTATGGCAGTTTCAGTCTAACTTGCCCTCACAGATTAGTTTCATATGCATTTTATAAATGCAAATAACAAACCCTCTGTTGGAAACACCTGCACATGAAATCGGATGTTTTAGTGCCAATAAATTGGATCCAATTGAGAGAGGTGGATCAACTCTAACTGCGCATTGAGCACATTGCGAGTGAAGTTGATAGAAACAGTTAAAGTTGCATATATTCACATTTACCGCGTTGTTATCCTGCTAAGCCCGCCCAACAACTCTCCACAAAGATAGAGCGTTTTTAACTCATTCTCTTGAAGGCTCCATCCAACAGTATCCAACAGCCTTGTCTATACTGCGACTCAAGGCAAGAAATATTTGCTGCTGGTAGGGCGCGTCTAGATTTCTAGGTTAGGAAACACATGCATATGTGTATATTCTTGAGCTGAATTTTGCGAGTAACGCAGACACGAAATGCAAATCATTTGGATGAAAGCCAGCTTATGATGTACCAAGTTGTCTCATTCTTTTTTCTACTGACAAGACTGGGGAATCTCAAACAACAGGGCTAGGGATTGAGAATGGCCAGAGTAGTCACGGCATGGCATGTCACTCTGTGACTTGGTGAGGATCTGTGACTGAGTCTCGGGACCCCAGATGACAGTGGATTCTGGGAATGCCTCTGCCACATCTGTCTACACCAGACCCTGGACCCTAGCCTGGGCTCGCCCATTCCGTGACGTTATCGGCCACGCCGCGGCCTCGCGCGGTCTGGCCAAGCATACTATTCACAGGTTTCGGATTCCGGCAAACACGGGAACTCCACCAGCAGACTGAGACATTT
>JASCQY010000071.1:484251-496658 GCA_030264315.1 Sardinella tawilis
CCGTGGATCTGCCCAAGGTTTCTTCCTTAGACAAGGGAGTTTTTCCTTGCCCCTGTTGCTCCTGGGTCCCTTGGTGCATTTTTTACAGCAGTAACTATATGCATGTGACAAATAAACCTCCTTGTATCCTTGTATCCTTGTATTGATGGAAATGTTAGCTGAGCTAACCCAGACTAACCCACACACAGGCCCAGTATGATTACTGATGTGAATGCTAGCTGAGCTAACCCAGACTAACCCACACACAGGCCCAGTATGATTATTGATGGAAATGCTAGCTGAGCTAACCCAGACTAACCCACACACAGGCCCGGCCTCAACAGATATCATTGCACATCTCTGCTTTCTAATACTTCTCACATCTTCTGTGTCCATATGGACTGTGTATTAGGGCTGTTCCCTGTTTGAAATCATTTTATGATTAGTCCACTAATCTAATGACCCGATTTTTACAATTAATCTTACGATTAAATAATTCATTAATCAATCAGTCCATAGTGCATTAGTACATGCGACTTGAATGTGTTACCTTGACAGGCTGAGGAGCCGTGCTCAGAGAGTTCAGATGGCCCAGCTGCCCCGCTTTATTGCTGCCCCAGGAGAACACCTGGGAGAGGAACACACACACACACACACACACACACACACACACACACACACACACACACACACACACACTTCAATCACTATTCAACTCTTTCTGTAAGTCCTCACTTTCATGTGTTTATTAAGCCCCAAACTATTTGGAAACTTTAATTCTCTTTTCCTGAC
The DNA here is from genome assembly GCA_030264315.1 of Sardinella tawilis. NCBI lineage: Eukaryota > Metazoa > Chordata > Actinopteri > Clupeiformes > Clupeidae > Sardinella > Sardinella tawilis. The sequence goes on from JASCQY010000071.1 coordinate 485,023, forward strand.
GTTCTCTCTCTCTCTCCTAGCCCTGCTTAGAGCCCCAGCGCTGAGGCCACACAGCAGAGGAGCAGAGCAGGGAGGAGCACTAGAGGCCCTGGGCCTGACTGAGTGGAAAAAGTGCTGAGTGGGCACAGACAGCGCCGAGTCATGTTTTATGTTTTCCCCTCTCGGAAACCACTGAATCATGTGTCTTACAGACACAGAGTGTCTTTTTAAAGGATGATTTAATAGCAGTGTTCCCCGCAGAGAGCAATCTTTGTGTGTGTGTGTGTGTGTGTGTGTAATGCTAATGTGAGTCAGGGACAGTGAAAATGTGTTCATGGTGGAATGATTGCGTGACAAGAGGCACGTGTGTTTGTATGTGTGTGTGTGTGTGTGTTCAGACCTGACACTGTGCCGTGAGGGCCAGAGAGTGGTGAGCCCCAGCCTCCACCTTCACCACTTCCCTTTTACTCAGCGTCTTTATACACAGAGGCTGCAGCCTGAAGGGAGAGAGAGACAGAGAGAGAGAGACAGACAGAGAAAGACAGAGAGAGAGACAGACAGAGAAAGAGATAGTGTGAGAGAGTGAGTGAGAGAGAAAAAAAGAGAGAGAGAGAGAGGGGAGAGAGAAAGAAAGAAAGTAAGAGAGAGAAAGAGAGTGTAAGAAAGACAGAGAGGGAGAGAGAGAGAGAGAGAGAGAGAGAGAGAGAGAGAGAGAGAGAGAGAGAGAGAAAAATATTTACCACCACATGCTGGAAATCCTAGAAGCCCCTGAAGTACTGCAACACTCCACTATGTCAAGTTGTTTTGAAAGGATGAGGCCTACCACTTCGCATCGCCCCTTCAGTAGGTCAGCAGACCTCCCGGGTCACTTCCTGTCCTCTACCACCCTCAGACAGATCAATAACCACATGACCCCTGTCACTGTAAGAATGTGCTAGACACTAGCATGAAGTCTAAGGACAGTGCGTACAACACACTGACCAGCGGACAAGGAGAGAAACCTAGTACAGTAGTTAAACCGGCTAGAGTCACTCCCTCATTCACTTTGTGTTGCGTCTAAAGTTGCTGTTTGTAGTGGAATTCTCTCAGTTTCCAGTCGTAGCTCTGCATTCTCTAAGCTCACATCAAAGTTGAACAAGTGTTTCTTTGTGACATTATGGCAATGGAGTTATTTCTTCATGTTCCGTTGCTCTTTCTAGGTCAGTTCTAGATATTTCAGGCTAAATGTAGCTTTGCTGCGGACAGAAGGACGTCCCAAGAGGGAACATGAAGAACAAGAGGAGGAGACCAAGTAGGCTAAAAGATCTATGAAAGTGAAAATAGCCAATTAAAAGCACAGACTCTCAAAGGCCGTGGAGTCCTTCACCTCAGTGGACTTATCTGAGTCACTGGCTCAATGTTCTCGCTCACACTGTTTACACAAGCTCAAGGTGTTGACACAAACAAATAAAATCCACTTAGCAAAGGGGTCACGTTGAGATGTCTGATTTACAATGGTATCACACAACAACACAGGGTTCAGCTAACAGAGCTCAAAGGCAGAGAGATATAAAAATCAGCTAGGAGCTAGGATGCAAATATTCTCCTATAGTCTTGCATTAAAATGGAGCCCTTCAGCTCTGGGCAACACCAGTCAAATATTCAATTCAAGGCAACTGTGCTAATTTGAAGCTTTTAGCAATGCAAATCCAATTTTACCTCCAGGGTCCATTTTACCTACAGTCCAGAGCTAACAAAAGTTAGGCTATTCACTGCTGTAGAAATGTTATCTTGCAAGCAGTCAGGTAGTCTGAATCCAGCTCTAAAATGCAGTGCATTCAGACACAGCCAGTGTCAGTGCAGTGGGGCTCCTGTGACTCACCTGGGGAGGCGGTCCCCATGCCCCAGCTGGCCCTCCTGGCCACGCCCCCAACTCCACACCTCTGTGTACAGAGAGGGCAGCAGAGGTTCCGTTTCCGTGGCAACAGGCAACTTCCTGCCACCTGCAGACCCGATGCGCCGATGGCCCAGCTTTGGCATTGATGGAGAACCTGCAGAGAGAGAATCATTGGCGCACACATACACACAAAACACCACAAAAACACACACACACACACACACACATTAAATGCCTATCTTGATAAGACTGCTATATTAATACTCTATATGTATCTGTCTGGCTGTATGTGTGTGTATGTCTGTGCAGGCAGGTCTTGGGTGTGTTCAGGTGACACACCCAAGGTGACTAACTGATATCAGTAGCCTGTAGATGACTAGTAAAACACCACTGCTTCATGCGTGCGTGTGTGTGTGTGTGTGTGTGTCTCAGGTGTGCTCAGGTACCCTGACAGGAGAGCCCAGGTAGGGAGTTCCTGCGTCCACGCCTGCTGTGCATCTCCTCCATGCGGATGTCCATCATGCTGGAGCTCCTGGTGCTCTGGCCCTTGTCCTCCACCCGCAGCAGCCCACTCAGGGGGTCCCTTGGCCCCTCGCACAGGCCCCGCAGGGCCCCCCCTCCCCTGCCAAGATCCCCAGGGGCTTCCAGGTCCTGCTCCAGCCCGGAGTCCTCAAAGGTGTCGTCACAGGTGGACGCCAGGTGCTCGTCGAAGGCAGGGTTCAGGTGAGTGTGTGGACAGGCGCTCAGGCAGGCGGGGGTGTGGAGGCCGACACTGGGTTTGGTGGCACCTGGATGGGGCACACAAGGGGGGGGTTATGCTGGAGAGTGGATATACCTGTGCAGACGGTGTAGGATCGTATGATCTGATATAACCAAATTATTAGTGGTCCTGGATCAATGACTAAGTTGTTTTGCCCAGGAATCATCTTATAATTCAGATCATGCAGGATACCTGAACAGGGGACCCATTGTAACATAATGCACAGTATATCTCTGAAGCACCCCTGGTTGTGTTGGATGCATACAGTATGATTTGGTTAGGATACACCTGTTGTGTTTAAACTGTTTGGAATATGCCCGTCTACAGTAGGACAAATACATGTGCTTTTGTCCTTTCTATGAGGGATACTGTATACCCGTCTACAGTACATCTTCTGCATACTGTATGCTTGAATGAACCATACAAGGAAGCAGCACACCTGGTTATGTTACGCCTACCTGCCCAAGGTAGCGCACCTAAACAGGGCATTATAAGCTGCTTTAATTTGTTCACGAGGTCCACGCTTTCCACAGGTGTGGCACCTGGAGGAGGAGGTTTACCTGGCGGGCTCCTGGTTGCAGGTGGAGGGGGGGCGAGGGCAGGTGTGAGGTCTGGGGCAGACGTGGGCGTGGTGGCGGGCAGGTCGCCGACTGGTGAGGAGGGCGATGATGATTGGCTGGCAGTGCTCGTCTGCTCCGTCAGGGACAGGTCCGACATGCGCTTCAGGTAGTTCTTCAGTTCCTGCTCGTCAGGGAACTGAGAACTTCTGGTTCTCTTCACGGACCTCTTTTGAACTTTGCCAGTGTCTGGACCTGGATCTGTTGGAGAGCTCTCTTCATCTGGTTCTGCCACGTTCTCAGCTTTAGAACCTTCAGCATATCCCACTGCAGGACAGAACGCTTCGGAAGACATCGACGAGCCTACGTGATTGACCTCATGGTTGACTTCATTTGACCCCTGACCTTGTGAGCTTTGACCCTGCGGCTGTTCCTCCTGCTCCTGCTTTTGTCTCTCTGGAGTGCTGTTCCCCGTCTTGGCCTCGTTCAGCTCCACCCCTAGGGGGCAGTAGTGGTTGTCGGAGATGATGACGTGGTCGTCACGGTCGATCATGGTGTAGAGGAGCTGCTGGCAGCGCCCGCACTTATCCAGGGAGAGGGTGCGGGCACCGGCCGGGGGCAGAGAGCGAACCAGTGCCAGGCTGTGGAAGCCACCGCACGCCACCTGCACCACATACCTGCAGAACCAATAGAACCACAGAACAGGAATTAGAATTGGAACCCACAAGGTTCTAATGATGCCGCATCGTATAGCAGTAACATATTTTCAGCACAGACATCCTAATAACATCTACTTTGTATCAAGCAAGGTACAAAACAGTTAGAAATGATCAATTCTTGCTGAGGTCAAACAGAATCATGCAGGAGGATTAACTACCACACAGAAATGGTCTTCGGAACACCACTTCATTTAGTATTCATTGTACATGAACTATAAACCTTGTTCATCATTATCTAAAGATAAAACATGAATTATGATGTTTGAAGGTCTGAAGGCTTACCCTGTGACACTGCTACAGTTCACAAGTATTCCTGACTCAAGAGGGTTGATTACATTCCAATAACTCTTGCCCATCTTTTCTCACTCATGAACAAAGATGTACAGTAATGACCTAATGTATACCGTCTACACAACGCTATACAGTGAATGAGGCTTTCGGCACATCACCACTCACCTGCCCGCCAGGTCTTCTACCTTCTGTGGTCGACAGACAGGTGTGTTGCCCTGGGAGACGAGTCCGAGTTGGCAGCCGCTGCCCCAGGCCCACACCTCGTGGCCGACGGAGAGCGCTAGTGTGTGCTGGGCGCCGCACGCCACGCTCGCCACCCTCACCAGCCGAGGCGGAGCCACCTCCACGTCCAGCAGCGTGATTGGTGTCGGGCTGGGCACCTGGGTCCGTCCCGCCAGGCCGCACTGCCCGTGGCTGTTGTCCCCCCACATCAGAACGCAGCCGTCATGCGTCACCACCCCACAGTGGAAGCTTCCAGAAGCCACCGCCACCACGCCGCGCCCGTTCAGACATGCCTCGAGCAGGGGCTCCGCCGTGTGAGATGCGGCACCCTGTTTCCATGGCAACTCCCCAAAAGAGTATACAAACCCACCTAAAGAGACACATTACATTTTAACAACTAATCAATATCAGATAAAATGTAAAACCGCAATTTTCTTCAATCTTCTTCTTCTCATAATAACATTCTGAAGGAGAAGAAAAACAATTATGTACAATAATAATAATAACAATAATAATAATAATCATTATATGTGAATGACAAGTGATAATGACATATTTCAGCCTGTCAAGCAGCGGCAGTGGGTAGCGACAGCAGTAATGCTGCTAATGAATGTGAGGAATGTGACTAGCTGCCAGAGCATTAGCACTGGAGACGGCAGGAGCTCATTGCCTCACATCTCTAACCCTGAGTAACGCCTACACACACACACACACACACACACACAAGCTTAGGAGAGACTACACTACAGGCCCTATGTGTAATCCTATTGCCATATTATACGCTTTCCAGTGACTTCATCTCCAGAGGGTACACCATTGGCATCGGTATGTGTTTGAAGAAGTAGCACAGACACATGACACGATCCTTCACTGTTTCTGTTTCAGTTTTCAGTGGATGTATTCTCCTGTTTCAACATTTGTCATACAACTCTTTGGAAACACTTTCTGAAGGTTGTCGTATTGGTCCTGCATTGGGAAATGCATGAATTCTGCTCTAAAAATCAGGCATTCTGAATTGTAGCAATCCGCAATCCATGTAGCATTCTGGCTTACCTTCGGTCAGCATTAGCCCATGACAGGACCCCAGAGCGGCCTGGAGCACAGGCCTGGAGAGGAGCACTCTCTCTGGGCTAACGCTGCAGGAGTAGCCCCTCCACTGATAGGGAACACCCCGCTCTCTGGACCTCCCATCATCACCATCCTCCTCCATGGAGCTGCACAGGATGGGGAGAGAGAGAGAAAGAGAAAGAGAGAGAGAGAGAGAGAGAGAGAGAGAGATTGAAGTGAGTAAAAGAGATTACAGTGAGAGAGAGAAAAGGGAAAAACAGAGAGATTCAGAGAGAAGAGAAAAAGGAAGAGGGGGGAGGAGGAAGACAGACAAAGTCAGAGAGGAAGAAAAAGATTGAACAGTGACTTATTAAACCACTATCCAAATACTCCTTTTCTCTGGGCCATCAGATCACACAATGCAGGAGAACATCTGACGCAGACAGCATCAGGTATATGTTTGTAAATGGCAAAATGCATGCATATATCTCTGTGGACTATGCCCTGTATGACCTGTATGCACTGTGGTCTGTGTGTGTGTGTGTGTGTGTGTGTGTGTGTATGTGTGTGTGTGTGTGTATGTGACAGAGACAGAGAGAGAGAGAGAGAGAGAGAGAGAGACACAGAGAAAGAAGGGAGGAAGTCATGAATGGAAGACAAAGGTACATAGATAAAAAGGACAGACACACAGAAAGTGAAAGTGCCCCATTGAGGATCAGACAGACAGACAGACAGGCAGCAGACAGAGACATGTGAAGTTCTCCATGCACTGCAGACACAGATGCTGTTCCCAGTTTCAATCCGACACATGATGATTTCACACAGCCATCCTGCAGTCTCTGCACAAAGTCAACTTTGCTCGCAACACAAGAACTTCTTCAACATCTTTGTACTTAGCACACACATTTATTTCCAAACCAAACCAATGCACATGATATAACGTTATGACGTTACATGACCAGTCCTACAGGGCATAGTCCACACAAATATGGCATATGCATGCAGTTAGCCATTTGCCAACATGAACATACTGTAATGTGGATAGAGAATCATGACACTATCATGGGCCACATACTGCAGGATCCATGCTACTTGCTATTAGCCCACCTCTGATTGGGGTCCATTAGTGTGCTACCATCATTGTTGTTCTCATACGACTGGCATAGTCCAGGAGCAGCGTTGCACACTGCAGAGGAGAGAGACGGAGGTGGGTAGGCTACATAACTGCAGGATATGGATTTGTTGATGTTCATTTGACAGCTAGAACAATGGCAAAAAAATATCCAAAATTTCCTTCGGGATAAATAAAGTAACAAATAAACGGAGCGGGAACTGACATGAACGTGCGTGTGTGCGTGTGTCCAGATTTTGAGGTGCTGCCTTTTGACCTAATGTTACAATGAGGGCTTGAAACAATGGTTCTGTGTGACAGCGAGTGAAACTGCTACAGTAACTGTGGTCATCTGCCATGTGTCCCAGCCGCTGTGCGGTTTCTGTGAAAATGCCAGCTATTTCACAGTGTTACTGTTCGCCAGAGAGGATAAAAGACGTTTTTCCACATCAAGTGTGTATAAACACAATTCATGTTCGTCAACAAAACAATGTAAAGCTGAAAAAGTGACCATGCAAGGGGTCTCTCTTTTCTGCCTGGCAAGTTGCAACATTGCAAACTTGGAAACAGTCTGATGCACACACGCGTAACGTTAACCAGCCAACTTTCCAAAGTTTCTACTGTTTCTAACAGAGACACGCCGTGATTAATGACCAAATAACAATACAGACGGTGTTTACCTCCTCCATGTAATACTTACAGAACTCCACGAAAATAGGAATTCACGGAGAGTGTTTGACAGGCGCAGTAACGACTCCGAAGATTAAGTTTTCTGAACAGAACATGATGTTTGGTTCCACTCGTCTCGTGTAAACTTCGGCGTAAACTTCCGGGAGTGGCGGCGGTTCTCTGACAGCCGTCGCAGTTCGTTTTACAGTGGCTTAGCTCGAGACCACACTGTTGACAACACTGGTCCATCTCCCTGTAGGGGGAGACCGAGCCTTAGATGGGAAGCGATAAGGCTCAAAAAGCGCAGGCTGTCCACCCTCAAGAAAAGTAAATAGTCCTAAAATACCGGGAAAAACTCTGGTTGGGAAAACGCGCTCTGAACCAGTGGCTATCATGCATTCTCCAGTATTTATTTAATGTGTAAATCATAGGCAAATGGCTAATTGGATGAAGTTTTTATTAAACTTAATTTGGCTCAAGATGTCAAATCTCAAAATTTAAATAAACACTTTCAGTCTAGAGTTTGTCTTAAGGCTATTGTAGGCATCTCTGGGCTACCAATGTCAAAGTCAGCTATATCCTTTCTTAGGTGTCAGTGTTTACATAGGCTATAGAACATAATATATTGTACTAAATAAAGTTTCTTTGGAGCTAAATCTATTTCAGAAAGTGACCCAATGTCCTTAGCATCTCTGACGTCATGAACTACAAGGTGCAAATGTAGTGGATGCTGAAAAGCAAAGTATTGGGACCATTTAAAAGCAGATGTATCAGGGGTTAGCATCTTTTACAACTTGGAACACTGGACAGGGCCTGAGAGAAGTTGGAAACTCCTGAATCAGTAGTTAGTGTGTCTGAGATAGTTTCTCTGATGCTCCTGTATGTAAGCCTACTGCAGAGTTGATACATATTGTAGGCATACCGGTATGTACTTACAATGATTCTCTCTTCCTCACACCACAACCTCTCTTTCATAAACTCTCCTTGTAAATGACACTACCTACACTTTCCCTTAGATTTGTACCCTTCATTGACTCGCTCCTCAAGCATTTTCACTTCCCTTGTTTTCCTCTGACCTAAAGCCCCAAAGCTCCCATGATCCTCTCTGCCCCTTGCAGGCCTCACGTCCTGAGTCGACATTTCACAGTCCACTGACACAGAACGGGGAGGTGGGGGTAGGTGGTAAGGGGGAGAGGGAGAGAGAGAGAGAGACAGGGAACATGCGCGAAGGGAGAGAGAGAGAAGGAAGTAGCCTAACTATTGATTCCAGACCTGTGGCCGTTACAAGCCAGGCTCTACCTGGATTTACAAGTAAACTCCAGAGAAATGTAGCCACTGTAAGTCCTTGTCTAACAGCCAGTCAGTTGCGCTGCTGGAGATCAGAGTGGTTTTTCCGTAGGATTTACACAGTGGCTCTGATATCCTACCAAACGGCTATGTCTCAATTCACCATTGTTATGTGTGCAGGTGCTGCCAAATGTTTACATACTGAAATTCACTATCATAAACTCCTTGGTGTCTTTGGAGAAATGATGCAAGAGCATTATATTAATACAAAAAGAAAGAAATCCAGCTTACTTTTGCATTTAATGTTAGTTATAGCTCTCACTTTCCAGACCTTTCTCTCCCTTCTGCCATAGCAATAGCCGACAATCTGATCCAGCTTTTTGTTAATACAACACTGCCCCAGTCTTCAGTGACAGACACAATACAGGTCTTGTATTGGGCTGTGCCAGTGCTGAGACAGGAATAGCATTGTGTGGGGTGCCCCCTAGTGGCCTAAAGGGGACTTGCATTGCCAGGGGGAAAAGGCCGACGGGTGTAATTGGACATAGTCTAGATCCACCACCAGAGGGAGATGTCAGCCCACAGTATGCATTAGCAGGACGCTCTACATGTCTGACCTCATGTCTGTGGTGGTCAAGGCCTGCTTATTGACACATACACATACACACACACACACACACATATGCAAAATGTGTAAAAACTAAACACTGAACATAAACACCTTTTTATTAACATCAATATGTCAAAGCAAACACATGCACAGAACATGCACAGAACAAAAACATGCAATGTCTACCTTTTTCCTGAACCACACACATCCAAACACACACATACACACACACACACACACACACACACACACAAGACTGACTAAAAGCACCTAAAGCCTTCCATTCTTTTGGTGTTGCTATTATCCTGTGTCTCATTAAGCTGTGTGTCCATGGGCAGGGTCTGCCTGTGCGGTCCCATATGGTCAGTGGCCTGTGGCACACACACACACACACACACACACACGCGCGCGCGCACACACACAAACAATGACAATGCTGTGCCCTCTCAGTGCATTCACACACACACACACACACAATGACAATGCTGTGCCCTCTCAGTGCTTTGGAACTCAGCCTTCTGTTGGGTCCCTGCTCACTCTGACCCAGATAGCAAGAGACTGGAGGTCCGTCAGCGACCCAAGATGGCGGTCTGCTGCCGTTTCGCTTGTCGGTTCTCCAGCAGTTTGCCAGTGGGCCACCCCTATTTTGCCATAAATGGTATTTTTTTATGTGCTGAAATTTGGATAAATCCCACAGATTGTGAAACAGCGATGGTCCACTGCTGGACCAGCTGAGAACCAAACCATCTGGTGCGACATCGGCTGACTGCCAGCCTCTGGATATCTGGGGAACCACAGCGTGTTGTCAAGCTGGGAGTCATCTAACGACCAGACATGACTTGCGACATGAACTCTTGGCTTAGGCCCCTGGACAACATGCACAACAACAGCCGACATCAAAGCCGTTTGCAGGCACTTTAGGCTTTAAAATGGCGCCCGTAACAAAATGGAGCTTAAACACCCGAGTTGAACCTTGTAAGAAAGTGCAGTTGAGGAGAAGTCGTAGCGGCAAACAGAACCGCTGTAAAGCATCTTGTGTTCGAGGGGCGCAGCGAGGGGAGAAAAACCACAGGCCGCGGGAGCGGCAGCCTGGAATTGGCAGGTACGGGGGATCCCGGTGGGACGCCGCCGCGCATGGCACGCTCTCTCACATGCAACAGCCCTCCATCGCCGCCACAGCAGAGTCAGGGCAGTCAACGCTCCGCCGTGCCGCTCTGAGCGCCCGCGTGTTCGTGTTCGTGATCTGAGCTCGTTTTCGCATTTAGTGTTTTCTATATAAAACACAGAAGGCTTTACCCTGTGGATGCTGGCCCAGCTTTTTAGTGCCATGCGGTGGTACACATAAACACAAAACAGGGGGAGAGAGAGGGGGAGAGGGAGGGAGAAGTGGAAGAGAGAGGGAGAGAGAGAGAGGGAGAGGGAATGCCAGTGAAAGAGAGACAGGGAGGTGAGAATGGGATAGAGATAGAGGGACAGAAAGAGAGAGAGGGAGAGAGAGAAAGAAGGAAAGAAAGCGATAGAGAGAGAGAGAAAGAGAAAGAAAGGGATTCAGATAGAGGGAAGGGAAAACAGAGACAGAGAGAGAAAGAGAGAGAGTTTGTTGGAGAATGCCATTTTTCACCCTGTCAACGCTGACGACTCTCAGCGGGTGAGGCGAGTCGCGCGGTCACGGCCTTCTGTCTCAGGGCCAAGTGTGCAGGCTGGCAGGCTGGGCCAGGGACAGGGGCCACATCCACCCCACACTGGCTGATTACAGAGCCTAGGGCCCGGCTAGTGTGGAACCACAAGGCCTAGACAGGACCAGCAGGATTAACGCTTGTCACACACACACACACGCACGCACACCACCGCACCGACTGTGTGCACACACACACACACACACACACACACACACACACACTCCACTCCCCACTGTAGAGCTGCTGCTACCACATGTTGTAAACAAAAGCAATAGGCTCACAAATATGTACAGACAACAATTAAAATAAACAAAGTTGGAATAATTGTCTAGGCCTCAACATCTACAATATTCTGTTTGCTTCAGAAACCAAGAGAAACACCACTAGCTGCAATTGTAAGTAATTACCATGCCTTTGACACTGAGCTGCTATTTAAACGAATGTTGTCCTTGGCTGGCCGGAGCTCTGTGTTTGGCGGTTCCACTCTGGCGATGAGAGACCATCAGTCGTGTGTTGGGCTCCATGGTGGCAGGCTGCCTGCTCTGTCGACATCCTTCATTGGCCTCTCCGCCCCTTGTCAATGGCCAGAGAGCACACACACACACACACACACACACACACACACACACACGCACGCATGCATACACACACATGCATGCGTACATACACACACACAAACATCCTGTCTCTTTCAGTCCAACTCAAAGCCAAATTGCCTCGGAAGTGAACTTATTTGTGTGGCCAAAAGCACTTGGGCTGCCCCAGGACACAACACACAATGCAAACAAACAATACAACACTCAACACAGACAACACAGACATCATTGCC
>JASCQY010000071.1:509032-519269 GCA_030264315.1 Sardinella tawilis
CTGCTACCCCTAATAGGGTCTTCTGGGAGCACAGGGGATGTTAATAAGGGGAACATGAACTACTGTGGCTACACTGATCATCAAACACCCCCCACACACACAGACACACACACACACCCACACACACCCACACACACACACACACACACACACACACACACACAGACGAGGACAGCATGAAGCACTGAGGCTATACTGATCATCAAACAGGACTTTTTGCTTTGTGTCATCACACTCATGCACACACACACACTCACACACATGGAACACACATACACACATACAGTATGCATGCAATATGCACGCGCACACACCTACACACACACACACACACACACACACAAAGAACAGGGAACATGAACCAGTCATGGCTTCAGTCATTATCAAAAGGCATGAGATGCAATGTGGTCTTCATGCAAACAAGCGTCCTCACACACACACACTCTCTCTCACACACAAACACATACAGTACACACACACACACACACTCACACAGACACACAAATGTGGGTTAAGAGGCACATACATACAGTATATGCTGGTTAACAGCACACATTCACGCATACAGTCGCACCCATACAAACACAATCACACAGGTCTCATGCACACACACATGCACACACCTCTGACAAGTGAAATATGAATGGCACCCAGCAGTGCCATGAGTTTGCTGTGGCTGTGGGGAAACAGATGCTTCATCAGCTCTGCCTCCTTCCCCTGAGTTCCTCTGTGCCACACACACACACACACACACACACACACAATATACTCTAGTATATAGTATATATAGTATATATATACTATAGTAGTAACTAGTCTGCAAAGCACTGAGACAGCATCAGTACCAATGGCCATGATCCATGATCCATCCAATCAGTACCAATGGCCATGATCCATGATGTCTCTGCGGCATTATACACAAATCTATCTATCTATTTGTCTGTCTGTCTGTCTGTCTGCCTGTCTGTCTGTCTGGCCATTAATCTATCTACTGTATGTATCAATAAAGAATCTATCTATCTATCTATCTATCTATCTATCTATCTATCTATCACTATCAGTATCTATCAGCTTCAACTAGCCTGGTATACCAAACACTTTCATGTCATTACACTTTGTGCAAAGCGTCTGGGATCCCTCAATTGGCGTATTTTCCCTTCCTTGTAGATGGATATTCTCTGTAGAGCCCTCTGGTCGCTAACTGGTCAGACAAAAATGAGTCAAAGGAAAGCTTTTAGAAAGATCCCTGATGCAGTACTATTGAAATGCAATACTGAGCGGAAGTACAACGCAGTGCTAGCATGGCTATGCATCAGCATCCATGATATCTAGAGCAAAACATGAGACATCGGTTTCATATCCATGGTGATATCTATAGCGTTAGCATCAGGCTATCGGTATATGGTTAGGATGCATAACACGCACATACTGTGCGCTACTGTATGCTATGCCCTGAAAGAGGCAGAGATGTAGGCTTTTCTGCATGAAAACATTCCAGACAGATGGGCCTACAAATACTTACACAAGTCAAGAATAGATAGATAAAAACACTTCCTTAAAGAAACCATACCGAGCATCATTCTTACTTCTTCCCTTTCAGTAAGAACTGAGGTGTGTGTGTGTGAAAGAGAGAGAGAGAGAGAGTGTCTGCATCAGTGTATTCCAAATTCCATTAGTGTTTATGTGTAGGTATTTGTGACGGTGTGCGCATGCATATGACTGAGAAGTGTGTGTGTGTGTGTGTGTGTGTGTGTGCACGTGCTAGCGTATGCATATTAGTGTGTGTGAGCGTCTGTGTAATTGATGTTGAAGGCCACACGGAGCCTTTTGTCCCTTGGCTTTGGTATTAGCATACAGCATTAGTGTGTGTGTGTGTGTGTGTGTGTGTGTGTGTGTGTGTGTGTGTGTGTGTGTGTATGCCGCCTCGTCACTCTGATCTATTTTTGCAATGCTGCTTCAGTGCACAGGAATGGCAGAGTTTAGACTGCTGGTTAAAAATAAGCTTCTCTGCTAACCCCATCTTCTTCACCATCCTCCTCCTCACCGCCAGATGCCAACCCGCTATCTGTGTCATTATCGACTGGTTACGACTATTTAATTATGATAGCCAGTTTGCCCTTGTTAGTAGATATTCTCAAAACTCAATACCAATATATAGGATTTGATTGTTGATATTTTTCCCCCCAGAAATTCTACTCACCAATCAAACCTTCGCTAAACAGTGTCCAAGTGTGTGTGTGTGTGTGTGTGTGTGTGGAGGGAGAGAGAGAGAATGAGAATGAGGGAAAGAATTCATCGCACATTACAATCACCTTAGCAAGACAATTGAGACCATTGCTATCCTTGACGTCCATAACCTAGTTTTCTGTTTGAAACACTTTCATTCACACACACAGCCTAACAGGCCTCTGCATACCAGCTAGGGAATGCAGGAACAAGCAAGAGCTCTGGCTCCAACGGCTTGGGCCGCTCAGCCATTTAAGTAGGCCAACAAGTCGGGTAAGTTAGGCGAGACAATGCATCCTCGTTTAGGCTACTAGGACACATAGCCGTTAAGTAGCCTACACGTCGGGTAAGTTAGACAAGACAATGCATCCTCTTTTAGGCTACTAGCACACATAGCGGGCAGAGTGAGTCAGCATGGATCTCAAGATAAGCCTCTCGTGCTCTTATCTCGGGAGTCAGGCCCTGTGGCCATGCACAGCATGTGAATGCACTGCATTTGGGCTTCTTCAACAGGCCACTTAGCCCGTTTCCAGTGGGCTTGGCATTCCATATGAGGTGCTTTGGAGACAAAGCAGTGGCCTATGCAGTATGTTGGAAGGTCTATTTATCAAACAGGAGCACTAGGCGGCTGGGAAAGGCCTGCCAGGTTGGAGGGGGAGGCTGGGCTAGAAATGCACAACACAGCTGAGTGTTTGCACATGATGTCATGTTGCGACTCGTTCCTATCTCAGCACTTAGGGACTACGCATGTTAAATGCGAATGTAAGATGATTCATCCACATACCTTCGGGAGTCTAGCTCAGGTTTGGGGTCGAGTCTTGTATTGTAGCTATAACAGGCATATGGTCTACTTACCTGTGTTTCTCACTCAAAGGGGGGCTGTCCTGTTTTGGGTGGGGGCTGTCTTGTTTAAGGTAGTGAGCTCACGGGAGAGGAGATTTGGGAAGTGAAGCTACAAGTTTGGATAAATTAGACTACTGTTTGTGTTGAAAGGAGATAGTAGCTATTCTTCCATGTGATTGACATGTTTCAGCCTTTTGTCAGTGTGTTATGTCATCCAAAATACAGTAGCACTTGACTTGTCTATATTGGAAAAAAAAACTCAATGAAATGGACCCAACAAACATATGCAAATGAAGACCTAGCCTAATCAGTATTTTTCCAAAGTCAGATGATTTAGGCTATGGAAACAAATTGATTGTTTAAGTGTTCCCTTTGTGTACCACCCAAAGGGATGTGAATGTGTGCATGTTTTTAACAAAACTACTCAAAACCTTCTAACTGAAATTAATTAGAAAATTGTCGTTAAGAGATCAATATATCATTACCTTGCTTTAAGGCTCTGTGAGTTATACTATTAAACATTCAGACTGTTAACTAACCTTACTATGTTGCACAGAGAAAGGAGAAAGTTTTGGGTGGGTGGAGCTCTTTGCTATGACTTGCCCTAGCCAATGAGAGGCAAGATGCAAAGGAAAACAAAGTACGCCATTGGACAAGAAATGTCGGTTTCAAGGCTCCCCGCAACTACGGCTCATGAATCTGAATGAGGGGTGTCTTGAAACCAATGGCACATTATTGTCTGTGTGCCGTGATTTAGATCAAACCCAGTAGTGTGCAAAGTAGCCTTCGAGTAGTACGTGAGGCAGCGAGAGGAACAACGAGATTTTATAATATGAGGATAATTGTGTTATTTTTCACAAAAGTTTGTTCTATGTAGGACTGAGCTTCTCTTTTTTTCTGTGAACCCATTCAGTTCAAGGATACTCGCTGAAAGAGGAACAGCTGCGAATATTCAGGACGTGGATGATCCCGTGGAAAACTTGAAAAGAGTTTTTGTTAAACGGACTGTTGGGTTCTTGGTGGCAAAGATGATATTCAGTTAAAAGACTCTGCTGAATGATTTTCTGCATTATTTTGCAACATTTTTCCTCAGCTCGCTGACTGTGAGACACGACGCAAGGGAAGCCTGCACAGACCATTCGTTTAATTTTCCAACCCGCAAATAGATTTTCCCTGAACGTCCATTTGAGTAACATGCGCGTGTGGAGACCACGAGCAGCCTTCCGCCGTGTTGCTTGAGAAGCGCAGCGCGAGCACTCGAGGACAGCAGAAGAATTTTAATCTTATTTGATCAGAAAACGTTGGGGAAAGTTTTTTCCCCGCTCTACATCTGAAAGACTCTTTTATCCGCGCTTGGATAGGCGGCCAACCCTTTTTTCCAACCAAGTGAGAACTTGAAGTTCCATTTTTTATTATCGAACATGGCGGTATCGAATGACTGGGTAAAAGCGATCGGACTAGTTGTTGCCCTGATGTGCTTAATTTTGCAGCCGTGTTTCGGACAGTATCATGGGGAGAAGGGCATTTCGATTCCTGAGCACGGATTCTGCCAACCGATTTCCATACCACTTTGCACAGACATCGCTTACAACCAAACCATTATGCCGAATCTTTTGGGTCACACAAACCAGGAGGACGCCGGTCTGGAGGTACATCAGTTTTACCCCCTGGTCAAAGTGCAGTGTTCCATGGACTTAAAATTTTTCCTCTGCTCAATGTACGCCCCGGTGTGCACCGTATTGGAGCAGGCGATCCCGCCGTGTCGCTCGCTGTGTGAGCGGGCGAGACAGGGGTGCGAGGCGCTTATGAACAAATTCGGCTTCCAGTGGCCGGAGCGACTGCGCTGCGAGAATTTCCCGGTCCACGGAGCCGGGGAGATCTGCGTGGGACAGAACACGTCGGACACCGGCGGCCCCACGTCCGATCCGACCCCTTTCCAGCCGGATTTAATCACGCTTCCGAACATAGCGCGCCCCACGCACCAGTTCTCATGCCCCCTCCAGCTCGAGGTGCCCCCGTATCTGAATTACTACTTCATGGGAGTGAAAGACTGCGGGGCTCCTTGCGAACCCACCAAGCCCAATGGACTCATGTACTTTCGGGAGGAGGAGGTTAAGTTCGGCCGGCTCTGGGTGGGAATTTGGTCCATTTTGTGCTGCGTGAGTACTCTTTTTACGGTGCTCACTTATCTAGTGGACATGAGGCGTTTCCGCTACCCGGAGAGGTGCATAATCTTTCTCTCTGGGTGCTACTTTATGGTGGCTGTGGCTTACGCGGCGGGATTCTTCCTGGAGGACAAAGTTGTGTGCATTGACAAATTCAACGATGACGGCTACAAAACCGTCGCGCAGGGCACCAAAAAAGAGGGCTGCACTATCCTGTTTATGATCCTGTACTTTTTCGGCATGGCCAGCTCCATTTGGTGGGTCCTCCTTTCCCTCACATGGTTCCTCTCCGCGGGTATGAAGTGGGGTCACGAGGCCATCGAGGCCAACTCTCAGTACTTCCACCTCGCCGCCTGGGCCGTGCCCGCGGTCAAAACCATCACCATCCTGGCCATGGGGCAGGTGGACGGAGACATTTTGACCGGCGTTTGTTACGTGGGCATCTACAACGTGGACGCCCTGCGCGGCTTCGTCCTCGCGCCCCTCTTCGTCTACCTCTTCATTGGCACGTCTTTCCTGCTTGCGGGCTTCGTGTCTTTGTTCCGTATCCGAACCATCATGAAACACGACGGCACGAAGACGGAGAAGTTAGAGAAACTGATGGTGCGCATCGGGGTGTTCAGCGTCCTCTACACCGTCCCAGCCACCATCGTGATCGCCTGCTATTTCTACGAACAAGCTTTCCGTCCCCAGTGGGAGAAGACCTGGCACATGCAGACGTGCAAGCGCTTCGCTGTGCCATGCCCAGTGCACAACTTTGCTCCCATGACCCCGGACTTTACCGTTTTTATGATTAAGTACCTCATGACAATGATCGTGGGCATCACCTCCGGTTTCTGGATATGGTCAGGGAAAACGCTGCAGTCCTGGCGCCGATTCTACAAACGACTCAGCAACAACACCCAGGGGGAGACCACAGTATGAGCCGTGAGAGTGGTCGTCTTCATTCAGGTTTTAACCTCTGGAAGTTCGCTTCGTCCACAAAAGTTAATCTCGGAGCCATAGCTACAGTCACGGGTCCCAGTCTCCAGACGGGGAAATTGGGACAGGACAATAGCAAAAACCGGCAAAAATAGTGGTGAAGAATCAAACATGCAAACTAAGCTGATTTTGATCCACTAGGTTTCATTTAAAGAAACGAAATGCTATGGACACTTTAATGTGCCGGGCTGTTTTGTTTTCTGTTATGTGTTATTTGTAAAACATCTGACCAACAGGCCAGAAGACCATTCATTGTTATTCAAATCTGTCTTAATTATTTGATGTATAACGTTTATATTCTTAAAAAACAGGACAGTATATTTTGACTTTATATCATGAAATACGATTCACATGGGGTTGTCTGTAGTTTTATATATAAAAAAATACATAGACAAATGCATTTCATTTCATTTCATTCTGGTAAGGGCATGGTATGCGCACAGTCAGCTCAACAGTAGGTGCAAGCCTTTGCCCAGAAAACAGAATGTTTGCCTTATACGTCCCTTTGTTTATTTGGCAAAATTGTTGGAGTTTCGCAGCCACCCACTGACAATCATGCATACCTCTACAAATGGACGGACTACTCGTGTGCGTCCTGAATCCGGATAGTATTATGCATGTGTACAGCTGTGAGATTATGCAAGCTACTTTTAAACAACATATTGTAAATACTCACATTTTCTCAAAAGAATATATGTATTTATGAAAATAATCTTGCTGTTTTTTACTTGATTTTCAAAAATGCGGTAAGATACCATTTGTACAGTGTCACTGAATAAAACAATTAGATTTTTAAAACGCTTTTAAAGCTTTGTTTTGTCCAGTTGTCTGCCGCAGCTGAGCCTTCCATTTGCTCCGAACCATATGTTAGCAATTTAACGAGCTAAATTACAGCAGGTTTGCGAAGCAAATGGAGCCGAGGCCGAGGTGACTGGAGGGCATTTGGCCCGCTGTGGTAGCAGATCTTTCCAAGTAATCAGCCACATCAATGATCCACGTTATATATATGAAACTGTGTTAATGAAATCTGACTGGGGAAAAACGGAAGTGTTGTATGACGCACAGAGAGAAATATTTAAGTGCACTTGTGGTCTTTGCTTTTGTGTAGTTTTTTTTAATCCAATATTAGCAACAGTCCATTTTTAAACGGCGTTTCCACTTTAAGGATAGGCCTACATGAACAAGGGTTTGTTTGGAGAGTTTGCATTAGGCCTACCCAAAAAAATCAAATCTCACACTCAACCTTGATTTGGCGAGAAATTACCATTTCTGGTGGACAGAAGCAACAAACCACATTTTAACACGAAAGAAGCACATAATGACAACATTCCACACAAGCCATAAAGCCTTTATTAACTCAAAGGCGGCGCTCCCATAGACTTATAGAATACTATATATTATAGAATACTATATATATTCTATATATCTATGGGCGCTCCCGTCCTGTCTCTCAATCAAGAAGGCGAGGCAAAATTTCACTCTGGCGCCATCTATAGGCAGAAAAGTTACTAAAGTCTTTCAAGGGCCACAAAGACCCTCACTGGAGGGGAAAAATATATTTTTTATGTGTTTTCATAACCCTAACCTTTTTGATTGATTATAACCCTACATAGAGGCTAATTATGGCAATACATCATCTGACTAATTATGACAAATGGCTGCTCCACTCTCTATCATCGGACCAAATCAAACTGTACATTAGCCTACATATCCATTATTCTCAGACCAATTTGCTTTCAAGAAAAAGAGAAGGAACAAAACTATCACTGTCCAGGAGTATAACTGTCTAAGAGTGGCTATATAACCTACTGTAGCCTACCAGTGGATTCCACATGTCAACAGGCCACAGCTGTGTGTTAAGGTGGCACATATGACCCCACTTCCTGTGTCTAAGGTTCACTTCCTGTGCTGTGGGACTCCTATCATGGAACTGCAGTCATGGAAGTGAATGTGACTGAGCACCCCGGTTCAGTCCGAGTCAGGGTTCATTAAAAACAGCTTACTCTCAGTTACAGGGCAAAGGCAGGGCACGGCAGGCCTATACTGGCCCCTGGCTTAGGGGAATTACAGTAGTAATTAATTTGGGCTTTACATTTCTGTATTAGTTGGAAACAAATAGAGAGAGGGTGTGCTCAGTATGGAGTAGCGGGAGAATTCTCAGTAGGATATTTAATATGTGATGCCAGGGAATTACTAATAGTAATAACATTTTATGAGCAGTTTTGTATGTAACAATGTTGTTAACGGTTACAACATTAAGCAATATTAATTAACAACAGTATTCTCAATAGTTGTGTATTTATTAAACGTTGTGATATCAATAGGGTTTTCCAAATTTGTAGCCTATAGCCTATTTTTGTGAACTGAGAATCCTAACTAATACAGTTATTTTTATCAGATGATCTATTTCTTGGAACTGTGCACAAGAAAAAGGATCAAAACTTCCCTCTTTCCTCAGCAAAGATACTGTACCATGGCTTAATTCTGCTTTATTTGCGGTAGGCTATAAAACGGTAGCAATGAATATGTCCAAATATCAACAACTATTTTGAGTTGAGTTAAAATTCAGTCCACTGTTTAAATATTCTGTTTAGTCACACTCTCACCTTGTGTAGGCTACTAGTTTATCATAGATTAGAGCTTCAAGCACAACTCCAGGCAGAGACCCATTTTACACAATGAAGAACCACTTTGTCTCTCACTGTCTCTGTGTGTGTGTGTCTCTCTCTCTGTCTCTCTGTCTCTCTCTCTCTCTGTCTCTCTCTCTCTCTCTCCAGAAGGACCTGTTTGTTTAGTGTTTGTCTCTCTAGTTGAACCTGACCGAACAAAAGAGCTGGATGGCCTGGGCTTGGGCCTGAGTCTCTATGGCCGCACAGCACTGTCAGCCCCACCAGGGCCCCAACGCCACACGCACAACAGCCTTCATGACACCACACTGGAATGGCACATTGACCATGTGTGTGTGTGTGTGTGTGTGTGTGTGTGTGTGTGACAATGACAGAGTGTGTGGCTACATACACTCACGGGAGACAATTAGTAGAGTCTGCTACTTCTCAGTTAGTGGCAAAGCATAAGACAGTTTGTGTGGATTTGAATTTCCCCTCTCAATCTCAGAACTCTGTACATTTACACACAAAGACACAGACATGGACAATCAAACTCACACATAAACACACACGCACACACATATAGGCGCGCACACACACACACACCACTGGCAGAAAGTATTAGTTGTTTGTCTTTGAAGACAGGTTAAGATGCCTTGGCCTCCATGGCTGTGTGTTGAGGGTGGGTGGTGAGGGTTACTGTTGTTAGTGACCAGGGGGTAGACTTCTCAGGCAACCACGGCAACAAGAAAACAGTGCCTCTGCCGAGGAACCGAGCTGAGCTGAGCTGAACGGCACCACGCCGTCGTGGCAACCGTTTTACGGAGCTCCACAAACACAGAGAAGCAGAGGAGCTGGGATCAGGGAAGGCGAGATTGGGAGAATGGCGGCGCTCTCGGACACGGACCAGAGGGAGGATTTCATCTGATGGTGAGTCCGAGGAGCGGGGCTGTTTGTTCATCTAGACCAGACCAGAGGTTGTGAGGTCAAACAGGGTAAGGGTGTCTCTGTAGGAGACTGGTTGATTAACTACACAGCCACACATTTTGAATGACAAGGTTAAAAAACATTTAGAAAAATGTAGCTTCAACTGTCAGGTTCCTCTTTTACAAAATGTTTATGCCATGTTCAGTCATGATATTTGGTTTTATGACAGACAATTAATCTCTATTCCTCTCTATTGTTTAATCGGTAGATTATTTTATCGTTAGGCCATTATATTTTAGTTGCTTCCTATATTAGCTCCAAGGATCAGATTTAGGAGGCCACATTGTTTGAACTGCTTTCACTATCTTTTCACAGTCAAGATAAAGGTTACAACACACACATAATATTATTAAGAAACACAAACACACACACACACACACACACACACACACACACACACACACACACACACACACACACACACACACA
>JASCQY010000071.1:616333-627604 GCA_030264315.1 Sardinella tawilis
TTTTTTTTTTTTTTTTTCATTTTGCGTTTTCAACAAGCGGCGATTCCGAGAACCAATTCATTTTATTGGTGTGGCCTGATGATGATATGCTCTATTTGGTTGGTAGTATGCCCATCTGGGGATCTCCAGCTTAGTTTATGGATGTCTTTGTGGGGGAAGATGGTATCACCTATTTAGCATCTGTTGGTACAGTTGGTACAGGTAGTGCAGAAGTCAACAAGCCTCTCTCCATTGTCATTGATGGTTCCGCGGCATTGCCATCCCATAACACCTAGGCCCTCGCCGATATAGCTCACAGGATCTTTGAGGCACCCAAGGCACCCAAGCCACCCCACCACAACATGGTAGCAGCTTGGGGTAGAATATGCCATGCATAATCATACACTATTGTTATAACTATCTGAGACAGGGGGGATAAGGTGAGGTGAGATAAGGAAGAAATCCTACAATCTGTAGTTGGAATAGATGGATGGAGGGGCTACTGGTGAACATGGCTGGACCGAGAGGTGGGAATGGACCAGTAATTACATCAGCGATCTCTGTGTAAGATATTCCCTGTGTTCTTGTTTTTCCAGAACTATAAGAGCACCGTGGAAAGGTAAGTGATCTGCCTCTCTCTTCTCTGTGGTTCTGAACTTAAACCCACAGCAGCACTGACTCCTGAATGTTACTCCAGAGCCCAGTGCAGACTGCAGGATCCAGAGAGGGTTTCAGGTGCTCTGATCAATGTGGCAAAGCACCTGGGCAACCTGAAGTTTAGAGTCTGGGAGAAGATGCAGGAGATTATTCAGTACTGTGAGTACTGTATGTCTTTCTCTCCTCTCTCCCCCTCTTTCTCTCTTCTCTTACGAAATATAAAATAAAATGTTGGTGTTCTTTCTCTCTGCAGCTCCTGTGATTCTGGATCCCAACACTACAAACCCAGAACTCATCCTATCTGAGGATCTGACCAGTGTGAGACTCTGTGATGAAAGACAGCAGCTTCCTGATAACCCAGAGAGATTCGATTGGGGTGTCAGTGTCCTGGGTTCTGAGGGCTTTACTTCAGGGACTCACTGCTGGGATGTGGAGGTAGGGGACAATGGTGGTTGGCAATTGGGTGTGATGACCGAGTCTCTCCAGAGGAAGGGATACATCTACTCCAAGAGTGGACTGTGGTATGTAGGGTATGGTGGTGCTGCATATGGAGCAGGTGCTTCACCTCATGCCTCCACTCTCCTCCCAGTGAAGCACAAACCCCAGAGGATCAGAGTGCAGCTGGACTGTGACAGAGGAAAGCTCTCATTCTCTGACCCTGATAATAACACACACCTACACACTTTCACACACACTTTCACAGAGAGAGCATTTTCATATTTTCGGACATGGTCAAACCTCTCTCCACTCAGGATTGTCCCAGTAAAATCTTGTGCAACTGACTCATATCAAATGGAACTCATCCAGCCTCCTAGAGCCACCTAGGGTCACCTAGGGCTCAATTTGTCATTACTCCACCAATACGGCTCATGAGCAGTTTCCATTCTTCTTGACTTTCTCCATTTCCCCCTCTGAGGATGTTAGCAGGAGGAGGCAGCAGGAGTAAGAGTAAGAGTAGAGCAGGACAGTTAGAGTTCAGACTGACTCTGGGCTGGGACTCACACACTGAGAGGGAAACCCACAGGAGACCAAAACCATTTAATATGTTATTGGATGTTAAAACATTATTCAATTGTAATACTATTGTGTTAGACCAAAATTAGTGACAGTTGAATAAATCACGAACCCATTCATCCATGTGACTCTAATATAATTTGTGCTAGTATTTCTCTCACTATTTTATTTGCTGTTCAGATTAATTCAGCTTCATCAGAGGTTTGCTTTGAAATTAGTTTGATTATTTCTATTATTTCACAGGTGTTTATATAATGTTTCTGACATGATAAGTGAATTTGTGAAAATGTGTTTTATATTTGGGTTTGATAGACATATCACCATTCAATCATTCTGATGGTGTTTTTTCTTTTAGTCCTGTCTGTTCAGATGAACATGTGACTATTTTTATTATTTCTGTGATAGAGCATTTAATTAAAGGGATTATCTGGAATAAAATGCTTTATAGGTCAATTTTTGGATATTTGGGAGTGCAAACATTGAGTTGATCACAATCACGTCATTCGAATGTGTTTTGAGAAAATTCCATTTTGCTGATTTTAGCCGAAATGCATTGGATGGGTGAGGGGCATGTCATTTCGCTGATACAAAACGCTGTTTTTATACCCTTTCTAAAGTCCCAAACAACATTACACTAAAGAGGTAGTAAGTACAGGGTCCCTTGTGACCGATGCGTCCTTAACTCTCCAACTGTAATGACATGCTCTGCATCCATGTCAATCGCACTTAGGCTAAAATCGCCAAAATGCAACCCGCTAACTAACTGTACATGGCTCTTAAAAACTCCCATGCAGCGTTTTTACCTGAAATGATATTTGTGAATTAATGCAGTAATAAAAATGTGCAGAAAAACAAAGCCCTAACAAACAAGCTCATCCTTAGTCTTCCTCTTGCTGTGTGTGTGTGTGAGAGAGAGAAAGAGAGAGAGAGAGAGAGAGAGAGAGAGAGAGATGACAGTGACATATCTGAACCTTACATTTACCTTAGTTGCAAAAATGATTGAAGTTGTCAAGCAAGAGCCAATTACTCAGCCAAGGTTATGTACACCACCATACAGTATTGCACCAGATCATCCCTCAGGTGACCTAACTACCATATTAAAAGCATTACAAATTCCTATTTCTGAAATGACTTGCAAGTTAAAATTGTTCAGCATTACGCCCAGTTCTCTAATGTGCTTTTTTTTACTGCAGTAACAATCCCCAACACTAGATGGCATGATCTGTCCTAAGAACCAGTTGTTTTAGCCTACCTGTTGAGATGAATGTAGGCCTAATGGAAAACATCATTGAATACTAACCTCTCTGCATTGTGGAATTGCTGGGCACATATTAATTGGTGTCTTTATTCCAGCTGTTTTATATTCCATCAGTGAAGTTAGGCCTATTAGTCCTTGAACCGGACCCCCAAATTTGGCCCGTCGGTAGCCTACCACTCAAGGGCAGTAAGTCTCATTGTGTTTTTAGAAAATATGTGATAGCATTGCATTCAGGGTAACTTTTTCTGTGACATCAGCCTGTTTATGCCCATTATAAGCCTATGGAGAGTTTCATTACACCATTCCAAAAATCACTATGTGCCTTACTGCCCTCAGGTGGTACCAACCAACCCTCTGGCAACCCTATATCTGAAGTAATGTAAAAATCGCTCAGACGGGGCGTAGGAGCACAAGCGTTGCCGCTTGCCCAACGCTAGTCATTACCCAGTCACTGTAGAGTATATTTGACGCCTTGTGCTACTGGCCATTTAATAGGCTGTTACCGCTTGCTCGTCATGTGGCAAAAGTTCGGAGCAATCCCAAAATACAATTTGGCAACACCTGCCCGCCTCCCATGCATGTAAAGTGAATGGAGCACCGCTTCTCCACCGCCTCTGCCCGCGTCTGTGTGAGAGAAGCGTAAGGGCCCGATACTGACAGGGGCCCCAGAGAATATTTGAATATTGCAATCAATATTTGGCGGGCCCTAAATTATTATTGTTTATCATAGTGCCCAATATTTCTAGCCGCTGCTAACCTGTGTAAATGTAATATAGCTGAGCATATGCAGTCTTCCTGGCAGATAGCTCTGGGATGTTCTATCTCTGAGCCCTCTGGAGGTGTCATGGGATTAAATTGGTGAAATGCTGATGAAGGGGGGAGCCCATTTGACAATCTTCACCTTCTGAATGGGCAAAAATCCCATTTATTCTGTTATGCTTCCTCTCACAAGTCATTAAATAAGCTTTCATTTTCCATATTACCCATTGAATAAGGGGCCTTGGCTTATTGTCTATGGCTACAAGAAAATAATGCTACTAGGAAATAACTGATAATAATAATAATAATAATAATAATAATAATAATAATAATAATAATAATAATAATAGTAATAGGCTAGTAATGAACTTGGAACATTTGGAAAGTTGTATTATTATAAAGAACTATTTATTATTTGTCTTAAATAGTATGTTCTGTTGTGCCTGTGCACTTTATTGTCTTGTCCCGTCCTAATACTTGTCTGCGTGGGACAGTGGGAAACGCAATTTCGATTCCTTTGTATGTTTGGTACGTGAAGAAATTGACAAATAAAACTGACTTGACTTGACTTGAATAGTAGATCACACACACACACCAAGTCTTATTTCGGAAAACCTGCTATAGTAGGCCTATATTACCATGGCTACATCTATTAATCTAACTAGTTTTCTGAAGTTCAACTGTTTTTCCACATCAGCACACATGTGGTTCAGACTGACTAATATTCCCAAATTTCTCTGAATTCCCATGGAAAGGAAGTAGCGTAGCGCTCCCTGGCGCTTCCTGTGCACTAGCACTCGTGCGGCAGTTTGTGTAGAAAAGATGTAAAGATGGCGGAACTGCAGATGCTCTTGGAGGAAGAAATTCCAGCAGGTCGCAGAGCGTTGCTGGACAGTTTCACAAATCTCGAAAGAGTTGCCGAGTACTGCGAAAGTAACTATATACAGGTAAGAGATGCTCGTTCATGACTGAACTATCTTAAAACAATATCTGCGGTCTGCGTGCGTTCAATTGCAGTTCGTGAATCACGGGAGGACTGCCTGTGCTTTTCGCCGCTTTGATTTGGTTGTGCTCCGCAATTGACTAGGCTACTATGAAGTTACTCACTAAGGTAACTAGATTAAGTAGGCCTAATGAATAAAAAAAAACTACCGCCAACCGTGTTTTTGACTTTCTGCAGAAATGTGATGTTTAAGTGGTCATGTCATGTAAACATGATTTGGAGGTATTGAACTCATTCAAGGGAGAGCTAGTGGTGCGTTGATTTGAATGTTACTTTGGTGGTCGTAACGTTAACATTACGCTAGAATGTGTGGGGGGCAGGCTGGTCTGCAACGTTAACAGTTTAAAGTTTGACAGGTAACGTTAGGCCTATCAATTCATGTTATTTTAACGGTAACGTTACAGAAACCAACCATATGTTGAGTTCGGGATATTTTAAGTTACCACTTATCAATAACGTTAGGCTACTTGCGGCAGTGTGAAGTGACTTTTAAACATTGATCCATCGTTAACCAGCTAACGTTAGTAGCATAGTAGCTGGGTCGGTACCTTCTGCAAAATTTGTCAATATGTAGCAACTTTGCATAAAGCATCATCATGCACATGACGTTGTATCCTAAGAAAACACGTTATGCCGATACATTGTGTCCTACTGTAAGCAAAGACGTGCCGTACAGAGAGTGAACAGTAATTCGGTTACCTTGCTCCTTATTGCAGTGTGGGGTAGGTGTCTTTACATGAAGGTAACAAATCAAAGTAAGTTTGTAACGTCCTTTATGAATTTAAACCATCGCTTTTTCCTAGGTCAGCAAAAAATAAATATAAATAAATACTCTTAATGATCAGGGTGACTCCCCTGCAAGTGCGAAATGTGCGAAATCAATGACAAACATACCTTCGTGTAGCGTGCAAACTCTTTCACATTACACATTTTTATTACGAGGATTGCTTACCGGCAGTCTAGAATAAGATCTAGGCTTCTAGGTTGTGATTTGCAAACTGCGTGTCTGTGTGATGAGTGTCTGTGTCACGGCGCGCGCCCCAGACGCCAGGCAAAGGATTTCAGTTCACACACACTAGATCACATGCGCCTGGTTGGAACAACTGTGTTTTGGGTGCGTAATCAGGTTTGGACATGGGGACACCTGTTCAGCTTGCTCTCGTGTGCCAAAGGGTTATAGGTGGCGCAGGCTTTTCAGCATCTGCCTGCAGAAGGCTGCTCTTCACTGAGTTTCACTCGGTAGTAGATTAGGGCAGGATCGACACACAAACCTGTGCGTGTGTGTGATTACATGTACTGTACTGTACGTGCGTGCGTGCGCGTCGTAGGCGACAGGCTACGCTTGACCTTTTTACATTGACCATTTACATTTACATGTACAGTATATTTTCAAGAAAGAAATGTCTATCTCAGTACTCTGTACTAGAGGAGAATGCAGTGCCAACGGAGAAGCGTGTGCACGAGTGTTAAATCATATCCCAACATACACTATGTATGCAGACTCCAGACTCCGTGACCGCTGCTGTGGACAGTGTTTGAGTCCTTGTGCTTTTATCGAAAATGGGCTTAACTTTGTTGATTAGATTTTTGATTGATTGATTGATTATATATAATTAGTATAGGCTAATTATTTTTTAAGTGTGTATCAACAATATATTTGACTCAAGAGTGATCATTTATTTCACTTTGAACATCTGTGCCATATGCACCACAATTTGTCCTCAAGGTTTTATTGGGATCCTCATTGCCCTGATTTGCATTTTTAATTATTTTGCTTCTAGCCAGCACAGCTATCAGCACTTCCCTGTTCTGGCTGTCATTTTACACGTATCTGAATTTTGCCCAACCCCCTGAATACAGGCTTTGTTTTTATGCTTCGTCCCTGTGGTCTTGTGTACCTGGACCCACTTGCACCATCCCCCTGCTGCTACACTATTGACACAGGATACAGACTTTCACCATGAATGTCCATTCCATAGGTGGTGTTCTTGTTGCTCATTTCTGTCATTGAGTGTATGTGTCTGGCAAACTATGGGATGTTTAAATGTCCTTTGTGGATCATTATCTATCTACAGTATCTATCTACAGTATCTATCTATCTATCTATCTATCTATCTATCTATCTATCTATCTATCTATCTATCTATCTATCTATCTATCTATCTAAAAACAAATGACTTGACAGGAAATCTAGTTGTATATGATGTTCATATATGCTTCTAAGGTGTTATTTCCACAAGGATTTTTTTTTTTTAACAGTGAGTTGTCAAAACTTTTGGGTGGGGTGGTGCAGTGCGGGGCTTTACTCATTCACCCATTAGTTTTATGTGCTTTCTCCAACCCAAGCCTCTAGAAGTTTCCCTCAGGCCCCAAAAACTGCCTTGCCTTCGGTAGGGCCCTGAGTGTGCGTCTAGTCTAGTCTGGCGTCCCCACCCAGGCACTGCTGAAATATTTAGACCCTCTCCTCTAGTCTCCACTCCTCTCCTCTGTGGGGCAGGGCAGGATGGGGAACACTAAACACCTCAGCAGCAGCAGCAATAGTAGCAGCTTTTAGCAACCGTCTCTGGTAGCAGTAGCAGCAGCAGAGAATGAAGAGTCGTCTTTGCTCTGAAAGAGATTAAATGTCAGTGTTGATCAGACGACCAACACACCCAGGAACACACACACACGCACGCACACACACAGGAACACACATGCACTCTGATGCGCATGCTAGACACACAGACTCTCTTGAGGAGAGCCCAAGTGCAGCGCTGTGTGACACGTCGCTGTGGCAGAACACTGCAATTGCAGAGGCCTCTGGGACTGCTAACGGGAGCACACACACACACACACACACACACATACACACACACACACACACACACACACACAGTGTCTAAGTACACAAACACACACAGCACTGATGGGGGTGGAGTTTGGAGGTCCAAGAGGACAGATATGGGTAGATGCGACTTGACACACACACACACACACACACACACACACACACTTAATTGTGAACGTGATTATGAAAGATTCCTTGATGCTTATTGTACGATGACAACATGAACGCGCTCTCATAATTAAAAGCTGTGTTCATGCATTCTGTAATATGGCGTTTCAGCCACTAATGGCCTGTTGCTTCACTCTAATCAGCATTAATGAATAGTAACAATCTGTGCCCTGTAGTGTTTATGGGTAGCATTGACCCACACTGGTGAGGCGGTGTTATGTAACAGAGGAGGAGTGTATTAATTAGTAATAGCTTAGTTGTGTGCGTGTGGGCTGTGGATACACTGTAATCCTAAAGTCTCTCTTGGGCAAGTGGGGTGTGTTATTTAGGGAGCACAGAGTTCAGCATTGGGGGGGCTGGTGAGGTGCAGCTTCAGGGGGGGCATATGTGTAGGCTAGTCTGTGTAGCACAGGGAAGGCTAGTGAGCTGCAGCTTCAGGGGGGGCATATGTGTAGGCTAGTCTGTGTAGCACAGGGAAGGCTAGTGAGCTGCAGCTTCAGGGGGGATATGTGCAGGCTACTCTGTGTTGGGTGAATAGTGTACCTCAGCTCCAAGGCTCCTGCTGCTTAGGCTACCTCACACAATATCCATGATGTGCAGACGTTGTACGACTCATCGCATCACAGTCCGGAGTCAGTCAGCCCATACCCCTGTTCTGTGCTGAATGCTGTCGGTAGCTGTAAGAATGGCCACATGTTTGCTACGCCGCAGACCCAGTTTGCGGACTGCCAGCTGACACTAAAGGGCTGTTCACATCTACAACGATAACTATAACTATAACGACAGTTACGTTCACACTGGCCAACGTCTAATGTCTAAAATTCCATGCTTCTGATTAGCTGAAAACCTTTTATCCTTCCAAAAATAGCTGAGAAAGTGATTCCAACGATATCGTTGCACATGACGTTGTCGTTATAGTTGTGGTGTGGACGTTGTGATATTTTATTCTTGTTATAGTTATCGTTGTAGATGTGATCGGCCCCTAACTGATGGGGGCAAAGGAAGATTACGGTAATATTCACTGCCCTTTAAGATTTTTGATAATTGTGATGGATCACTGCTGCGAAATATATATTTCATTGTACAACACAGTTTGGTTTGCCACACGCATACACACACGCACACCACACACGCACACACACGGGGTGTGACACAGTTTGTCCCCAACATGGACGGAAGGTGCACAGCCATGTTTGCGTCCTCATTTCCCAATTTGCACGTGTGTGTGTCAGTGTGTGTGCACATTACACATGGACATTCACAGTCCATTGCTCTTTCCATTTACACACACGCACACAAACACACACACACTCACCCATGTAAAACATACGCACACTGGTGCACACATCCGTAAAGCTAGGTCAGTCAGAAGAACATGCGCACACTAATGCTACACACACACACACACACACACACACACACACACACACCATGCTCACAGAAGAGGGCCAAATCATGTCAATCCTGGAGATTTGGACAGACACACACAAACATGCCGAGACCTTAAGTTGGACTGCTAATGAACGAGTGACATCAGTAATCTTACTCATGGAGCCGGAACAGTGGGGATACATCTATTATTAAGCCCTTTACACACACACACACACACACACACACACACTCACTCTCACTATAGGCATAATGCTTTATGTCTGTGGGAAATGACTCTCAGTTCTGTACTCTCTTTCTAGTTCTACCTTTTTTTTCACCACATCTGAAGAGGGTGTGTGTGAGTGCTTGTGTGTGTGTGTGTGTGTGTGTGATGGGAAGAGAGTGTGAGAGCGAGAGTGAATAAGAGTCTGTTTGTGTGTGTGTGTGTGTGTGTGTGTGTGTGAGTGTGTGTTTCAGGTTTGCATTTGATTTCCTCCTTCCCCCTGGTCTTTGTGGGAGACCCAGTTCATGCAAATAGGCTATAGGCTGTCAGACCTGAACATCAGCTAGTATATAGCCCAGAGAGCGATGTATCAGTACAGTACTTACTAATGGAGATTATTGAAGTGTGTGTGTGTGTACGTGCGTGCGTGCATGTGTTCCACAGTGGTACATGTGGTAGGTCTCGGTTCCATGCAGTGTGTGTAGCTCTGTGTCTGTCGTTGGCAGTGTATTATTTTGGCAGTTTGGTGGCCACACAGGCCCCTCATACACAGCCTCTCTTTCTCTCTCCATCTCTTCTTATTGCTTTCACTCACTCCTTCTACCCCTCTCTGCTTTAATTTCCTCATCTCTCTCTCTCTCTCTCCTGTTATTTTCTGTCTTGGGTCTTCTGTGGCCCTCCAGCCATGAGTGAACTTCAGTCAGACTTAGCCATGCTTGGGGGTGGGGTGGGGGGATGAGGAAGAGATCAGTGAAGAGAGAGAGAGAGAGTGCAGAGAAATGCTCAGGAAGAGGAATAAAGGGAGAATGAATAAAAGAGATGATTGTGGAGAGAGAAAGAAAGAGAGAGAATTAGAGAAAGGAAGAGTATGGTAGAGTAAAGGAGAAAATTCGAGTGTGTGCATTTGTGAGTGGTAGAGGGAGAAAGTGTGTGTGTGTGTGTGTGTGTGTTTGTGCGTGTGTGTGTGTGTGTGGACCTCCTCCTCGTCCTCCTGTGCTCCACAGCTGGGAGTGTTTAGGCCCTGCTGAAGCCCCTGCAGGTAATTGGAAGCAGACCTGCTGCTGCTGCTGATCAGGCCGAGCTACGGAACATGCCAGAAAGGCCCTCTCCAACATCGGCACTCCGCGCCAGTGTCAAGACAGCAGCGGCGAGAGGAGTGTTTGTATGGATGGGTTGTCATGGAGACGTTAGGGTGATGTTGAAGTTTTTCTCAGAGTTGTGTGTTTTTTTTGCTTCTGACTGATCTGATCTGAGCTGAGCTGAGTGTGAAGAGGAGCTCTGGTGTGAGCAGCCTCCATACTGGCTCTGGGAGCTGCAGACGCAGGTGCCTCCGTTGGTTGTGAATGATGCGAGGGTAAGCCTGTCTCATGCTGGAGAAGTTGATTTGATTTCTGGCTTCCAGACTTTTGAGCTGTAGTTGACTTATAGCCAGGTGATCAGCAGACCAAATTTCTGTTGGCTAGTCGTAGGTGTGGATGGGTTATTACCCAGGCAAGTATATCAGATAGGCAAGAACATCCATCCATCCATCCATCTGTTCTTATTTACTCATGCAAGGTGAAAGGTCAGGGTCACCAAAATAGCTTGTTTAGTAGGTTTCCACCATAGTCATTTTCCATTTGTCACATGTACTGTAGTGTTAATGGGATAATCAGTAGTAGTATTTATTTAATTTTTCAAGAATGCGTGTGTGTGTGTGCATGCATTTGTGTGCGTCTGGATGCCTACGTGTGTGTGTGTGTGTGTGTGTGTGTGTGTGTGTGTGTGTAGATGTGGACTTTGTGTGTGTGTGTGTGATAGTTTAGTTGGGCTCTGTGGGGTAAGGCCACCCTGGCAGTGTTTGAGGAGAGAGCAGGAGCAGCAGGCCCTTATAAGGTAAGGGTGGCAGTGTGGGGCGTAGACTTCCCCTCAACACGGCTGTGTGCCTGGGTACACCACGACTGTGTGTGTGTGTGTGTGTGTGTGTGTGTGTGTGTGTGTGTGTGTGTGTGTGTGTGTGTGTGTGTGTGTGT
>JASCQY010000071.1:673962-690558 GCA_030264315.1 Sardinella tawilis
TCAAGGCGCCTTACAGCAGGAGCACCCAAGAGCACCAGGGGCAAGGAAAAACTCCCTTATATAGGATTTAGTTAATGGTAGGAAGAAACCTTGGGCAGTTCCACGACTCAAGGGGCTGACCCAACTGCCTAGGGTTAAAGAATGTCCAGCTATTTGCATAAACAAGATATTTGTAAAAACAAGGCAGCATGATAGCAGCATAATATTTAAAACAATTAAAAATGATACAATGGTAAGTAGTTTCATAACAATGAGTTGCTCTTTCACTTGAAACGAATAAAAAAAATGGTCTTCATTTTGTATTCGCCATTAGCAGCAGGTTTGATTTTTTGGTATGTGGCCCGCAAACAGAAAAGTTTGGCCACCCCTGGCCTAGACTATATAGGCTAGGCTATCCAGTCACACACTAACTGTTATAGGCCTACATGATGGACTGATGAAAAATATATGTGGTGCCTACATATTTTTACAATAAGTGACTAATCAGAAATCTGATGTGGGGTAACATCATCTTCACTGGACTGCTTCACGCCAATGCTTGCTTACTTTTATTTTGACATATACTTGACCCGGAAGTACACTAGGAGGAATGTATATGACAACAACAGAAACTTTGACGATGGTCTGGTTGCTTCCAGATGTTATTACTGTTGACGGGGATAATATCTGTGTCAGTATGGTTAACTTTGGATAATTTGAACAAGTGTACGAGTCTAGCTTGAGAAGTGTTGTAGTTACCGAAGGGGAGATAGAAAATCAAAGGTGTCAGCTGAGGAACATTAGCTGGCTAACGGTGGTAGCTAGCCAGTTATGCTAATAACACAGTCCAGGTAAACTTTTATTGGTCCCTTCCCAAACAGTAAGTCACAGAAGGTTATATCGCAGTGTTTCTTTTCAGTACGCATTTGCTACACTCTGACAATTATGGATGTGAATCTGACAATATCCCTAATCAGGGGACAGATGGGAGTCGTCATCGAGAAAGCGGTGACCGTCGCGGTGGAAACGGTTTTAGGAGAAATGATGAAGGTGGTTAGCATCAAGTTTGACGAATTTCGAAAGGAGATGAACGCTAAGGATAAGGAGAATGAAAACATCCGACAGATGTTGGAGATTTCGAGGTGTCAGATGAAGGCAATGAGGAAATATATGAGCGCTCCCACCGCGAAGGATAACCGTCCGAGTCAGGCCATGCAAAGACAGCAGGTCAGCGTTAATCAGTTTGACTCGACCCGAGTCCCAGAGGCGTTCATAGACCAGTCCACCTCATCTCAGCCTCTGTCCCAGGGAAGAGTCTCAAACGGGTTGCTCTGCCAGAGAACAGTAAACAATCAAACCTCTCCTGAACTCAGAAATAGGGGCTACATTCACAGGCCTCCGTTGTCCCAAGAGGCCAACAATACAGCACTGCACAAAACTAAAGAGCCGACCACAGAACCCGTGTCAACGGAGGATCCCACACAAAGTGAAGTTCGCCTAATCGCACCTGATGGAACCACATTTCTGACACCGATAAAACGTAGGTTTCTTGTCCTGTCATCTCCTCCCTCGTTCCATCTAAGTGTAACGTGTTGAATGTAAACCATATATGACCATGGTATAGAAATAATGTCAGTGGCATGATGTCTACATGCAAGCTTATTAACGGACTCATTAGCCAATGAAAGCACACCTCTCCCTTCCCAACCAATGTTGTTTTCATTGGCTTGGTCAAAGTCCTATTGTTTGATTTGCATTGATCAAGCCGAGGCTGACAACCAAAAATAAAAAGACACTTTGTTTTGAGCACACTGAAAACGATGAGGATAATGAATAATAAGGGGACATTCTGTACCATTTGACAGAAAGTGCATTGATTTGCCAGGACTGTGCTTGAAGGATAAATCTCGAGTCAATCAAATAAGGCATGTCATTATCTGTAGGATTCATTCACACTCTCATCTACTCTCCTATTGTTTGTTTGTTTGTTGTTTCTGTTTTCTAGAGGAGATTGCAGACTTGCCAGAGCCCGACTGCATCCTCCAGGAGGTGGGAGAGAGCCATGACACGTCCCACAGCAGGAGGCAGGACCGGTCCGGCTCTTCAGACGCCACAGACCCCCTGCATCTCAGTCCGGTTCGGATAGAGGAGGAGCCCTCAGCCCCCTCCCTCTCCCGCCCAGCCCCTGTGCTCAAGGAGGAGAAGGAGGAGGAGGAGGAGGAGGAGGAGAAGAAGGAGGAAGAGGTGGTGTCCATCAAGCAGGAGCCCTACGAGGTGGAGGTGGAGGTGGAGAGTGACTCTCTGCTGGCGGGGTTAGAGGAGGGAGAGATACCCAACCCAGCAGGGTACCTGGAGGGCACGGGGACCCAGCAGATCACAGCAACATACTACCCGTCACTGGCCGGCTCCTCCTCATGTGAGTACCACTGAAACGCAGCGCACATCCTTTGCACATTCTTTTCAGGATCAGGATCAGAAACTGTGTTTCAATCAGGGTGTTTACATGGGTCAATTCTATTCTCATTGAGGTATTCCATTTCTAAAAAGTGTCCATGGAGACAGCATTTTTGAGTGTTGATTCTGAGTGAAAGCATGTAATCATAGCCTAGATAACTGCAACTACTTTGTAATCATATGGATGTTTGTTGGTTCTGTTGAGCTTATTGGCAACAAATTAGATTTCTATTCTATTTTAGTTAGATTAAACTTTGTCACTGCAAGTAAAAAGATAGCAGTACAACAAAATGTTACTGAGCACACAGAAACATTCTTTCCTTACTGCAGGAGCAGTACCCATTATTGTCTGATCTCATTCTCTCCCTTTTCCCCTCCTTCCTCTTCCTCTTTTCCTCCCTCCTTCCTCTTCCTCTCAGATGCCAGTCAGTCCCATCTCCCCATGAACTCGGTATCCACGGTGACGGCATCAGCCTCCACTTCTCTGACCCCGGCAGGCTCAGGCTCAGGATCAGGGCCAGGGTCAGGGTCAGGGGTCGGGTCGTCTGCGGCGGCAGGCATTGCTTCGGCGATGGTCCGGCAGGTGCCGGCGGCGCGGCCGTGGCTGCGCGACCTGAACCTGTACGAGCAGTACAAGCAGGCACGCTCGGAGCTGCGGCGGCGCAACCAGCTGCGGCGCAAACAGGTGGAGCAGGACCTGCCGCAGGCGCTGCTGGCCGACCTGGTGAAGGAGCGTCGGGAGAAGACGCGGCTGCGCGTGGCGCGCTGGAGGGCCAAGCGGAAGCTCCAGGCCTGCCTCATGAACGCCCAGCAGCAGAGCCCCGGGGCCGTCACCGCCGCCGTGGCCGCCGCAGCAGCGGCCTCCGCCGCCGCCGCGCAGGCCGGACTCAGCGAGCGGAGGATGACTTCGGGGCTGCGGATGCAGATGGGTGTTGCCGGGCAACAGCAGAGGCTGGCGCGGCAGACGCAGCATCAGCACCACCAGCAGCAGGGGAGGCTGGGGCTCCAGTTCGGGGGAAGAGTGGGCAGGGCTTATCCGTCGTTTGGGGCAGGGACTCAACATACTGGGCTGCCGGCGGTCAACGTGGCGTCCGGCCAGACGTACGGGGCGGGGGGAAGGTTCGCGGCTCAGAGGCCCACGACTTACACGCAGCGCGGCTCACAGGGAGCAGACACGGGCATGTACCAGTGAAGGGGAACTGGGAGAAGACGACAGCAGTGGTGATGATGATGATGATGATGGTGATTCACAGACCCTGAAACAGTGTGTCTGTCTGTCTGTGTTATCACAGACCCTGAAACTGTGTGTCTGTGTTATCACAGACCCTGAAACTGTGTCTGTGTGTCACAGAGCCTGAAACTGCGTTTGTCTGTGTTTGTGTCTGTGTGCAGTCACAGACCCTGAAAAAGAGGGTGTGTACAGACTGGCTAATCTGTGTGACTGCTACACTCTGCCCACATGTTTTGCAGATGAGAGATAAGCTACTACTGTGGTTGCAACAGCTATTTACAAGAAATAATGACTACTTTGCCTTCTACAGTAGGTCTGGGTATCGAACAGATTGATGCCTTGATCTGATATGATTAGATTCACAAGCTAATGATGATTTGAATTCAGTCTCATTTTATGTTTATTATTATTTTTATTTAACGTGATTTTAAATCCGTGATAATGAGAAGTAAGACGCCTTGTAGCAGCTTCCCATGTCTGCAGGTGCTGTGTAGCATTATTACGTTTGAAACCCAAAAGTGGCTGACAACTTGTAATGACCAAGAACAGTAACAGGATTTGAAGAACACCAGTGTTGACCTGATGTCTAATGCACCACCTCAGCTCCCTTTGGTGGATAAAAAAAACAATAAGAGTCTTGGAGCAGTGCTGAAAACAACATGGGAAATGTTTGAAAATGTTTGTGCCTTTTTAGGTAGCTAGTTCACTTTCAATCCCCTAAACTCCATAGTGGTGCTCCAAACACGGTGGCTGCTGCCAACAGCTGAAGTGCTACCAAGGCGCCCTGAAGCCTACAGGACTGTGACAAGTGTGCTCCTCTGTGGGGAAGGGGTAGGGGTTAAAAGTACTGAGTGATCGTCACTTCACTGTTTCCAGTACATTGGGCTCATACTAATCACACAGAGGGACTGTGTGTAAGATTCGGCGGGTTTTGAGTTGCCTTGAACGCACATTTCATTTTATGTCCACGTTCGTCCACTGACGTTCACTATTTGATAGAAAATACACAAGATTATGGTCTGAAGGTGTTTGGTTAGCGTAACTGGTTAGCATTTGAACTTAAATTAATCTCTGATCAATACAGGGAGTAGTAACTTTTTATATGACAAAATGCTTTGTTCTTCATATTACTGTTGCTGTTCTGAGGTCAGTTACTAGTCCTGCACCCTCATGAAAAGAAACACGGATAAAAAAGGATAAAAAAGGAATTGATCAGGAGTCAAGTCAGGTGGACACTTAAGAAAGGGCTGAAAACATAACCTGGGTATCTGGTTACATTACAGTATTTATAAGTTACTGAAAAACAATTGTGAAATCCACTAAAGAAAAGAAAATACTTAGATTGTTTTCATTTGACTCCAAATGGAAACGGATGCAACAGGTTTCTCTGTGTGTGTGTGTGTTGTTTAGAAAATGTTGCCCACTGTTTTGTTTAACCATCGTGGATATGAAGAACAGAGAACAATGCATGGTATCAAATATTGGTCCAGAACATGCACAGGTAGTGGGTGGGGTAGAATTGGCAAATCCTGGAATGTGCAGTACAAAGCGGTGGTGTTGCACATCCCTACTGCCTGCCATTAGGATACAGCTTGGAGGTTTGAAGCCAGCTTATAATCGCTGTGTTCAGTCAGGCATTTGCTGCGTGCTGTCAGTGGAGGCACTCCCAGGACTATGATCTCTGACCATTGGGGCACAAAGCACATCCAAACTCACTCACTCACTAAACCCATTATACCCACGTCTGGACTGGTGTTTACACCCACAAGGGGCATCATCAGAGAAGTGATTTTCTGTTTTTGACTGATTACAGTCTCCTGGAGTGAGTTCTTCAAACGTAAAGTAAGTTATTGACTGTATTAAGCCTGTTTAATATCAGAAAATAAACATGTATATGTGCAGCGAATTATCTGGTTGCTCTTCACTTTCCATCCATATTGTACAAAAATGTATGATGACGTTTTTCATTTTTGGAAGGACAACATGTTTAAAAACTATCAATCAAAACACAATCATACAAATAACGCAAATCAGACCATTGTTTCTCACAACAATTCAGTATAAAATGATACTATAAAAAGAACCTCATTACAGAATCTATTACCATAGATGCTACTTGAGTATAGAAGAGAGTTGTAAGTCGCTTTGGATAAAAGCGTCAGCCAAATGCATAAATGTAAATGTAAAAGAGTTAAACTACCATACTAAACGACTACAGAATAAATGTAAAAGCAGAAAAGTTATTGAAAAAAACAGAAACCCGCTTTGGCAACATGTTATACCACAGTAACTTGTGTTACAATGTACCTCCACCACGAGACAGAATGTATCACACTAATGTAACAGAGGATGCCACTGTCCAGAAGCTAATGGAATTTTGTGTACTTGCATGTTGATACACATTTATACATTTATTTTATATTATTTATATTATCATATATTATTTAACACTTTTATCCAATCTGATTTTCTGTTCTTTTTTACATTGGGGCCATTCTTTCATAGAACAACTTAAGGGGGTTAAGTCAGAAACACTTACTATACCTGTATATAGGACACTTATATAGGTCGGGGCTCACAGAAGGGCTTTGGTTAGGTGCCTTGCTCAAGGGCACAACGGTGGCAGTGAGGGTTGAACCCACAATTTTCAAATCTGAATATGTAAGTGAGCTGAATTCCTTTAGCCTTCCATAAGTCCATGATATGAACCCTGTTACATAGCTGGCTGCACTGTACCCTATGGTGTAGATGCACTGCAGCAATGGTACTGTAATTTAACATGTTGCCAACTCTTTAATAATCATTATATTACCTTTATAGAAACTCAACTAAACCAGCTAAAGGAAGATCAAATAGTTTGTGATTGGCACGCAGGCACTCAGTGTGAGAGGGCCCTGAAGGAGATCGGCTGATTTGCAAGGTGAGGTGACAGATGAGTGTGTTTGGTGACTAAAGACAGTCACACAAAGGTGGTTATACCCACATCAAATGACACGGGAGTTGTTTTTTCTTTTTCTTCGTATTGTAGGT
This sequence comes from Sardinella tawilis, assembly GCA_030264315.1. Classification (NCBI taxonomy): domain Eukaryota; kingdom Metazoa; phylum Chordata; class Actinopteri; order Clupeiformes; family Clupeidae; genus Sardinella; species Sardinella tawilis. The sequence goes on from JASCQY010000071.1 coordinate 680,657, forward strand.
GCTGACTTGCTGATATAAGGAAGACTATCTGATCCTCTAGTAGTCACATCTGTTATTTTCTCTCTTCTGCCTTTGAGGGCTCCAGGAAATTTCGTGTGGTTTGGAAAGTTTTTGTGTTTGTCAGCTAAGGGGTCTTAACAAACGTGCAGAAATGACGCATTTGACACTGCACAGAGAATTTGACATTGCACAGTGTTTCTTCACATTGTGTTGCAAATTCTGTGTCGTTTATGCATGTCACACACATGTGGCCATTTTGCCTTCGCTGTAATTTCTCTACCATTAATCATGACAACAGGAAGTTACATCACATTTGAACGGGCACAAGCTTCCAATGGCAGCCTTCAAATGGACATTTCTCTAAGCTATGCCTGAGTCTAAAGCTGATCTCAAACCTACAAACATATATTTATATCTACAGTATTTTAAACCTACAAATGTCTATTTCTAGTCAAACAATTTCATCTGTTTGGCTCATCTTTGCGGTCTCCCTGCTGCTCTGAGCCAATCAGCCGTTGACAATCTTCTGGGTGATGGCACCAGGAAGTGTGTAGAAGAGCAGAACCAGGAAGAGTGCAGTGATGAGCAGGAGCAGGCCAATGATGATGTACTTTTTATAGTTCTTCCAGATCAGGTGTAGGAAGCTCTTGAAGGGGTTTGTGAACCACGAGAAGGAAGTGTCAGGACGACTAGAATTGAGAGAAAGAGTGCAAGAGAGAGAGAGATGGATAAACAAAGACATAGAGGGGGGAGACAGCAGAGAGAAGAAAGTGAGTGAAAGTTAACACAATAACAGAGTACTTGTACTCATCATGTAAACTGGGATATTAATAACTAGGCCTCTCTGTGGTCATGTAAACACCACAAAATTATGATAGACCTCATAACTATGGAAGGTCAAAAGGGCAAAAACGTGTCTGCATTCGTTTCACATGTTTTGGCCCTTTTGGCCAACCACATAACAAGGATTCACAAGTGCACTCAATGATGACTGAGATTAAAATAATCAAAGTGTAAGGAAAGGTCAAAAGGTTTGTTGCCTACTTTGGTTTGTCCAGCGGTTCCGGTTCTTTCCGGGCTCGACCCACTGGGTTCTTCTCCGCCTCCTCTGCTGTCACCAGGTGGAACTCTGCCTCCACTTTACCCTATAGAGGTCAAGGGTCAGAGTTAAGATGGAATCACTCTCCAGCCAGAGGTCAAAATAAACAGAATTCCCATACAGAATGAACTATATATAATGCATGACGACTCCTGAATTTACACATGCTATCCTTATGGATACCAAATTGAACCATAAGTGCATTCAAATTCGCTAATGCAGGTGTACATTTGCGGACATTCGTTTTTTGGCTGATGTTAGTGACCAAAGGTGAAGGGGTCGGAGAAGGAAGTGCGCCGCTAACAGTAATAGTATAACAGATGTCGGACTGTGAGAGATGTGCATCCAAATCGGACTTAAAGGTGCAATTACAGTGGGGGAGCACAACTTCTGTCACAGAGCCTTCAATACAGCAGTCCTTGGCTGCCGCAATAGTTATTTCTTTTGAGGTCGCCATTTCTGTTTACAGTTTAAAACAAACATTTTCAGAATGTTATACAAAATCATTCAAATATCATTGTTTTATGCAAACATGTTGGCAGTGAGCGTTTGCGTGTGTTAGGTGTATCTGCACGCACCTCATGACTGAATTTGAGAAACTGCGTCAACTCCAGTCAATGTGTTACAACAAATACCATGATTAGACTTCAGAGGTCATCAGTTTAGTCATAGTCAACAAAAAAAATGATGATTCAACAGAGAGAGAGAGAGAGAAGGTGACTTGGCTTATCTGATGGCATGCTGGCATAAGCTTGCTGATTTGGTAGATTCATATACACAATGGTTTCAGATACAGAGAGAGAGAGAGAGAGAGAGAGAGAGAGAGAGAGAGAGAGAGAGAAAGAGAGAGAAACAGATACTGTAGCATTAACCCGTGACAGTCTCCATAAGCTCCCCAGACTTGAGGATACAGAGAGAGAGAAAGAGAGAGAGAGATGCTGTAGCGTTAACCTGTTAAGCAGTCTCCTTACCGTAAGCTCCCCAGACTTGAGGAAGGGCCACCAGCCCCGTGAGCGCTTCTGCTGGAAGATGGAGACGATCTCAGTGCTCTCACTCAGCATCTCCAGCTTACAGGCCTTGGCTGTCTTGGCCCCGCGTGGATAGCTGTGTAGATCCAACTCCAGGGAGCCTGCCAAACACACACACACACACACACACACACACACACACACATACACACACACACACAGTTCAGTGTCTCAGAGTTTAAAGGTCATCAGTTAATCAGAGTTCACACTTTACAAGAGCCTGTGCAAGACCCATGCTATAACCAACCATTAAGTTCTCTTGCACCCTCTCTCTCTCTCTCTCTCTCTCTCTCTTTTCTCCCTCTCTCTCTCTTTCTCTCTCACCCAGGAAGTCATCTGCGGAGAGCCGGTCAAAGTCCCAGACCTGCAGCAGGAGCACGGCGGGCAGCTTCCTTTCGGTCTTGTCCAGGGCGAAGATGCTCTCCCGCTTGCTGACCACCAGCAGCTTCTCGGCGGGCATGTAGTTGAAGGGGAAGACAAAACGCCAGTTGAAGTTGCCCTCGCCCGTCAGCGAGTTATAGTGCACGTCCGTCTCCTGGCAGTCCCCCTCCAGGCCCTTCAGCCAGCTGAGGAAGAGGAGGAGGAGGAGCAGGCAGGAGAGAGAAGAGAGAAGAGGAGGATGAGGAGGAAGAGGAATGGAAAAAGGGTCAATAGACTGAATGAATTTATATTTATATAAATGACACTTTTTTTGTCCTCATCTGAGCTCCCAAAGCGCTTTACAGTATGCTCACTCAGACACACACACACACACACACACACACACACACACACACACACACACAGACAGACACACACACACAGACACACACACACACACACACATACACACACACACACACAGTGCCATGCAAGGTACCACTATGACAGGGTCAGGAAGAGGAGCTTAAGCCTGCAACCAAACTGGCACCTCTAGCTCCAGTATGCCACCATTGTCCACATGATGAGGAGCAGAGAAGAGAGAGAAGAGAGAGAGTGGAGGAGAAAGAAGAAGAGAGGAGCAGGAAGTGGTGTATGGGGGAAAAAAGATGACAGGAAAGAGGAGGAGGAGGAATGGAGAAGGAGGAGAGTGGAGGAGGGCGAGTAAGATGAGAGGATGAAGTGGCCCGTGAGGAGATATAGACAGACATGAACCACAGAAGAGGACGAGAGGGAGGAGCAGAGGAGAGAAGAATAGTGTAAAGATAGACAGAGGTGAGAAGAAACAGATGAAAGGAGGAAGTGGAAAAGGAAAGACGGGAGGATACATGATTAAAAGAGAAAAGCAAAGATGACAAGAAAGAGTAGAGGGGAAGATGGTTGAAAGAAGAAGAGACAGATGAAGGGGAGGAGATGAAAGAGCAGATAAGGGGGGGAGGATGCTAACTGTGTTAGCGCTGACATAGGGAAGCCACAAGGGGAAAACCAGTGATGTCAGTTCTGTTCATTCGTCAAGTACAAGAGGAAAAAAAATGCTTCAGTAATTGTGATCATTTTCAAGAATGTATTTAAACCACACGCACACATGTACGCACACATGCACGCACGCGCAGACACACACACACACACACACACACACACACACACACACACACACACACACACACGCACACGCACATGTACACATACACACACACACCTGTTGAATAGCCCAGTATACTATTCTGCCTGTTGAGTAGCCTAGGGCACTAGGGCATGAGGAGCATCCAATCATTTACTCATCCACCAACTGCGGCAAAGTAAACAGATGACATGAGCAAACTGCCATGACTGTTTGCTCCTGTGCACCTTTCACACGGGTCAACTATCCCACAGGCCCAGTGAAATACTGCAGGCTCAGTAGCCCTGTCTGTGTCTCCTCTGCTTCATGCCAGAACCTTACTGAAGAGAACTGCACTGCGGAACATGACAGAATACCGAGTAGGCCATAGACCTGTAGAATATAATATCTAATATATTCTCTAAGTCTATGGTGTGGGCTAGGTGCTGGGCTTGGGTGGCCAGGCTGGCTGTGCAGCAGGTACTGTATCTCTATGCCGTACCCTTTGACGTAGATGTCACTGGACTGCTGTCCTGTGATGAAGTTGCTGTCCTCCAGGATCACATCCTCAGTGTTCCAGATAATGATTCTCAGCTCATACCTGCAGCACCAAACAAACAAGCAAACAGACAGACAAACAAATGGGCAAACGAGCTTATAGGGAAAGGAACGGAAAGGAATTTAATCACGCAAACGGACACCGACTCATTAGAATTCCCCTTGCAAAGGTGTGTGTTTGTGTTGTTATCTGTGTCTATCTATAAAAGTGGTACACTGGTCTTTTAAAAACAGCTCAGACCGCATGTAGGCAGCTCATTAGCAAACATGTCAAATTACAGTTATTAGGAAATCAAAACTGCCACCACATCTTTGCATAATCCTTGTTGTGTCCACTGTTTTTGTTGTTTTTTTTTCTTGTTCAATTTGTCCACTATCTGTTGTCAAAAATTTCCACTGTTTGTTGCTTTTACTGCATCTAATGATGCTTTTACTGTTGTGTCTGCTGTTGCCTGTTATCTTTTTTGTGTTGTCTATTTATATAAAATGCTTTTTCTCTTAGGGACCATCAACCTGCCAAGGGACTAAAGATGGAAATTAGCCTATATGGCAACAATCTTGTATATTTGCATTTTGAAATATTCTAAATATATAAATAAAGCTCAAATAAAGCTAAATGTTTAGAGGCACTGGGCCACCACATGCAGAGCAGCCGCCCCAGATGGGAGCCTCACCCTTTGGGCGTGCGGGGAGAGATGTCCACTGGGGGGCCTGGATGGGGCATGTCCATGGGGAACATGTCCACCCACATCTGCAGCTGGCCCTGAGGAACACACACACACACACACACACACACACACACGCACACACACACACACACACACACACACACAAATACATATAGACAAAATTCAGTACAATTCAGTGAAGAGTTAAGTGAATGGTTATTTATTCCTTTATTGCTTTATTTGAGCATAGGATTAAAGGGTTAGTAGTGTGTTAAATTTGCCGGCTGGTGTATTTTAGGCACCCACCTGTTCAATGCCGGGGCGGTCCTTGTGGTAGAGCGTGCGAGTCTCAATGTGCTCGGGCACCAGCCGGCAGCCCTTACCTGGCATCTCTGCCCACCTGTGCAACACCTTCAGGGACAGGTGCTCAAACGACTCCACCGCATTGTCTGGAGGGGGGTGTGTGTGTGTGTCATTAACACCAAGCAAAAATAAATACGATATTGGCAACATTTACATATTGCACTAGCTAGTACTGGTTACAGTGGTAAAAAGCTAACAGCTAATCAGAATCCATTAAACTGTAGACATCATTGGTCGCAGTAATCTTAGTTATCTGTTTAGCTTTAGTGTTTTGAATTCAAGGCCCATTATAAGTAATAATGGACAGTGGACAGTATTAGCTGTGGACCCAGTCTCCCACAATGACTAGATAGACTGCATCCCAATGTCCCCTAATCCTGTGCCCTAAACCCTCAGAGAGTTAACTGCCATGAATCAAGCAATCATGAACCAGTTTGTGTCAGCTAACCGTGAGGGTTCAGGCCTTAGGGAGGATATTGGGATATCAACACTGTCAAAGTCAAAGTCTAGGATTATGCTGTAATACTGACTCTAAGTCTGCTTAGCAGGAGTGACTCTGGTCCTAATCCTAGTCCTAGTCCTAGTCCTGTGCTGATGGAGGAACAGAGGGCCTCACCTTCGTCCACAAAGAGGGTTTTCCCAGTGAAGACTTTATTCCCCACCGTGATCCTCCCGGGCTGGAAGCGTGGCTCACTCAGCCGGTTGTCCTTGCAGAGCTTGATGAGGAGGTCAGAGGGCTTGATGCAGTCCCTCCACGCGTTATAGCCCTCACTGTAAACACAAATAACAACAACAACAACAACAACATTCAGTCCCTCCATGCATTATAGCCCTCACTGTTAACACCAATAACAACAACATTCATCCCTCTACTCGTTATACTCCTCACTGTAAACATCAATAACAACAACATTTAGTTCCTCCATGAGTTATAGCCCTCACTGTAAACACCACCACCACCAACATTCAGTCACTCCACGTGTTATAGCCCTCTCTGTAAACACCAATAATAACACAAACAACAATATTCAGTCCACATGTTACAAACAACGACAGTAATACTGAGTTGCCTTCAATGGTAGTGAACTGCCCTAGGCAGGATAAGCAGTTGTGATTGGCTCATTTTTAGACTCGAATATTTTTGGTGAATACGTAATGAGCTCCAGTGGCTTATGGCCAGACAGACCTCCAGACCCCATTCAAATTTGCTCATGGTGAGTCTGGGCTCCCAGGGTAAGGCAGTTGGTCAATGTGGTGGAGCTGCACCTGACTGAGTGAACTACAGTATAACCAGACACATCCAATAGAGACCCAGCCCATGCAGGGGCAGCGCTCAGAAGGTGTTCCCCACTCACAGTGAGTACTCGTTGGGCAGGCCACAGGTGGCCCTGTGGCGGCTGTAGAAGCGGTTCTCCAGGTCGATCTGCGTCTCCCCAATCAAATCGTCGCCTCCAATCATGTCGTAGTCATAGATTAGGACCTTCAGCAGGGACTCTTTGGGGAATGAGGCCTGGAACTCAAAAGACCTGGATTGGGGAAAGGAACTGCCCTTTAAAGCTGCTATGTGTGATGGATTCTTTTAGGTTTTGAGTCGTCTCGAACGCAGCTTTGCAGTCACCTGCATCGAATAGAGCAGCCACACGTGGTAGAATGGGACATATGACCACTATGGTGATTCTGTTCACATTCTGTTGTTGTTTCTGAGACAGTAACAGTATCATACAGTACATACAACCTTTATACTCATACTGTGCAGAGTGTTTTCACATGCTAATGATAATATTTGCAAAGGTTTGACCCTTGACCTATGCCTACTACCTACTGTACGCAGACAAACCAAGCAGCATCGATGGTTAGGAAAGTACTGCACGTCTTGACCAGGACTCTTGTAAAAATTACTACTGTAGTAGTACTTGCAAAAGACTACTGCCTCAATGTAACTACCTTGGTAAAACAAAGGATAAATTAATTAATTAAATAAATAAATACAATAGATTACATAAACACAACATCTGTCCATAGAGAAAAATATTTCACTGACCTGCCAAACACAGGGTTGAGCTGTTTGGGGATGTAGTTGTCACGGTCCTTGATCTGGGTTTTGCCCAGTCTCAGGACTATGTAGGGGTCTGACTTCCCATCAGGGTCCGCTGGGTGCAGGTTGCTGGCCTGGAAAGGAAAGAGGCATATTAAAACAATGAATGAATCCAACTGTCCACCCTGAGTGGGGCTGCACATCCGTCTCGTCGGGTCAGCCGGCCGGGACCCTCATGAATGGGCCCAGCACTATCAGACACCCAAACCAATAAGGTGGCTACTAGGCTTACTTCAGGCCTAGGCATTGAGCCAAGGAAGATTCATTCATTAAAGACCCTTTATATAAAGCTGGGGCTCATGTCAATGAATCTGTCTATTATTCAGAGATTTCTGTTTGTCTGTCAGCTTTTTATCGCCCTTTTTATCTCTCTGAAAGTGTTCCCAATCATCAATGTGTTACACAACAGCAGCCTGTCACAACACTCCCAACACTCACCGAGACAATGTAGACACGGATGAGGACTTTGGTCTCGGTGTTGGGGGGAATCCCTTGGTTGATCTTGTACGCACCTTGAAAATCTCGATCAATATTGTCCGGTAGTTTGTACAGACAGAAGCGACCCTGGGGACAAACACCGACCAGAGGACATACACAGAGTGCATAGCTTTATTGCCATATTTCTACAGATTTGTATGTGTGCGTGTGTGTGTCTGTCTGTCCGTCCGTCCATCTGTGTGTCCATTTGTGTGTGTGTGTGTGTGTGTGTGTCTGTGTGTGTGTGTCTCTGCAAGCTGGAAATGTACTGTAAAGTAATGTGTAGTCAGGATGTTTATGGTAGAAAACATCATGCAAAACTTAACAGCTTGCATCTTTTCCTTTTCAGACTTACCACAAAATAACATCTTTTGTCACTTTCCTGTCACCTGCTCCATTTAGGACAGGGCCACACAGGACACTACCACAGAATAACTGTGTGTGTGTGTGTGTGTGTGTGTGTGTGCGTGTGTGTGTGAGTGTGTGCGTGTGCGTGCGTGTGCGTGTGTGTGTGTGTGTGTGTGTGTGTGTGTGTGTGAAAGTTTTTCCTTAGATAGGATAGATAGATAGATAGATAGACAGATAGATAGATAGATTCTATTGCTGGTTCCATCCAACAGATGAGGGGCCGATGTTTTTGTCTCACCTTGAACTTGCCTACTAGGCGGTCGTCAGTGGAGCCCTCGTCCTCATTGGCTTTGCCGCGGTACAGCTCAAAAGTCTTCACCCAGTCATCAAAACAGCCAAACTCCTCCTCAAGCTCCTTATCGTAGATCTGATCCAGCGACATATACAGTAACCATCATTACCATTACATATAACGTATGTGTGTGTGTGTATGTGTTTGTGTGTGTGTGTGTGTCTATGTGTGTCTGGGTGTGGGTGTTGTTGTTGTTGTTTTTGTGTGTGTGTGTGTGTGTCTGTGTGTGTGTGTGTATAGATTATTTTGAGTATGTGTTTGTAGGCGACCTGTAGAGTGGCTAGTTTACGCTGCTCCACCACACTCTTGGCCAGCTGCAATTTCTGTGTATGCGTCATCTGATCCTTCAGGCCAGTCACTGACAACAACACATTCTGTTACTGTGCACATCATGGACACATGCACTTGCACACATACACACCGACTCACACTCACTCACACAGACATACAGTACATGTGAACATCACTGTTTATGCATACACACAGACAGACACACACACAGATACACACACACACAAACACACACACACACACTAAACTAAACATCTAAATAAGGTTCACACAGGAGAGGTTCACACAGGTGCAAGTAACTCTTCAACATCACCGGATTTATTTCCTTTCCCAGTTAGGACCATCACCAGATGTGCAGTACCCCATCCTGTCATATTAGGAACTCTGAGAGGTAAAGCCTTAAAAACACTAAAAACCACCGAGCACCAACAAAATCAACAAAATGATGCACCAATAAAACTACTTCCCATGCAGAGATTAAAGAGAAGCAAAATGGAATTCCAGTCATTTTAGTTAGTCATTACTGTAACAGGATTATTTTTCTCCCCAGGTCTGGGAGGCTGAATGTGGAGTATTACTGTGGGGCCCTGTTTTAGCCTCCCGCCTGAGCAAGCCCTGACACCAATGAAGCACCACACACCAAGTCCTGGGCAGCAGCAGATACCAGTGGAACAGACCTGGCCTGGGTCTGACCTACTGTGCTCTAGCTTCAGTCAGACCTGCTCTACCTTAGGACTGACTGAGTCTGCCTGGCATCAGTCTGACCTAGCTTCAGTTTACCTTGGGACTGACTGAGTCTGCCTGGCATCAGTCTGACCTAGCTTCAGTTTACCTTGGGACTGACTGAGTCTGCCTGGCATCAGTCTGACCTAGCTTCAGTTTACCTTGGAACTGACTGAGTCTGCCTAGCATCGGTCTGACCGACTGTAGCTTCAGTCTGACCTTATTGGGTGTGAACTATAGCATCAATCTGATGTAATCTCCAGTACCTTGGATCTGACCTGGCTTCAGTCTGACCAGGCTGACCAAGGGTCCGTTTCCCAAAAGCATAGTTGCTAACCAGTTAGCAACCATGTTGGTTGGCAATGGAAAATTGCATTGCAA
>JASCQY010000071.1:712636-722761 GCA_030264315.1 Sardinella tawilis
ACTTTTTAAGGCCATTAAATTTGGCGTTTTTGATTTATCACTTTTTAATACTTTTTAAAACCCCGCGGACACCCTGGATGTAGGATGCTTAGGATCTTCGGTAGGGATGTTCTGATCTTCGGTAGGGACGCTCAGGTCGATCTGTTGCCAATAGTTATTTATTAAAAATAGTTTGATTTGCATTTTCTCTGAAGGCTTATTAAAGGAAGAGATCAAATGATGCAAAACCTGAAACTTGTTTTAGTGCGATGAAAAGTGCTATAAATTGTTCTATGTTGAGGTCTCTCACAAAGCCTGCTGACTATGACTCTTTTGTACACTGTAGCACTCTGCACTTTTTCTCTTTCAACAAAAAAGAAATATTGCACTTTTGATGTTTTCGGCTTACAATTCCCTCAAATTGGCACCATTAGGATTTTAAGTTTCCTAATGAGGAAGTAGTCAAGAAATAAGTTACATGCCAGAGAATATAAGGATTACTGGTAGAGCCTCAGCCAAAATGATAAAGGCGCACAACTTAGTAATGAGGACATACAGTACGTCTGTGGATGTTTGAAAGCAGACGGCTGGTAGCTCTAGTAAACTTAACCATATCCAAATACATATAAGGCGTTCATGGATGGGGGGGGGGGGGGTATTCTATAATTAGCGCTCAATCCAAGCACTCCAAAAAGAGAAGGCAGAGGCGAGGACAGAAGGTGGATACTTTTAAGAGGCTTTTATTTCATACTGGCCATCTTAACATAAAAAGGCCAACAGGTTTCAAGAACAAACAACCTGGTCTTCTTCAGGACTTCAAAAGAATGCTTATTAATTATTTAACCACTTCATGTCCTCGCTTACACCTTCTTCTATGCAGTGCCTGGATTAATCTCATTTTATGACATGTGTGTTGTGACATCCTTACCATTGTCATCACCACTGCAGTTGTTCTCATCAGGAAGCTCCTCCTCCCCATCTTGTAGCATGGCAACAGTCTCCTGACTACCAAACCAAACCAAACCAACAAATCATGAAATCAGGACAACAACCCAAATAAGGAGTCTGCTGCAAACTATTTACTACTGAAGAGAGGTTTACTTCCCAAAACCTGTTAGTGCCAACTTTGGTTGTTGCAATACAACTGTGTTATTGTGTCCCTATGGTGTTGGGAAAGCAAGGGCAGATCAATGAAACTAACACAAACAACTGCATGAGTCATGTTCAAGAACTGATAAAACTGCCCCCAATACATACTTATCAGTCAGGGTGTGTGTGTTTCCCATTACAATGTGTAAGGGTTCACTGTTCTGCTGTAAAAAACAAAGTGAGCAAAGCGCACGTGAGCACAAACAAAAGCCAATTCTGACTACCTGACAGGTTGAACTAGACTTCGGCAGTGGCTCAAACCACTGTGGGTTTGCCTACACTACATTCCTACATCTCAGGGCTTCCAGACGGCTGTAAAAATGCTTTTTGGATGGGGTACGGTGACGATTTACTACCTAATGGTCTCACCAGTTAGACTACCTGACACAGATCCCAACACACACTCCACTAGATTCTCCCACACACATTGACATACTAAGGATTTCACTCCTTCACACATAAGTGGGTGTCAAACACACACACACACACACACACACACACACACACAAACATTCACACTATCCCCACAAGCACAGCAGGAGTCACATTTCAAAACATGCAGACAGATCTGGTCAGTCCTTTAACATGCCAGAGTGGCCAAGCCCGTGAATGTTTACTGTCAGAATGGCTGCATGTAACACCAGCTGCCCTGAGACCCACAACTTGACAGCATGACTGCCGTGACTCAGTTCATCTCTGACACGTCAAGTGCTTGTAATCAGAGGAGACATCCTGCAATCAGAACACAGCGAGCCAGGGCATTCAAGGACAGAAGGATATGGCTTGCTGTACATAATGTCATGTTATGGTGTGTGTGTCTGAGTGTGTGTGAGTGAGACAGTGAGAGAAGAGAGATATTGACAGATACTTCAGATGTGAGTTAGGCGGGGGGACTATACTATACTTGACCATACTTGTTCTCTGAACATTCGTCCGCTTCAAGCTGCTGCACTACACATTCACAAAGCTTTCAAAAGCCCTCATCTCTGACTGCACATTCGCTGACGAAGAACGCAACTAATTGTACACACGTGACCAGTGAACTCAATATGGCAGACTTACTCCTTCATAATGCTTCAAGCTGGACTAGACATTCACACAGCTTTCAGAGGCTCCAATTTCAGAGTACACAAATACTAAGCTACTAATTTGACCCACCTGTATGACCAATCAACCATAGATTTACATTTCCCTTCATACTCATCTATATCAAGGTTATGGATGGGATTATAGTGTATGACTATTGTTACAATTTTTATCAACTCTTTTTATATTATATTTATTTTATGTTTGTGACAACGTGTGTTTATGTCTGTCCTTACTTCTGAAACAAAAATGGAATCGGCCCATTGGAGACAAAATAAAGCTCTTCTTCTAGCATTACTACTACTACCACCACCATCATGTTTTATTTTTTACAGAGAGAGAAAAGACGCTTTGCACCCAAATGTAGCCACTAGCTAGGCTAATCTCTCTCTGCAGCCCCTTAGAGTATCCCAACAGTGTTGAAGGTGGTGAGGGAAAGGCCAACTACTCACCCTTTGGGCTCCAGCTCAGGCTGACTCCCTGCTGCATCCTGCCCCGTGGGGGAGCTCGGGCTGGGGCAGCTATCGTCAGGGGGTGCCTGGGCGCCACCCTTCCTGGTCAGGTGTATGGCGGAGAGGTCAGAGGTCACAGAGTAAACAGAGGGCGCTGGGAGGGGCACCCCAATAGGAGACGTCTCCCCTGGAATGGCACAGTGGTGGTGAGACAGGGGGTCAGGGGAACAGGGGCTGCAGGGGTCACAACTAGGGTTCTCAGCGGGTACAACAGTGCCAGTTTTAGTCCCAGTCGTAGGGGGTTCCCGCTCCCTTTGGATAAGGCTACGGAGTGGTGACTTCCGAGAGGGCACGCTGGCTGTTGCCATAGCGCCGGTGGAGCGGGCGGCGGCACCGTAGCCGTTTAGCGTCCGGCTGAGGCGTGCGCTGCTCGTTCTCGCGAGCTTGCGTATGGCTGTTGTCAGCTTGACCTCTGACTTGACCTTCTGGGCTCGCGAGGTCACGGCCGCAGGCCTGGGAGGGGTAGGAGGTGGAGGAGAGGGAAGATCGCTCTGAATCTGCACGTGGCTGAGCAGCACGTCGCCATTGCTCTCCTGCGAAGGCACGACAGCTGATGGTGCAGCGACTTTCACCTCCACTCGTCCATCCCCCTTGCAGCGATATGACGGAGGGCATAAGGGTAGCTTGTCCAGAGGGTCGCTGTCCACCACGCGGGTGTGTGTGGGAGAGGAAGGCACTGCAGCACTGCCGGGTAGTTGCGTCGTCAGTCCATTAACCATGCTGCCTGCTTCCCTGAGCTTGGCACCGCTCCAGGGGGAAGACTGGTTGGTTGGCATGCTGGCCTTGGGAGAAGCGGCGCCGTCTGCTCTGGTCACTGTGACAACCACCCCACGCCGAGATACGGATGCTTTCGGCGGGGAGGGGCAAGTCGGGTAGACAGAGAGCTGAGGGGATGAGGCCCGTTTGCCCAGCAGACCTGTTCCAAACCTCAGTGGGTCCAGCTGGCAGAGGGGGAGCTGGGCATCCAGTGGGCACAGACCGTGGCACTGTGACGAGACGGGCACAAGAGAGGAGGAAGAGGAGGAGGGAGATGAGGAGGAACTAGACTGGAGCGAGGCCGGTCCCTTGGACACACCTGTGGGTGCCACGTTCGCATACCTAGCAGTGCGCGGGGAGCGGCGGGGGGCACCTGCACTAGCACTGCGCGTGCAGAGGGGTCGGGACGCGACAACGGGGACAGGTGAGGACGGGAGGGCACAGGTCGGTGGGATTCCTGAGAAACACGAGGGGTGCAAGTCATGAGCAGCTACCCTCAGAGGGGCGAGACCGGGAATGGGGGTCAGCACCGCCGGCTGGGCCTGGAGATTCTTTTGGAGGGGGCAAGCAGGCAGAGAGCGGGCTGAGGGGGCATGCACCACTGCAGACTGGGCGTAGACGGTCAGACCGGACTGGGAATGGGAGAGCCTGCGGCTGCGCCGAAGCGGTCTCCTAATGTCTTCAGCTCCATGGGTTGCCATGAATGGCCATGGCACACCTAGATGGCACTAACGTTGGCGCACACATATAGGACAACTTAAAAGTGGGAGGCGACGTGTATTCACCTAAGAGGTATACAGAAGAAAAGAAAAGTAAAAAATAAAAAATAAAAAGTGTCAACCACACTGTGAAAACACCACGAATGGCATCCATTGATCCGTGCATTTAGTACATGACTTGTGAGTTACATACCTGAAAATGTTTTATAAAAACTCAATATTAAGTCGGCCTAGCAGTCATAACAAGGATTTCACACAGTAGTTAAACCTCCTTTAGTTGCATGACGTGATGGCTAATATCTCCCCCCACCCGAAAAAAACGCGGGTGTTGGGGCAGTTAACTTCTATCAGAGGGTGGTCGTGGTCATGTAAGTTATCAATATGCATTTTGTGGAAATGTTCGTGATATCCAGTTATGGCTTTGTTGGCAAGCAAACCGACAGTGAGGAAGCATAAATTCAACTACCAAAGCATTTAGTGCCTTTAAAGCTGAGGTAAAGTTGCTTCAGTTCTCACGTCATTCTGTCAAACACCGGGCAACTTAGCTACAGCCGAAGCTAGCATTAGCTACATTGGCTAGTAATGAACTGCTGTGTCAACACGATAGCATAGCCAAGTCATTGCCCAGCGGTACTGCTACTACCCATGTGGTGTAACCACGGGTGGCCTGCTAGCTGGCAAACTGGTTTGGGCAATTTGTTTTCTGAGTTAGATTGGCATGGAACAGCTCATGGCTAGACAGTTCTGAAATAAAATGCCAAAAACTCGGTCCATGGAACTGAATATGCTGATATTTTCACGTGTCAGCACTGTCATTTCGGTTGCTAGCTAACATTTTCTGTATCATAAATAAACACGAAAAAGTGAAATTAAGATTATCCCGAAGAAGGTTAAGCTATTCATGTAGTGTCAAGTTAACAGTTACTGTAAGGTTAAGTGGTAAGAGTCATCTTTCACCACGGCATAATTTCTTGTATATTTAACCAGAGACACTTATCATTAGGCTAATCGGTTACTGATAATTTGCCATGGTGTCACTTTAATTTCACATTAGCAACTCTCGTGAGGAAAATGTGCAGGTTGAATGCTAACTGCGTGACGTTAACGTTAGGAACAGGTCCATCGCAATTAAGTTAACGTTAGAACTTTTGCAAAACCACGATAACTTGCCGGGACAGTTAGCTCGCTAGCTAACGTTTTCACATGTGCAACAACGATGCAATGCCAGCGCAGTGTGGCTAATGTTAACTCACATTGCTCTTAACTTCACGAGTAACGTTACACTCAGCACAAACTAGCAAGCATTTTAGAACAAAATACAGTCCAAATAGTCGCTCTCTTGACGTACCTGGCGCTAAAGTATGCCTCGAAAATCAAACAATTGTCTTGCTCTTGTGGTAACAGGACTTCTAAGTAAAAGAACCCATCCGGATCTCTTGATCTTTCACTGTACCCAGGGCTGCCTCCTAGCAACAATACACCGCGCAGCCAAAAGGCGCACCCTCCCAAGCGCGCCCGCCTTCCCTCCTCTCACTTACTGAAGCCAACATGTGATTAACGTTAACATTTCACACAACTTGCCGTGGGAAATATCCTTATCCCTTCATTAAAATTTAAACCGAAGAGTCGATAGACTAATGGTTGTTATTTATCCGGATTCTGTATATTAAACAAGTTTTTTTTCTTACAACACGAAGTTGAAAACATAGAAATATCTTCACGATGCTATTCTGGAGCCTGAAACGTTGAAGAGAAAAGCTTTACAGAGTTAACGTTATCTCTGGAAGGGCCATCTTGTCCTCGTGCCTGGTTTGGTTATCGAATCGGCCATCTAACACCCGGCTCTGCATATATTAGTGGCAGATTAAATATGCATTGTGACAAACTACTTGTAATTCAGTCTGTGAGTAGGTCATGAGAGACACAAATGCTGACACGTGGAGCTGTCCATTTATTACTGATGCTTTATGCCCACTTCACAGACAAACTAAGGATCAGTGAATCTTAAAATGCACTGACAAATGAAATGTGGGTCTACTTTTTGACAGTCAGGTCAGAATGGTTCAGGCATATCTTCCCAATGACACAAGAACTTTGCCTTATGTTGTGTCATTATCTTCACAAATAACTTAAACACACCTTTTGTCATGTGAATAAGGATAGAGATTTACAGTTGGCATGGCCTTATTTCTACCCATTGTTTTTGAGTTGCATGCTGATAACCCTGATTAAATGGCATTCCAGTTGATTAGACCTAGGCATGCTCTTCATTCCAAAAGTTTGTGATTTCATTTGAATAGCCCGCCTTGGCTCTGCAGGAAGCCAATCATTTTCTGGTGATATCATAAAGGGGCCTATAAAGTGTGAACAATGGCTCCCAATCCAGTTCATTGACTCGTGCCTCAGCTTTAGTGCACTATATTGTTTGACATGGCGAGTGTTTTGGTATCTCAAGATGATTTACGCTGTTCTATCTGTCTGGATCTGATGATGAACCCAGTAACCATTTGCTGTGGACATAGCTTCTGCCTAACTTGTATTAAAGGATGCTGGGATAAAACAGAGCCAATGGACTTTTACAAGTGCCCCCAATGCAGAGAGGAGTTTGTTCTTATGCCTGCGCTTCGTCGAAACACAATGCTGGCCAGCGTTGTGGAGAAACTGAAGAAGACTGACCTACTTCACCTTGCTAGAGATCCTTGCAGCGCTGGGCCAGGTGATGTGGAGTGTGATTTCTGCACTGGGAGAAAGCTCAAAGCCATCAAGTCTTGTCTAACGTGTCTGGTTTCATACTGTGAAGTTCATATCCAGCCTCACTATGAAGTGCCTCGCTTTAGCAGACACAAGCTGGTTAAGGCCACCCCACAGCTACAGGAGAGGATCTGCTCAGAACACGACCGGATGCTTGAGGTGTTTTGTCATACAGACCAAAAGTTAATCTGTATGCATTGTTTGATGGACAGCCACAACGGTCACAAAGCTGTGTCTGTCAAAGCAGAGCAAACCCATAAGCAGGTTGGTTATTTAAAATGCATTCCCAAGTTGTCTTGCAGTCTTCCTCTTCTCCTTCAGTGGTCCATGTGGGAGGCTGTTTGATGGAAACCTGTTAGTTACTCCTGCTGAAAACTTTTTGTTAAGGACTGACTGGTAAACAAAATGAGAAAAATTACAAAAAGATGTTTTATACGGTGGCAACATGTGCTTGTTGAAAATCCTTGATAAAAATATTCTCTCTTTCTGTTCACAACTATAGCGAGGTTGTCCAAATATTCTGACCCATCTTTGTGAAATGTAAGTAATGTATGTAAATCTAAAGCTGGGATGGTGGTTTGTCCGCAGGTAGAGTTGTTGCAGATGAAGAGGGAAAACCAGAGTCAAATCAATCAGAAGGAGAAGGAGGTGGAGGAGGTGAAACTGGCTCTGGAGTCATTGCAGGTGAACATTCATTACGGTATATGACTGCCATAAACTGATTGTTGCACATCACCATGTTCTTGTTGCTCAAAACAGTAAAAAAAAAAAAAACAACTGAAGATCCGTGCATGATCCAGGAGAGTTATTTGTGTAAATATTGTACAGTGTTTTCAATTAATTCATCCTTTTCGTCAGTTACAGTACAAATGCAGATTTAAGATACAGGCAGCGACAGCAGAGATTTGTAGCCTATGTAATCATGTTTAAATTTCTTTGCAGACACTTTTGTTCAGCATAGCATGCAATTTGCTCAGCAGTGATTAGTTGTTGATGGGTGCAAGAAAACCCACTGGCACACATTGGTGCATGGGTCTCATCGGAGAATGAAATTGCTTGCAGAGTTTGCAATGTGCATAATATCTGGATGGGCGCTGTAGTAGTATTTGTGTAAAATTATTCTATACGATTTATACTTCTATGAGTGCCCTGATTTGGTTCACAGATCTCTGCACAGAATGCTGTTGATGAGACAGAGAGGATCTTTACGGAGTTAATCCGGTACATGGAGCGAAAGCGCTCTGAGGTGAAGCTGTCAATCAGGACCCAAGAGAGGGTAGAGGCGAGTCGAGCTGAAGGACACCTGAGAGTGCTGAAGATGGAAATCCTCAAACTGGAGAACAGGGATGCTGAAATGAGGCAGCTTCAGCTAATCGAGGACCCCATTGATTTCCTCCAGGTAATGTTACTTGCTCGCCAAAAAGAGGGCAGACTCCCAGTAATTGAAAATAGTTCATGCTTTGTTTGATCACACAGTAACACTATGGAGTTACAGTTGTGCCTCTTTTATGAACGAGCATCACACCTGAGTCATTCCATGTGCTACAAAATGGTGACAAGTTCACAACTCAGGAACTATGAAGTATCCAGTCTTCCAACATGCTCTGACTTCTGGTGATGTTAACATTTTTAGTGTTTGTTTACAGTGTACTCATGGCCTGTCTTTCTCCTTCCCAAATCTTAAAATCGTCATACTAATTAATATATTAACAATCCATTTGTTTGGGAATTCAGCCTTAGCACACAAGGTAGTGCAAAAGTACTGCAAGTTCATGGGATTGATACTGGAGTAGAACTCTGCTGGCAGTTGAGACAAATTTATTCATCCATTTAACCAATGCTTTTATCCACAGCAAATTTGTCAATATGCTCTGTGCACGGAAGACGTCCTAGAAGCCGATGAATCGTGAGACGAATCTCCTTGTGGGACTTTTAGTCCTCCGTACACAGAGGCTATTACTCCAGGGCTGCTCTAATGGGGACTGACCCTGGTTCAGTGCTTGGCTCAAGGCAGGGCACAGCAATGGCATCTGGGAATTGATCCCACAACTTTGGTACCACAACTTTGGTACCACTGTGATCTGTCCCTCCTCTTCCCCAATAGAGATTCCAGTCACAACTCTCCTCTCCGCCCGTCACTCGGACCCTTCTCACGGTCACCTTTGAGTCCCAGTTCTCCTTCAGTAAAGTGATGCAGTCAGTGACGCCTCATCTGCGGGAGAGAACAAAACAGTTCCATCAGGCAATACACAATGGTAGAGTGTCCCCTTTCCTCCTAATGCACCAACAGAAAAATACTGTACCCCTTTCATTCGGTAGACCTCACATGCATCAACTGTTATCAAGAAGGAGTATGAAGTAACCAGCAGGTACCATCATATTTTTTATCAGAATGCAAATACAGGTACATTGTATTTTAATTTACATTTTACAAATTCTCCTTCTCTTCCTCCTCTGAGCCACTAGTTTACATTAACACGTGCCCGTTTCTTTTCCACATCTAGTCACAGGCTTCATGAAGGGAGACCGTGTCAAATTTAAGGCTCCTGAAGAAGTCTGCAGGAGGAACAGTGGATACAGAGTCCTTGATTACGTCAAGGTCAAAAGTGAGGGTGTGATCACAGGTAAGGAAGGATCTAACAAGTGTACTGGCATCCTGAGTACGTCCTTAAAGAATGGGTGCCGTTTTCACAATTTGAAACCTTACTTAGTCAGCCGTTTCACTTTCCACTGAAGTCACGTCTTTGCAGAGTTATTGGAATCGTAGCCTATCCATGTAAGAGTCGTCGGGGCACCGAATGCAGCCAGTAAATGTGTTAATTTCTCAGATGTTTATGATATGGTAGTGCTATTCCCATTTCAGTCTGAAGTACTTTGCTAGCGCCTGTCTATTAGCTAAACAAGCCTATGAAGAATCAGGAAGTAACGTGACTGGTGGAGCTATGTGACTTCACTAAAGTGAAACAACTGAGTAAATAATGAGTCTCAAATTGTGAAAATAGCACTTATCCTTTAATTACAAGTACAGTGGAAACCGGTTATAGTGATCACGGATATAGTGATCAACCGCTTATAACGGTCAAAAGGCTTGGGACAGAATCATTTCTATACAAATGCTGTTTAAATAATTCGCTTATAGTAATCAAGAAATCCGCTTACAGTGCTCATTTTTG
>JASCQY010000071.1:722861-735407 GCA_030264315.1 Sardinella tawilis
CCCCCCCCCCCCCCCCGCCCCCCCCCCCCCCCCCCCCCCCCCGGCCCCCGCCCCCCCCCCCCCCCCCCCCCCCCCCCCCCCCCCCCCCCCCCGCGACTCGGACTCCCTCATGTGGACACATGTGGAAGTATACCTCATCCTCTGTGCACCCAATTGTCACAATCTTCTCCACTCAAATTCATTTATCTCATAATAAAGGATATACACACTTGGCTCAGAGCATAAAATAATGAGTAGGAAACAGAGCAAATAAACAAGAGATCCCCAGACCATCAATCTGTGCCCACTATGCTAGACTCATAGCATTAAGGACCATTCTTGCATCATTTAATTTGATCTTCATCTCACAAATGAGATTTGCCTGTTTAGCTAATTGCTGGAAAGATGTATTAAAAGCAAAATTTAAATCAAAGCAAATTTCTAAAGCATGCATTCATTGTTTCAAATTGTCTCTAACGTCGCTGTGTGTCTTGTTCATTTGCTCTGTTTCCTGTTCACACTAATGCCACGAGTCTTTCAATAGAAAACAAGGATGTTTCCAAGTGATGCAAAACTTTTGAGCGCTATCCATCTATCTGTCTGTCTATGTCCCTCTGGTGGACAAGTGTGAAAATAGTGTGGGAATGGCTCATATTTTCATGAGCGGTAAAAAACACTATTTATAAATTCTTGCTAAACATGGTTTGGTTTTATTGTGCTTGTGGAAAGAGTAGTTGATGGAACTATTTGATAAACTAATCGTACAAATTCTTCTCTTGCAAGGCATAACGTTGGAGCTTTGGGACGAGACAGTGCCCCTAAGCATGCATAACTCGGCTCAAAAGACTTTTATTAATTTCATTCCCGTTTATGGTTCTGGTGGAGAGAATGCAGCATGCCTATCCACGAACATCAAATACAACCCACACTATTTAAACAATCCCTCTTCAATCTGAAATCCGCTATGGATCAAGAAAAGCTCACTTTAGAAAAAGAACTTCAAAAACTGTTAATCTTAAGGCTAAATATCTTACGAAATCCCATTCCTTATTTTAGAAATTGCACGACTCCTACCGTTATATTGACAATAAATAGTTTAGGCCTGTTGGTTTTGTTGGAAACCGAACTACTGCACGACAAGGTAGCCTAAGAAAATCTAGTGTTAAACCTGAGAGAGCGCGCGGATGCCCGTGTGGCCCCTGAATGCGCGCCACGCCGCAAAGTCCCTGATTTCACCAACGGGCGAGGTGTGTGAAGCACGCGCAGCCAATAGGTAAAACCTGCTTCGGCCTTCACACGTCACACTTTAGTTTTCTCTCCCCCCACCTTTATAGACACCCCCCCCCCCTCAGCCACACACACACTCCTCGTTTATCCCCATCGGCCCCCCTCGCCCTCCCCTTCTCTTTCCCTCCCTCCATCCCCCTCCCGCGCTCGCTGGCATGTCGGTGCCTGTGGGATGGAGTCACTGTTGCAGATTATCCTCCATCTGGATGCGAGCCTGACCCCTTTGAAGTCCCTCTAATGAAGAGAGAGCCGCATCTCTCCAACTTGATAAGACATCCCGAAACAGCGTCGGCGCAGCGTCCCGCGAGGAGTTTCCAGGCTAAAGGCTTTGAACACAAACTTTGACATTGTTCTCACTTCTCACTGGAAAAGGTAGCTGTTTTCTAACCTTTTCCAAAGTGGGTTAATCTAATATTAAGAAGGGGAAAGCTGTGTTGGCCCGGGCTTTAGATTCCTTGGACAGCCAAATCATGAAGATTCAGTGGGTTTGCGTGTCTCTCCTGGGTTTCGCCTTGTTCTTTGGGGAATATCGAGGATCCGAAGTGAAGTTCAGCCGGCTGGATCGCTGGGTCAAGACAGGATTCCAGTACTTGAAGCTGAACCTGTGCCGGCGAGTGTCTTTATCGGAGAGTGAGTGCAAACGATTGTCTCACCTCCACCTAAGCTCCGTGGCCGTTTATGTGTCCGACTTCAACTCGGAGAAAGTGCTGGCGATCCTGCCCGACTCATACTCGGTCGAGGTCCCAGCACCCAAACAGAACACGTATTCCGTTGGTTCTGCCCTGAAGGACGGGAAACGAAGTGCGGATTTCTTCCCCGGCTCAGCCACTCATGACGCCGTGCTTGTGCTGGACCCAAGTCCCGGAGAAAGTTTCGGACACCCGGTTGTGCTTTTCTACGTGGACTTTAACGTGACTAAGAAAAAATGTGGACACATGGATGGAATATTCCTAGGTAAGATAAAGTCCCCCCTTCACACTGAGAAAAATATGAAGCGTATTTCATAAAACTTATCACAGATTATAAAATGTTACAAAAAGAGTAGGCTATTTAAGATGCATCACCTTGGTGACATAAGACATTTCCTACCGCTTTGATGGAGTTGAACATATGCGCTTCAATTGGGAAAGTTTTGTTTGGCTATATCGGGTTTATCATATGACTTTAGGAGAATTTCGGTGAAATAACTGGTCGCAAATTGATCTTTACCCTATATTTTCCCGTCAGTCGCAGAAAAGAAGTTAGAACTAGATTTCATAAACAGGTTATTATCTAATGATATAGCCCACTACGACCGGTCTTGGATGCAAGGCAATTAACACCTGTCCCGCGGCAAGTGTCTTTCAAGTCCGACATTCAAGTATGTTATTGTGTCATAAACCTAAGCAAAAGTCGCCTTCTCATCCTGGATATCACCACTAGGAACCTTAAATAAGATTCAAGAAGTCTTAAATAAGACTTATTCGTTTCGCAAAGACGTGACACAGCGTGGAATGCCTGTAAACATGCAAACTTGTGCAAGCAAAGCTCAAAGAGAAAGTGTAGAGGATCCGAAAGACAGTGGAAAAGGAACTGTCTTAGAAATGTTTATCTGAAGTGAGAAGAATCCTCTCAAACAAACAAAAGTAAGCTCAGTTTACTCCACTGAAGAATTATGCGGTTTTGGTAATGTCTGTGGGCTTATGGTCAGCGATGTCATTATGACTCCTACTCCGTAACACGGACAGGAAATTCCTGTCAGCAAAACCACGAAGATAGTGTGTGATAAATAGTTTTCAATGCAGGAGAGGAAAAAAAGATGAGAGCCCATAAAACTTGAATCACACTTAGGCCATAAACCGCATACTTCGACTCTCGTCTAAAATCTCTGTACCCTTGCTTGAGTCGCTCAAGTCTCCAGTTAAATTGTGCCCAGGGGGGGTCAGTGATGGGGTGAAAGAACTGTCAACCCCAAATAACAGTAGCCAACTCTGGCTCTGATGTGGGCGAGTGCTGGGCCAGAAACGTTATTACTAGCGGGGAAACCAAAGACTGCGATGTTTAAAGTCCTATTCAGTGTTTGAGTCTGTGAATTGCTGTATACGTGAAAGGGACTTTTTAATGAATGGGACTTAAGAAGTAGGCTAAATGTAGCCTACTGTATGTGGTAAAAGATGAGAACAGACACAAGGGGGGGGGGGGGGGGGGTGAAATACATGGCAATTGAGACAGATAAAAAGTGAGATCAAGAGAATGAAACATGAAGTAAAAGAAGAAAAAGGAAAATACACAAAAAAGTAAGAAGAGTTGAGTGGAAGAAAGAGATGTATGGGAAGAATACAAATTGGCTAAAGGGAGAGGTGATGAGTGTAAGAGCGGCAAGAAGAAAAAGAAAGAGAGAGAGAGGATAGGGTTAGGGAAAGAGGGAGAGGATAATAAATGAAAGAGAGTGACATGGAAAAAAGATAGAGAGAGGTAAGGGGAAGAGGGAGAGGGTAATGAATGAAAAAAGGAGACTGAGGGAGGAGAGAGAGAGAGAGAGAGAGAGAGTGGGAGAGGGTAACTAGCGAAAGCAGCGAGCCATAGTGCTCTCAGAAGCTGTCAGGTCTGGCAACCCCACTGTGTGGCTGCGCAGCTCCGCAGCAGTGAGCCAGGAGGCTCTTGCATCTACAACTAGCAGCCTCGTGTCTGCTCAGGCCTCCTAGCCTGTCCGCTCTACCGCCTACCTGCCTCTACCTCAGCCTCTGTCTCTGCCTATGTGTGTGTGTGTGTGTGTGTGTGTGTGTGTCTGTTCCCGCTCACACCCTCAATTATTCATTCAGAGTGTAGCGGCCTGTCCTCACCACTGAGTTCAGCACCCACTGCCATTCATACAACACACACATGCACACACACACACACACACACACACACACACTGTCAAAGTGGGACACACGACATGTGACTCCTAACTGCCCCATCTGTCCCAGTCTTGCACCCATCTCTTTCCCCCTCCGAACACCCTGGTTCCATGGTTCCCCAGATAGTCACTTTTGTCCCACATGGAACTGGCGTTCTGTGTTCTGTTTTGGGCCGTCTGAAGGATAAAAGGCTCCAGGCCAGGGTAGTGTAATGGGTTCTTTTTTTATTTTCTGTCATGACCTGACTAAATTTTTAACAAGAATTTGGAGCTTCAACACAGAGCTAATGCCTGATGTTTGTGTGTGTTGTCCTGTGCTGTGTGAGACTTGCTTGTTCTCCCCCTTCTCTCTCTCTCTCTCTCTCTCTCTCTCTCTCTCTCTCTCTCTTTCCTTCTCTGTGCTTGTGTGTGTTATTGTGAATGTGTAATTGTGTGCCGTAGACTATGGGTCACTAGGGGTGTGTGCATATGAGCATGTGCTTGTGTCCTTATACATGTGTGAATAAGTGCATGTCTGGCAGTATACTTTAAGTTGTCTTGACGAATGTGAGTTTTGCATAATGTGAGTATATATGTATATATAGTGTTATATGCATATGCATAGATTGTATGTGTATCTTCAGACTTGTGTGCATACGTACTACTGTATACACATGAAATAAGTGTCTGTGTGTGTGTGTGTGTGTGTGTGTGTTTGTGTGCTTATGTGTGTCTGAGTGTGTGTGTGTGTGTGTGTGTCTGAGAGAGAATTGAATCTTCAAAAAAGTATTATCCTTTATTACAATCTTTAAAAAAAACCCATCAAGATCAACTTGCCACTGTTGCCAACAGGTAAAGTAGTTAAAATGGTCTATTTTTTTAATGTGTCTGGGAAAGGGGGAGAGAGAGAGAGAGAAAGAGAGAGATAGAACATACGTATGAGAGACTATGTGTGTGTGTGTATAGGTGTTTGTGCATGTGTGAATATGTGTGTGCAGGTGTGCGTATGTGTGTGTGTGAGAGAGAGAGAAAGAGAGAGAGAGAGGAGCACACCAGAGCTCAGAGCCACAGCCCTAGGCCCTTATGAGCAGAGCCTCAGCCCCAGGCTAAAAGGACCAGAGCTCAGAGCCTCAGCCCCAGGCCCTAATGACAAGAGCAGCTCCATGCTGATGAGTGCAGTGGGAGAGCCTCAGCCCTGCCCTATAATGACAGGCTAACTCAACCTAATAACCAAGAACAGGGAGAAGAATAACATAAAGAAAGGAAAGAAAAAATACAGTAAGAGAGAGAGAGAGACAGACAGACATAAAGGGAGGCCACCTTGGAGCTCCGAGCATGAGTGTGTGAGGCCGGGAACACAAATCTGGAAGCACTTTTTGGCTTCTTATATGTGTCCAGAACTTGACCACCTCATCTAAAGATGTGGGGAAAAGAGAGAGGGGTGGGAGAGAGATAGAGAGAGAGAGAGAGAGAGAAAAGGAAGAGAAGGAGAGACTTGGTGGGTGGCAGCAAGAGGTAGAGAAACAGGCAGAAGTTGTGTCAGCATCTGTACAAAAGACAGAGAGAGAGCGAGCTGCGAGAGAAAGAAAAAGGAGAGAGAGAGAGAGAGAGAGAGAGAAAGAGGGAATGAGAAAGACAGAGAGAAAGTCTGTTAAAGAGCGCACATGAGAGGGAGGGAGAGATGGAGAGAGAGAGCATGAGAGCAAGAAAGTGAGAGAGAATGTGAGAAAGAGTGTGATTGACTAAGTACTGTATATTTGTGTATATGTGTGTGTGTATGTGTGTATGCATCTGCATGAGAGAGAAAGAGAGGGAAAGAGAGAGACAAAGAATAACAGTAGGAGAATAGGCAAGTAGCCGTTCCCTTTTGACCACATTTAAAACCCACCCAGGTTCCCTTTTGTCTGGATCTCTTTGTAAGGGGACCCTCAGAAAGGGCCTTGGATCCTTGGTGGACACTCCCGTGCCGTGACAGCCCCTCTACCCCAGCCCCATTCCCCCAACCCCCCAACCCCTGACACTCGGAAAGAGGCTGAGGAAGTGTCTCATTTGTGGTCCACAGGACATTAGATCACGCATAAAACAGCAAAGCCCCCGTCCGCTCAGTTCCTAATTGCATTCTGGAAGCCGGAAGATTCTAGAATCCCCTAATTAGGAGGCTCCTGGCTCCCAGAAGCGGCTACGATAACTCATTAATCATCCGGCCTCTCTGTTGTGGCTTTTTTTTTTCCATTTTCAACATGGACGCAGTTTCCAGCAACTGCACTCTCAGGTGGGAAAGTGGGAATACAGCACGAGCCGGATGAAAGGCTGTGTTCTGCGTGTCTCGCAACAAATGATGCAAACACGCACCTGATATTCCCATAACTGACTCGTCTCATTCCCTTCCCGAGCGGGAATGAGTAAACGATCCCGTATTTGTTTGTACAGTTTTCGTCAGTCAGTGATTAACGAGACTACTGGTGGGTCTTCAGAGAATTTAGTAAGCCTGGGGATTGCAACACCCCTTGCTAACCATTCATGCTGTTCAGGCTCGGACTTTGGGCCAAACCAGCGCAGCCCCGAAGTGGAAGACAAAGCATTCCTCCCACATCGTTAGCTTGGACGCGTTTCCAGCGTCCGCTCTGTAAGTCACGTACAGTCACAGCTGTTTAATCACCACATCGCAAAATTGTCAGATCGAGTTAATAGCGAGAATTCACAGATTACAGGTCAGTGTCTGAACCAAACCTAAACCAAGAGACCATAACCTGTCCCACCGATATCTATTACTGTTGTGGTAAACAACAGATATCTGTTAAGCCAGTTTGACCCCGACGTAATTCAGCCATTAAATGTCACAACCTGAATTTTGACTTCAATGTGAACCAACACTACACCCACAATGACCTCAGCATTGCTAGCCTTGGTGTTGATGAGAGGCTACTGTGAGGCACAATCCAGCCAGGCCAAGGTATCTTGGGGGCCGGTTTTCACGATTTTAAACTTATTTCAGGGACGAAATAACGTTACTTACTCAGCTGTTTCACTTTTCACCAAAGTTGCGCCTGGACAGAGTCATTGGAATCGCCCGTCTCCATGTAACGGAGTGGTCGGGGCATCAAAATGCAGCCAGTAAATGCATTCATTTCTCAGATGTTTGTTATGATACGGTAGTGCTATTCCCATTTCAGTCAGAAGTACTTTTGTTATCACCATCCGGGGTCTGTATATTCATGAAATTGTCCGAAACAACAAGTGATGATGTCATCACGTAGCTCAGCCAGTCACATTACTTCCTGATAGAGCAGACACTCAATTGGCTTGTTTAGCTAATAGACAAGCTATAGCAAAGTACTTCTGACCATTTGACCTGATCAGTCTTTCTACCAACGGCACTCAGTGACCTCAAACAATAGGGCTATGGTATGGGGTTGATTTACCCTGGACTTATCTTTTAAGACATATTGGCCTGGCGGAATTCTGGTGCCTTCCAGTCTTAAAGAATATTATAATTATGGAATTATGGAATCAGCATGTGTTGGTATCTTGAGCTGGCTTGCTAAACTGTGAGAAGCATAGTTTGCAATCTGTGCCCTGGCATCTTTTGCTTCTGATAGGTCAGATTCTTAGGTCAGATTCTTATTGGCCATGCAATCTGGCTATAGCTGTTATAGTTATACACAGCTACTGTGTATAACTAGCCTAGCCATGTGCTGCATAGATTAACATGCCACTGCTATTGGTCTAGCCTGCTGCTAAAAAGAAAGAAAGAAAAAAAAAAACAAGATGTGAATTCCCTGGTCCCTGTTGTGTTATTTGGCTGGCCTGGTGCTAAAAAGATCAACATTCCCTAGCCTTTCCTCTCCTGCCCTCGCCGAAGCCCCTCAGCAGGAAATTAATGTCAGCTCTGCAGCTTTGTCTGCTTTAAGAGTGTATGCACATGCACACACACACACACACACACACGCACACACACACACACACACACACACACAAATGTAGGCATGTAATTTGCTCACATGGATGTGTGCACTCTCACACATACCAACAGATCCTGTGCTATGTCACTTTATATTGTGTCTTGTGACACAGCGTGGTCTGTGTAATGTCACACATGCCACAATCACTTCCATTATTATTGCTACAATAACACCACCATCCTACTTCCACACACATCTGTATCTCTCTTTGTCACACACACACACACGCACGCACGCACGCACGCACGCACGCACGCACGCACGCACGCACGCACGCACGCACGCACGCGCACACACGCACACACACACATACACACACACATTAGGGGACCCACATGTTACATACTCACATGTAAGGACACACACACACACACACACACACACACACACACATGCAATATCTTCTATAGTTTCCATACATTGTGACACTTTGGCAAAACATCCCTCTCTGTGTGCAATATGGCTTTCACTTTGTATTTCCGCCCCTGTCATGCCTGCACTACTGTTTACATAGCCTACTGCCTTTAGTCTGCAGCCAAGAACACATGCTCCTATACAACATGGACTTGGCCCTAGTGGGCTGGTGTTAGTTCAGTTTGACACACACACACACACACACACACGCATACAAACACATTCTCTTTCTTTTTCTCATACACACATGTATAGTTAGATAGTTCTGATAGTGTGTGCAGTTCTGATAGTGTGTTACAGTAGATAATTCTGATAGTGTGTGTTTGTCGTTGCAGGGCGTCAGTTTTATGACTCAGAGTGTTTTGTCCAAGAAGAGGAAATATTTTGACACATTTTATGGGGCCAAATTTACATATCTGAGGCTGTTGTCACAGTAGATTTGTGTGCACCATTACTTTCATTCAGAAACAGGGTGTGGACTCAAATGTGTGTTTGAATGTGTGCAATTATGCTAAAAGCAAGAGAGTAAGTAAAACTGATTAAAAATGTCTGCGTGTGTGTGTGTGTGTGTGTGTAAGTAGAGAGAGTATATTGTCTGTGTGTGTGTGTGTGTGTGTATGTGAGTGTGTGTGTGCAAGTATATACATGTATGCAACAATGTATAATAACTTTATAAATGTGTTTGTGTGTGTGTGTGTTTGTGTGTGTGTGTGTGTGTGAAACTGTAATGTAACTTTATAAATGTGTGTGTTCATGTGCGCTTTTCTTGTAGGTGATGAGTGCCTGACCCTGGCTTTGAAGACCCGCTGTGTGAACCAACTAAAGCGCCAGCGTAGCCGTAGTGACCGCCTGGTGGGGCGCAGTCGTGTGCGGCGTGGGACCGCTGTCGGAGCCTCGAGTGGGTCACGCGTATCCAGGACGGAGCGCAGCGGTGGGGTCTGTGAGATCCACTTCCTGCCCCTTGTGGTGGGCGTCAGGGATGGCAACCGCACCCAGCGACTGAGATGTGTGGGTGAGCATCAGTGGGCAGTGTGCCAAGAGACAAAGTCAACGATTGCTGAAAGTGGTTCATTTCTAAACAGGAGTGATAGATAGATAGATAGATAGATACACACATACATACATAGATAGATAGAGAGATAGATAGAGTGATAGAGAGATAGATAGATATTGTAGATATCAGTGTGCCAAGAGACAGTCAACGATTGCTGAATTGCTAAATAGATAGATAGTTAGTGAGGCATTTTATTGCCGTTATGAATGTGGCAATTGCTGATAGATAGATAGATAGATAGACAGATAGATGAATTGAAGGCCAAATGAACTTGCAATAGATGACGATTTCTTATGGGTCAGTGTATACTTCTCTGAACTACATGACACTTGTTTGTTGTTCAACAGCTGTAATAGGCTATGCAACTGACTTTGGATAAAACCATCTGCTTAATTACTGTGTGTTTTAATGTAAATTGCTATTTAATATAGCGGCTAATGCGTCATGTGCTGTAAGTACCTTCGAGGGAAAAATGAGATCACAACTGGAAACAATTCCAAGTGATAACTGATAAAATACCCTCTGTTTCCTGATTGCCACTTGAGGCAGGGTAGAGATAAACACTTCACTCCGAAAAACGTAATCTGAGCCCACAATTTATTGCAATGTCAGTTAGCGAACGGCCGGATGAGCCAACGAGCTGTCGGCTGCGGTCAAAGATTGGCTTGGGTTCCCGTCTGTCATCGTTAGCCAATCGTTTAGACGCGCCACTCCATTCCTGGCTGACCAAATGTCCTCATCGTGTTTCAGTCCCTGCAAAAGGAATTCCCAGATAGCCACGGCGTCTGGAATGGATCTAGTGCCGATCGGAGCTTGATCTGAGCCGGATCTGATGGCGGATGGGAATTGGCTGCGGTGCGTGTGGGTGTCCGTGTTGGTCTGGCAGAGACACTAAACCTCGTAAAACAAAAACACACAGCAATAAGCAACCTCGATAACCTCAGAGGGAAACCTTAGCTGTGCTACCACTCTTTCAATCAGGTCCCCTCTTTCTCTCCATCTCTTTGTCTGACTGTCTGACTGGCATGAAACAGAATTAAGAAATCATAGACAATCTGCAATATTAGATTATTCGAAAACAACAGCTATTATTGCAACATATCAGAGACAATCTGCTAGCTAGACATGGCTAGATAGCTAGAAAGATACAGTAAACAGACATAGATAGATGGATAGATAGATAGATAGATAGATAGATAGATAGACAGACATAGATAGATGGATAGATAGATAGATAGATATGGGAAAGAAGGGAAAGAAAGAGTGCTAGAGTGTGTTGGAGGGTTGCCCATGCAGTGCTACCTCTATCTGTATCTGCCTACCTGGTTCCATTGAAGAGCAGTGGTGCAGGGGTGGCGCTGTGGTGTGTGTTATTGTTAGCAGGGCTAACAGATGAAACACTGTCCAGACTGAGAGATAAGAGGCAGGGGGGTGATGAGCACCAGGCCAGAGTCCCCTTTAAACACATCCAGCAGTAGAACCTCTGCACAGCAGAACCCAGCAGTAACAGAACAAATGTGCCAAACTACAGTAAATGTTCTTAGATGTGTTCATGCACCCGGTCGACACTAGAGCTGACCCAAATTTGTGCCAATGTCTGCTGTGTGTGTGTGTGTGTTTATGTTTGTATGTGCATGTCTATGCATGTGTGAATGTTTGTATTTGTGTGCGTTTATGTTTGTATGCGTGTGTCTATGCATGTGTGTGAATATTTGTATTTGTGTGTGTGTGTGTGTGTGTGTGTGTGTGTGTGTGTGTGTGTGACTATGGACAGACAAAAATCAAAGTCTTCTGTATTTCAGTACTTCTATACTTCAGTATTACACACATTCGGATAGGTGTTCGGCATGGATCCGGGCCTGAACTGGCCTAGTCTAGCTCAATCTATCACAGAGAATGTCCAAATTGTTCCCGGACCAGCTCAATCCATTCCAGATTTGGCGACCCAAATGGTTTCCAGACCGATGTGCTATCTGAGCATCCAGCATTAGAAACAGAGGTGGACCCTACAGGCGGAAGCACATCTCACTGCTTGATGCAACATGGCCTGGCCATAGTTGTGCACACACCGGTACACTCCTTTTGTTGTTCCACAGACGTTTCTCAGTACACAGACCCAATGACTCTGTCACAGTAACTGGAGCAATTGCTCCATGTTGTGCAAATCTGCAGGGGAAACGGTGCTTTCTTGGTCGAGGTAATTATTCGCTGAGCTCCCCTGTCTAAACAGAAATCGCTACCCACATTATCTTAGCATACTGTTACTGGTGATCAAATCAGCTGCTATTATTTGCCAAACCATGCAATAAACTAAACTTGTTTTTTTTTATCAGCATGTTTCCCATAGTTTTATAGACACAGACACTCATGCACATAAACAGAGCACTAAACACTAATGCTTCACACAAGCTCTGGCTCTGATCTGGCCTTTGGGGGACACATATGGCCACAATCCTCTAGGACTAGAGAGGGCACCTCATAAAATGACACTGGTGGTCGATCTCATATGATATGTTTCCATTATGTCTGTTCTACCTCCCTGTCACAGGAGGCATTCACGTAGGCGTCTTTGACATTCACCCAAGCATCTTAATCCCACATATCTCGTTATATTTCTTATAAACATGGCGGAGCCCCAGTGAAACAATAACAGTAATTAAACGAGCCAGGTGCGCCCCACTCCTAATGTGTAACACCTGTGTGGGTCTGGGTAGCTGTTTCTCAGGTCGCACTTACCTATGCTTCTATACAGCACAGCGCATGAGCGTTGTGTTTACGTTTTAACGTTAACGTTAATGACTGTACATCCGTGTGCATATGTAGCGGATGCTTGTGTATCATAATGCCTTGCAGTCAGCTCCTTAGGCTCTACAGTCCATCTGTCTAATGGCATTAATGGCCCATGTGCAGCACACTATTTGCCTGGTTCACACGACTATTCCAATGCTAGGCAGCATTGGGTCTGGCCAGGCATAATACAATTCCTGGTTCTC
>JASCQY010000071.1:985652-996305 GCA_030264315.1 Sardinella tawilis
ACACACACACACACACACACACACACACACACACAGACACACACACACACACACACACACACACACACACACACACAAACACTTATACACACCACCTTCCGTTTACCCTCGTCAAAGTGCCTCAGTCAGCACAGACAGCAAGCCAAGTGCCCCAAGTTGCAGCTTTTCTGGAGGTCTGCCTCATCAGAGGAGCCTGGCTAAGACGTGCTAAGCTAAACCAAGCTGCCATGAGAACCTGAGCATCAGATGGGATGAGATGCTCTATTGCAAATCAGTCTTTCCCTTTCTCTCTCTCTCTCTCTCTCTCTCTCTCTCTCTTTCTCTCTCTCTTTCCACCATCATACCCCCCCCCCATCCCCCCATCCATTATTCGTCCTTCAGTATCCATGTTTTGTGCACCATTAGTCCTGATTTTCTTTTGTGCGCCGCATTGTACGAGTGCGGCGAGTATTTTTACCGCTGCCCTTTCAGACCGCTCCTCCCAGCTCTGCGTTCTCTTTTCCGATGTCTGGGCCTGTCTGGCAGAGTCGGCTCTCACCGGGAGTGCAGACAGCTGCTGAAAGAAGCTGTCCCTCGTTGGCCATCGTTTGCCTTTCTGAAAGCTTCAATAGCCGCAGCTCCAGGCGATCATGGCTTTTTCCAAAGGATATGTTTTATTAATTCCATTGCTATTTAGGGGGCAAGGAAGCAGAAAGGCGAGTCTTAATGAAAATTAAAATTGAAGGGCAAGGTCCATTAATCTCGATCAAAATCACCCTGGGGCGGCGGCGGCGGTGGTGGTGGTGGGGGGTGCACTCCCAAAAAAAAAAAAAAAAAAGGAAAAGAAAAAAAAAAGCCGAGGCTCATGCTGAAAGTCTGACATCTCTCTGACCATAGCCCACTGTCCACCACTGCCTGTCCAGCTTTATTTCTTTGTGTGTGTGTGTGTGTGTGTGTGTCTGTGTCTGTGTGTGTCTGTGTCTGTGTGCCTTTGTCTGCAAGCCAGTCTGTATGTCTGTCTTTCCATATGCCTGTCTGCACACCCATCTGTTTATCTCTGTCTGAAAGCCTGTCTGTCTGCCTGTGTCTGTCTGTCTGCATAAGCCCATTTGTCTGTCTGTCTGTCTGTCTGAAAGCCTTTCTGTCTGTAGGCCTGTCTCTCTGTTCACATGCATGTGTGTGTGTGTGTGTGTGTGTGTGTGTGTGTGTGTGTGTGCATGTGTGTGTGTGTGTGTGTGTGTGTGTGTGTGTGTGTGTGTGTGTGTGTGTTTTACTGACCAGTAGTCTGGGAGGTAGTAAGGATGAGGTTGGGCTCTCCCTCAGTAGTGACCTCATACACATTGACAGTGTATTTGCGTCCTGGGAGCAGCTCGTTGATGTTGACGGAGGTGGCAGTGCGGGGCAGATCTATAATAATCACACACACACACACACACACACACATAGTTATTACAATCTTTCTTTTACCAGGCTTAAAGCAAAGCATTGCTGGCAGTGTAGCCACAGATTTTGTCCACAGCTGTGCTCAAATGTTTTGTTAGCAACACAGATTTTATGTTCCATAAACTGCTTCTGTTTTTTCTTCAGAATATTTCATATACATTTTACTTATTTATTTCATATTTAGTTTGATGTTGGCAACGGGATGTTTAAGCATGAGAGACACTGACCAAGGACAACAGGCTGTCCACCCTCCTCTGTGAGCTCGTACTCTATCCTGAAGCCAGAGACGGTGTCGGAGGCAGACACCCAGGAGATGACGAAGCTGCTGGAGGTGATCTCCGTCACCGACTCGGAGGTGTCCACCACGGGGGGAGGAGGCGTCGTCTCGCCCTCAGAGGTAGCAACTGTTCATCAAATGTAAAAGCCAAAACATTTGAAAAGTTCAGGTAAAGTAAAGAAAATACATACTATATACATTACAGTACATACATTATATACAGCTATCTATTGTCTATGAACTCTCAGAAGTTTAGGTAATATAACAAGTTATGTTTAATGAATGTCACTATTGTATGTATTCATGAAACTACTGAACTGTATGTGGTCTTTGTGTGTGCGTGTGTGTATGTGTGTGTGTGCATGTCTGTGTGTGAATGAGTGATTGAGTGAGAAAGCGACAAAGAGTGAGAGACTGAGAGAGAGAGGCTCTTATAATCCACTAACGTGATCCGTATGTGGTGGTGAAGTCGAAGCGCGTGAGCTCTCTGTGTCCGAAGCGCAGGATGCTGACGAGCTGGCCCTCATAGGTGATGCCCGGCTTTAGGCCAGAGATGGTGTACGAGTTCAGGTGACCTGGGATAGTCACCTCACGCCACGGCCCTGGGCTGTTTTTCTGTTGAGGAAGTACACAAGGAAATACAGTGAGACACTGATTCAAATACAGTATAGTGCTATACCATGAAGCCATTTAAAAACGTCTTATATTCAAATGTAAAACGTCTTATATTGTTCATGTAATGACTTACAGTATAGACGAAATCAACATCAGCACTTTGTGTTTAACACTAGCCAAACTCCATAGTTTACAGTATGACAGTGTGGTCAAAGACAACGTGAGTCTTTTTAATGCAACAGCTGATGATTTACAAGTGGCAAATACCAGTGAATGTTGTGGACAATGAGAAATATGCCGTAAATATGGCAAATAGCCTGTGGGAGAGGCCTGACATTCAAACAATTGAAACAGGTCTGAGGAAATATCCCACAGTGACTCAGGCATGTGAGTCTGGAGTTGGAAGGGTACAGCTGTCTCCATATTTGGTAGGGAGGCTGGGGGTTGGGGTGGCGGTTGTGGTGGTTACAGGGCAAATTTGATTTGCTGATGTGGGGGGACATTTATAAAATGGCACAGACACAGTGGCCAAATGTGTTTGTTTCTGGTGAGGTGTTGATAAGGGAGGAAGTATGGGATACGGTGGAGCAGTTACCAAACCCCACAGTACGAGTGTGTGTCACTAAAGGTCTACTAAAGGTCTACTAAATAATAACAGTCAACTTTCCTTTACTTTGACTTTAAGATAGGGAGGTCCAGTAAATATATTAGTTATGGATGCCAGTTTCCACATGGTGTGCATGGGCTTAGTCAAACATGGATCATGTAGGGTGCATTCATTCTAGGGTTGGAGAGGTAGACTAGGAGATGGGTGTGCTGTATGTATGGTAGCTTATGCACCTGCTTCCACTTGAGGATGTACTGGTTGATGTGGGTGGAAGGAGGGGGGTTCCACTGGATGGGGTGCGAGTTGGGCTGGTTGCCTGACTCAGTGATGATCACCTGCACAGGACGGTGGCCACCTGGGGAATGAATGAATGAATGAATGAATGAATGAATGAATGAATGAATGAACGAATGGATGAACGAATGAATGAACAAATAAATAAATGAATTCAATCCTGGTTTCAAGGAATGATAAAAGTCACCAACTTGTTACATAATTTTGCTTGCCATGGCTGGATGGCTGGTGTTTTTAATATAACGAAGGAGGAAAAAAAACCCTGAACACAACATGGAGCCTAACATAACTCACAGCATTTCTAAACAGTGTGTAAACATGAGGTTTCTTTCATTCTGGTTGGGATGGGTAGTATTTTGTACTTGTCCCATGTTCCAAATACAGAATACAGTTTCAGGCTCCCCTCTCACAGACCTCACACAGACCTGTTAGTTCAAACACTGCAACATGCCTTAGAGCTCACAGGCCATAACACGGCAGAGACACATCACTTCTGTGATAGGGATCTGAATGGGAATTATTACAACAGCTGCTCCCAGAGCTAGCGAAGAGAGAGAGAGAAAGAGAGAGAGAGAGAGAGAGAGAGAGAGAGAGAGAGAAAGAGAATAGAGTGAGTGAGCGAGTGAGAGTGAGTGAATGAGTGAGAGAGAGCGAGAGAGAGAGAGAGAGAGAGAGAATACAGTGTATGAGTGAGTGAGTGACTGAGTGAATGAGTGAGTGAGAGAGGGAATGAGTGAGTGAGTGGGAGACAGAGAGAATAGAGCGTGTGTGTGAGTGAGTGAGTGAGAGTGAGTGAGTGAGAGTGAGAGAGAGAGAGAGAGAGAGAGAGAGAGAGATAGAGAGACGGTAGATCTGGCGTGGAGTCTGTGGGAGATCCTCGAACGCCTGTGGGAGCGAAAGGAGTCTGGATGGGTGTGAAAACAGCCCAGAGGGACTGAGAGACGGGAGGAGGGGAACGGCTGACATTCCCATGTGAGATTCTTCTCAGGGCTTCAGCAGAAACACAGCACTGGTGAAGGGAGGAACATAAAAAACAGAAACGCCTCTCCCTACCGTGACTTCTCTCCGCCTGGCTAACCTTACAACCCAGAGGAATGTTTTCAGCTCCAAACTATGTATATTTGTCATTTCAATTAAATTGGGGGCGAGACACAAGTTGTATTTTCACATAAACACTAAACTGCATTTAAAACCCATTAGACACCCAGATTTGTCACAGAGATATATTTCCTTGACCTTTCACAGGCCCCAACACATTACTTGTCCAGTCTTTATCAGACTGTTTACTCAACCGAGACCCTCCCAGATAGCCAACGCCCCTCAGACATGCATTATATGATCCACACTGCGTCCTTGTTCAGGCTGGGTCCATGTCAGATCCAGAACCATCACGATAAAGGCCAGATCCGTGGGCCATATATGCAGCTCATATTCAGCACATTCAATGCCAGACTGATGCCAGAACAGAGCCAGATCTGGGCTGTGACAGTTGTCAGATTACTACTGGAACAGTGCCAAATTGGGAGCAGAACAGTGTCAGACCAGGGCCACATCTGACTGGAACCATGTCAGGATCCAGTAATGTCCACCTCTGACCCCAATTAGCACTGTATTCATTACTGACCTGACAAGATGGAGAGCAGGGTGGAGCGCGCACGCACACACACACACACTCACACACACACACGCACACAGACACACACACGCACACATGCGTGCGCGTACACACACACGACCCATACCTTCATTTCCGAGCACAAATCCTCCTCCTCCACCCTCTCCTCTCCTGCCCACCCCATCCCACCCAACCAACCTGGCATCCATTTACTCCAATTAAAAAACAAAAGCCCCAGGCCCAGGAAGGCCCGCTGGCTGCTTTGGCTAGCATATTAGCACTAAAATCCCACTTAGTCCGCATTAAATCTACGCCACATCATCAACGCTCGCCTGCTGCCCTCTCTGAATGCCACAGCCAGATGCCCTCGTGGCACAGCTGAGGCCAATTAGAGGTTAGCACACCAGGAGAGACCTCCACTTAAAGGTAAACGCAGCTTTCCGTTCCAAATCGGCTGAAAAAAGGTGATGCAGGGTCACAGTGAAAAACACATGAACATGAGCATTCTGGGCATAGTTTAAATTCTGAGCAAGACTAGGTCTATACAGTGAGTGGGCTGAAAAAATATCTGTCATTTGGCTCCATTTGAAATTCAATACCTGCCACATACCACAATTCCAGATTGTTTTTTGACATTTTAAGGCCTTAACTATCAACATTTAAATTTAAGACATTACAATTTTCCAATTGTTTTTGAGTTTTAAGACCTTTTACT
Source organism: Sardinella tawilis (assembly GCA_030264315.1). Lineage (NCBI taxonomy): Eukaryota > Metazoa > Chordata > Actinopteri > Clupeiformes > Clupeidae > Sardinella > Sardinella tawilis. The sequence goes on from JASCQY010000071.1 coordinate 991,198, forward strand.
TTCCATATAACAGTGGAAACAACCACAACATTAAAAAGTACAATGATAAGGAACCACCCACTGATGTACAAACACACCCACCTTCACAGCAATGCTAACAATGGCTGGGAAGTAATCGGACTGTAAAAGGATTCAACAACTTCGACAAGGATCACAAGTCAACAGGCAGCTGAGATCTGCAAACACTTCCAACAAAGGCCGACATGAATATCAGGGCTGCGGGGACAAAGAGATACCATCTGGCTCACGTGTCTGGGATGAACATCTTGTCCCCCTTGAGGCAGCTTCAAAGGGAGCGACACACAAGCAGGATACACATGCGTGCAAACACATGGTGGAGACCTCGGGCCCCCCAAAAAAACAGCACAACACTTGTCTCCAAAACCCCCCGAAAATATTCACACAGTGGTTCTGAGAAGAGCAAATGCGCACACACACACACACACACACACACACACACACACACACAAGCTGTATTCCTTTCACACCACCTTGCCACCTGAGCGAGCGAGTGAGTGAGTGTGCAAGGGAGAGGTTAGGAGCAAGTTTTTCTTTTTCGCTTTTTGGCCTTGGGTGAAGTAAAGAAAAAAGAAACATCTGGAACTGTTTTTTTTTCTCCCCTGAAAGGAACTCTGACCAAATTGTCCTCCACCCAAGCCCATGAGACTACTTATAGAAGCCACTGAGGTCAACAGCACCCGCGTGTAGCCTCATCCAACCATATTTCTCCCGTCTCTGAGCCAGCTAATTGCAAAGAGGACGAACCAGGGCAGGAGATTAATGGAGCCCCATCCCTTTTGATGTATGTGTCTGCGGCCTGGGATCACAAGGCATTCCTGCCATCTTAGATAGCAGAGTTGTTGTCGCGCATGACTGAGTTTTGTCGGGCCAATTTTTAAGGCAATCGCTGGTGTCCTACTTACTGACACTGTAAATCCTCTGCTATCTAAGATGGGGCCCCCTAGGTCACCAGGATATGCACGGGAGATCAAGAGAAAGTCCGAATCTCCAGACAAAGAGCTCTATTTAATTCCGGGGCACTAGAGAGTAGCCAACATAAAGGGAGATTCCTCCGTAAACAGAGAACTGCGGTTGCAAGACCAAATAATGATCACCGTGTTTTAAGGCTCTTGTGTTAAAGCACTAAAGCACTACAGTAAGATCACCAGTACAAAAGTAAGCTGTAGGGGAAATTGAAATAAAAACTTTTAAAGACGTTTGTGTAAAGCTTTCTCTCGTCATTTTGGCAATGAACCATATAATAAGCGGGATAATGTATTGTGCATCGGTCATTATAGGAAAATATTTCCTGACAGAACGAACGTTTTCCCATAAAGACAATACATTACCCCTTACATATCTCAATTACTAACTAAGTAACCTGATGAGACACAGTTGACATTACCTCAATTTTCTTACCAGAGTATCATAAGTATGACCTGGATAAGAGTGTGGTGTCATGAGTTTGGGTCCTCTGAGTAGATCATAGTTAGCCCAGAGCTTCATATGGCTCTGAATTAGCCTAGCCTAGACTACCAACTAGCACCCGGGTAAAATTGACATTTACTAACTAGCCAAGCATGGCTAGCCTAGAGTTGCTCATTCACTTGGCTTCAGTCCACTCACCTGGGAAAGACTGCTGGGGCTCGCAGCTCAGCTCTCCAATGCCATTGCCATAGCAATAGCACTTGTAGCGGACTCCGTGGATGACTTTGTCCCAAGAGTCTCCGATCTGGTAGAACACCTTGCTCTCCGGCTCTTGGCACTGATCTGAGAACAGTAATTCAAACAATCAGATCACTGTCCTCATAAACCACATTGGAGTTTACAACTTGGCCACGACCGGACACTCTGGCCTGCGTGTGTGTTTTTGCAGCCTTCCTCTGGGAGCCATGATACTTCTCCACCTACACAGACTATACAAGAGGCTTCTTTTCAACGGATAGGAAGAGACTCTTATCCAAAGTTAATCTTCCACATCCGAGCTGGGGGAGCATGGGATGCAGGTTTAGCTTTGGAAAATAAATCCTGAAAAGGATTTACAATGAAATCCATCCAGTATAATCTCCCATTGTGAGAATAGATGAGTCACATGTCAAATGTTGATCAGCCTACTGTAAGTTTAAATGAACCAGAGGTAAGGCCACACGGAGAGTAGGCCTATAGCAACTAATCTGTACTACTAAAGTACTAAAGTGTCTTCAGTAGGCTACCAAAGCAGCAGAAGCCTTTGCAATGACCCTTAAGCGACTACACAGTATAATGTATTCTATCATAAAGTTTTCTATCATAAACTACACAATGAACATTCTTGCTGTGTCTTTATCAATGAGTGGTTAACAGTAGAACAGTAGGTGGTAAAAATGTGAGCTGATGAAAAAATGTGACCCACCAACAGCGTCACACTTCCAGCGTCCGCGGCCCTGTCCGAAGCAGGTGCAGTTCATCAGGTAGCCCTCATCATGGTGCTTGGTGAAGGTCTGGTTCACATCGTAAGTCTGGCCATCAACGATACACTGGTCTGAGGACACAAATACACGACCAGAATGTGAGGGTTACTGTACGCTTGCTATAGCACTCTGTCCTCAGGCACAGGACATCGATCTAGAACAGATAACTAGCAAGCACTTCCGCATGGTTCAACAGTTTACATTTTCACAATCACTCAGCCTGTAAGGGTTTATAGTCTCAATAATCTTCTAATCCTAATTATCCTAGTAATCATAATTATTAATATTTTAAAGGTTAGATGACACCAGCTGTAGGTTTGAGGAGAATAATCCATGGGTGTTTTAGACACACACATACACACACACACACACACACACACACACACATAGGAGGGATTGTGACTCCTCACCTTTGAGCTGAGAGTAGGCAATGCAGCTCCACTCTCCGCGTCCATTCCCGACACAGGTGCAGCGCATCATGTGACCCAGCACGTCGTGGCGTTTGTCCCACTGGTCACCCACGCGGTACATCACTCCCTCGCCGGTGGTGCACACCTCCTCATGAGCTAGACCGTGCGGAGAGAGAAGAGAGGGAGCGGAGGGGTGCAGTTCTTTTTAATTACAACTCACACAACTGACGATGATATAAGTGACACAGCAGCACCCAACACTACATTCCCCCACGCAGTAAAATCCCAGAGCCTCTCGACATCCCAGGACATCAAATGATATACATTATTATCATATAATTTACTGTATGTTACAAACACTTTTCATCTCAGTTTTGAATCCGGCCAGAGACAAGTTGATAGGCTTCACTGACACAAATGCTCTAGTTAGACTGTTACTCTTCTCTGAGCATTTCTTAATGCTCCCGGCTAACATGTCCTCCTCTGTCCACCCAAAGTTTTATGGTGAGTTTAATCTAATTGCACGTCTCTCCTAAAAACCCACTCAATCAAATTTCAACCTATGTTCTGTGATACTAAGCTCCTGATTCACTTGAAGATTACCCACCTGATGATATAAATGCTATGTCTGTTTGTCTTGCATTATTATTATCGGTGCACGTCATATGATTGATCAACGCACAATGGTCCTCCTATTAATCTATACACTAGCAAACTGCACACTGTACCACTGAGTGTCCTGATCCAGGATCTGTATCTGCTTCTCTACACTTCACTTCGCTCCCGCAAGCCCTGCTGCCAGCCCACCACACTGGAGATGAGTGTGGCTGGTAATGAATTATGGAGTGAGCTCCTAAATTCTCACTTTCACTTTCAACTTATTCCAGAAGAGGGATTCACCTTTTGCCAGCACAAACCAGCCGTTAAAGCCAAGCTAAGTCAGTTCCTGGACCAGCTTGTGTTTTCTATGGAGATGCACCACTCTAAGCAGAGTTCATTCCAACTGTAGCATCATACCTTCCCTGACAAATCAAGCCCCTAGCTGGTTTTAATGTAAAACAGCACAGCATGCATGGCCCCAAAGACACCGAAAAAGGCTCTGCGCTTTGACTACTGGTGATATAATTCACAAGGCTGTCAACGCCCCGAGGAGTCGATAGGACGAGGTCTCGCGGACGGATGAGCGCATTCTTGTCTTTGTGTTCTTTGTCTTCGTTCCTCGGGCGAAGCCCAAACACCTGGAGCCATCACTCAGCTCCTCAAGCGAAGGGTGAGCCGAGGCTAGCCTGGCCTCTTAAACCCCGCCACAGCGGCCTGCTCTAGCCAAGTGGACATACGTACGCTACATGGGAAAGCAAAGAGGCGAAACATTGATGAAGTCATCAGGATTAAGCGGCGGTCATTGAGAGTTGATGAATGGTGTGTGTGTGTGTGTGTGTGTGTGTGCTGGTGGGGTGCAGGGGGGGGGGGGGGTGGGGCGTGGGGGTGTACCATGATTGGTGCAATTGGGACGTAATGAAAAGGAGTTGAGAGCTGTGTGGTGGTGATGATGAGCGAACGTGGAGGAGGGTTGGAAGGGTTTCGATGGAGGAGGTGAAGGAGAGGAGGGGAAAGGAGGGGAGAGGGGAGCACAGCTGCCCTGGAGAGAGGCCAGGGGAAGGGAAGAACCTCCGCCAGTGAGTCCATGGCCCAGACCCAGCCACTGTCTGTCTCCCTCTCCCTCCCTCCTGCTCTCTCTGTCCTTCTTTCTCCTTTTTCCCATTTCCCTCTCTAGACCCTTGTCCTTGTCTCTTTTTTGCTTTTATTTTCTGACTGATTCTGTAAAATCTTCTGTTACCTTCTCTTGCTATTTTATGTCCATCTCCTCTCTTTATGTCTTTGGCATTTATAGTCTCTGCCCCTCTGTTTAACACCTTTAATCCCCCTAACTCCTTCATCAGCCTTTATTCCTCCCTCCTTCACACACACACACACACACATCAGCACTAATGAATGTGGTCACACTGGTTACACTAACACACACACACACACATCAACACTAATGAATGTGGTCACACAAATACACACACACACACACACACACACACACACACACACACACACACACACACACACACACACATTTAGTAGCATGGAATAACAAGAAAAGAAAACAGAGAACAGAAAACAAAAATCCATTATTGTCTGCCAATGCCACCTCAAGGCATACTGTATGTGACATGTACAAACTGTTGCCAGGGGGCCGTGT
>JASCQY010000071.1:1026783-1042278 GCA_030264315.1 Sardinella tawilis
ATTTCGATTCCTTTGTATGTCTAGTACATGTGAAGAAATTGACAAATAAAACTGACTTGACTTGACTTGACTTGACTATCCATGCATGCATTCTGTCTCTGCTTTGCACAATGCTCCATGAATGTTCCAGAAGCACACCAGATGAGGCCTTTACTACAATCCTGTGTGTGTGACTCACCACGCGAGGTCTGGTCAGGCTGCAGCTGGGGTTAAAGTGCTCGTGGCCGGGCTGGAAGGAGTGTCCGCTCACCCGCACCGTCACACACCACGGGGGACACAGAGTCACCTCCTCCGTCAGCCGGTGGTCCCGCAGCACCTGTGCGCACACACACACACACACACACACACACATATAGACACACACAAACAAACACAAACTGAAATTTGACATGGATACCCCTTCTTCTACTGGAGTGCCTTAGTACCTTATAGATGGCAAAGCACTCCAGCTGGGTGGCGTGGACAGTGTTGGCCTGCTGAGGGTCGTAGGTCACCCTGAAGTCGGTGGTCTTGAGGGGTCCCAGCTCGCAGGTTTCGGGGGACACCCTGAATGGGGAGTCGGGGGCCCCGGGGGTCCAGAGCAGACAAAGCTTGCCCTTGGTGTGGTTGGTGACGGTGAGGGAGCGTGAGTAAGGGGACTCGTAGAAGAGGAGCTCGGGGGGCTCCACCGACACGTGGCAGCCAGGCTGGGGGGCACCGCGAGGGGGGCGCTTGACGAACGATGGCGTCTCCGACAAGAAGTACTCCTCCATTGGGGTCCTCACAGTTGGTGGGTCAGAGGAAACTACTTCCTGTGACAAATCCTGCATTAAGGGGGATACTACTGCTTGATTCATTGTTGATTTGCTTCATGGCATCTGAAGTGAACTCATCACACACAAACACACACACACATACACAGACAATAATTTGCAGAATAATTTGAGACCTAAGTCACTTAATAACATTGATATCCAAAATATTGTCACTTATTTGTTGATCTGTTCATAATCTTCTCATGAGATGACGCATACGCGCACACACTCACACACACACACACACACACACACACGCACAAACACACACACACAGTCCTGGACACCTCGGGTATCTTGAGGGTGCCCTGCTGGTCCAGCTGTAGTGTCTTCTGGGCCAGCATGGCGCTGAGGATGTTGGGCGGGTAGACGGTGAGCCCCCGACTCAGGTGCTGCAGGTACATGCTCAGGTGACGTGGGTGCAGCACCACTGGCTTCAGCTGCTCCGAGTGACAGGTGCCAATCACGTCCAGGAACAGTGGCTCCTGCACACACACACACACACACAAACACACACACAAACACACACAGGTTAATAAAGAGAGATTAATATCTCTCTCTCTCACACACACATAGGTTAATAAAGAGAGATTAATCTCCCTCTCTCTCTTTAATCTATTTATCTTGACCTCTGTCTTCTTGAGCAAATCATGTTTGTTTATTCATTTTCATCATGTTTTCTTGTTTGTCAGTCTGTTTGTTTGTTTGTCTGTCATCTTACCTTGTGCATGACGAGGCACGCCAGCCTGCGGTGGTGGGGGATGGGGTGGCGAGGGCAGAAGTGCAGCCGGAGGGTGAGGGTGCTATTGGGTGCCACCGTGCCACAGGGCGGCTCCACGCTGAAGACGCTGTGCCCGTCTGTGCCCACGTCAAACTGATACTGGGCCTCTACGGACGAGGAGTTGGTCAGATGCAGGGCACGCATCGCCCCCTCACCCTCCGCCACGCAGCCAAAGTCCAGCACAGACACGCTCAGAGACAGCAGAGGACCTGCAGGGGAAGGGCAAGCCATCAGAGGAGGAATGATTGTGGTCTGTTACCTATGCATGAGGAAGGATACACAAGGGTAATAAAAACAATGTCAAAATGGACAGACTTTTGGTCAAAATATTCCAAGTGCATTATTTTGACAGCAGAACTTTGTATTTGGGCTGAGACTATTACTGATTTGTCTTTTGAAGGAATTTTGTCTTTTAAATAGTAAGAGCTTTGGTGCTACTTTACCATGGTTTATTTAAGGTGAACATTTTGACGAGTAGCTACCTACCATTGAATACGGAGACAGCGTTGGTATAAAAAGACGCAGCAATGCATTTTCTTTAGAATTAAGTAAACAACTGCCTTTGAAAACCTTTCTTTGCACTTTAACTACCACTTTCTTTGCACTTTAACTACCAAGAACAATTGAAAAGAGTTCATCATGCTAATACTGATTTGCTTTCACTTGTGGCTTTGGTCACTGGAAACTGGAAGTGAAAAGAGAGTGTGTGTTTAGCAATGCACAAACCACAGCACGATCCGGTGAGTTTGAGGAGCTGTTTGCTGAGGGCCCCCGGGGATGAGAGACAGAGGTACTCCACACTGCTGCTGTCCACCGCCACCGGGGAGAAGCACACAGGCACCTGCACGGACGACCCCGGGCCCACGAGGCCCTCACGCACCGAGCACTCAAACACGCTCTCCAATAGAGCAGGCCGCCGCAGGCGAGAAAGGGAGAAGGAAGAGGTCACCTTAGAGACAGAGAGAGAGAGAGAGAGTGGGGGATGATCATCAATAAGAGAAAGAAAGAGAGGGAGTGAGAGGGAAAGAAAAAGAGAGGGGATTAGGAAAACACAGAAAGAAGGAGAAAAATAAATGTCCATAGGGACAGATGGAGCTAAATGGACAGAAAAAAATCTAAATGGTTTCTAAAAATGTCTTTAATTTTTACCTTACAAATATGACAAAATCTAGCCATCAGCTTTCATTTCCAGATCTACACCCAGTGTGTATGAGAGTGCACCAGTGTGTGGACTCACAGGGGAAGGGTTGGTTATCTCAAAGTGTTTCTCCACACTGCTGCCGAAGGCCACAGTGCCAAACTCCAGCACCTTGCAGCCCACCTCCTCTCCGGGGGCCCTCATCTCCAGGTGGGGGTACTTTGCTAGAGAGAGAAGAGCAATAAGGAGTATGTATGCAAGATAACCCACATGCAGACTATTGTTGCAGTGTACAGTGGCCTCTCTCTACACTGGTTCAGGTACTCCAAAAATTATTCACATGGCTGTTAAGCTATGAGTTACTATCTTAGCGCAGTATGCCTTGATGACGGCCACAATAGCAAAAACTGTAGGAATGAAAGTCTGATGTTCACACATATCCAGAAGGTAATGTGCCGTCTTTGAAAGAAGGATTGTGAAGTTTCCCACTGTATACAATGCAACAAGTTATGCAATGCAAAAACAAAAACAAACACACATAAACAAATATGAACACAAACAAACACAACAACAACAAAACATCAGTGGTAGCATTTATCTTAGCTTGACTGAAGTGAGTGGCTTACACAGGCCCTGTAGGAGCACGGAGCAGCTATTCTCCCCCTGGTCTCCAAAAGCACAGCTGGCCTCTGCCTGGTACACCCGCGCCTCTAGGGGGCGGAAGAGGACCACAATCTGAGCCTCCTCGCCTGCCGCCAGAACCCCACTCTCTGGAGAGAGCTGAAACGGACCATCCACCTCCCAGGAAAAACCTGTACGAAGCTTACTGGTGAGGGAGTGAGAGAGAGAGAGAGAGAGAGAGAGAGAGAGAGAGGAGGGAGAGAGATGATATAGCACATCAAAATACATATCTATACACACAAAGTATGTTTACAGGGCAGGAAGCAAACATGTTGGCCTGCAAACATATCAAACATATATTCAATTACAGCTTTCTTTAGGAAAGTCCTATAAGACTGTGATCATAATTAAGAGACTGAGTACACTCTCTTGTACATTATTATAGCTGAGCCCACCTAACATTGCGGAAGGTAAAGGTGGTCTGGGTGCTGTGGTGGGCAGCGCAAGGGGGCAGCTGCACTCGCTCAGGAAGCTCCAGGGTGTGGCGAGGTATGGTGGCCCGGAGGATCACTTGGAACGTTCCCTCTTTGCTCTGGAACTCAATTGTGTCCTGGTACTCACACTGACCCAGAGATAATTACAAAGAATGACAAGGAATATAAAACAAATTATCATCATAAGACTTTTGAATGATCAGTAAATGTGAAAAGCTTAAGATGTTTATTGAACAGCCCTGCATGGTCAGCCCTGTAAAACTGTGACACCTTCCTACACTCAAGTGTCTTCACTCACACCTACTAATAATTACAATTTAATAACATGTACAATACACACTTCTAATAGTTTACAGTACTTAATAATGATAGCTACAGTACCTGTACATTATCAGCTACTAGAGCTGTACAAATAATCAAATATTAAATGAGTCCAAACAACCTCAACATAATATGGAACAAATTATTATTTTGTCACATTCTGTCTTGCAAATAGGCCTCTCCTAATGTTAATCAATTGAATTTCTAAATACAATGGTTTCTTATTGGCTTATCAGTTTTTCATCATTCTCAAAATCACTCTGAAAGTGACCACAATGATATTGTTACACACATCATTGTCGTTATACTGTGGAGTGCAGACAATGTCAACAACAAGAGCACTGTTATACAGTAGTTATCAATCTTGATGTGAACAAAGTTTAATCTGAGTTGTCTGCTCATAATAATCATGATTACAGTCTTTTCCTTAATCGCCCAGCCTTGTCAGCCACTACCAACCAAGTGCTCACCCTCTCCAGGGGCCTGAAGGTGACGGGCATGGAGAAGGACGTGCCCGGGCTGAGGGTGATGACATGGGGGTGGAGTGTGGTGAAGAACTTGGTGGCAGGGGGCCTGAAGCGCAGGCGCTGCAGCTTGCTGTGCACGTTCTTCAGGTGGAGGGTCCTGGTGAACTCGGCGCCCAGATCCCAGCACCCCCACACAAGCTCCGCCCACGTCTCCACGCCAAGGAAGCAGCTGCGCTGGGATGAGCTGCGTCTCTGGAGCTCCGAGGAGGGCTGGTGGGGAGCAGTGACCTGCTGCTAAACACACACACACACATACACACACATATACAAAGATGAACAGTGCACAGTGCACAGGGACATCCATCCATAGACAAATTCTCAAACAAAGACACAAAAAAGTACATAAAGGCCTAAACACACACACACACACACACACAAACACACACACACACACACTTATTCCACAATGCGCCTCTAGAAGACACTGCAGATTATACTCTCGTCTCGAATAGGCCTATATTTCTTTTGATTTTGTGGCTTTAAACAAAATTAAAGATGAACAGCAAAATAAGAGGGAGAAGAGGTAGGGTAATGGAAATGATGATGATAAGCTGCTGCTGGTGGTTAGACGACTAGTGACCACAAAGATTTCTGTGTAACATTACCTTGTTTCGCTTCCCATGGCTGGCCACTCTGGGCCAGTGCAGGGTGGCATTCAGTGGGTTCGCAGGAATGTCAGTCAGCATCACTGTGGACAGACAATGTGGGGGAAGTGGTGTGACATTATCATAGCCCACTCAACAGTCTCCAACAATAACAGTATACTTGCCAGCCTTGTTCAACCAGTCAACAACTCAACTACTGTAGGCTACTGAGAAAGGTTTAACTTTAAACTAGATGTAAACTTATGAGCTTGTAGGCTATGTCCCTGCCACTCTCTCTCTCTTTTTTTTTTTTTACCTGGATTTCGATTAAGTGAAATGTATTACGCCTCTAGCCTGCTACAGAAAACAAAGTCGGCTGGAGACTCAAAAGCAAAACTCCATCAACACACAAGCGTCGATTTATAATGTTTGCTACAGGACTAAATGACAGTGTCAATGTCAATGTTCCGATTGGTTAGTCTTAGCTGTAACGGTATGTGCACTTAGTTAACGCCTGCAAACATTTTTCTTCCTGTGTCGTGCTAAAGTTAACAACAATTTTGCCACAAATTAACTTCGATGGTTATTCCATAGCTACAGAAGCAGGTGTTGGTAATCTTAGCGTGTTTCTTGCCTTGACAACCTAAACTGAGCTAGTTTGTTGGTTGGCTTACCTTGGACTGAGTGTACATTAATAGATTAAAAAGTACAAAAGTAGACAATCGAACTACTCAGATTGCATTGCTGATAGCCTACAAAGTTTAAAAGATGAGCCATGCCACTTTAGGACAGTAGTTTCGCGAGAGAGATGTTTCCACTGCTCTCCATGGTAACGACAGGATCCGTGGAGGGACAGTCTACACGATTGCTTTTCCCAACCTTTTTAAATCGCATTTCTTTCCCTTGCACGCTCGGCTTCTCTGCATGCTTGGCGGGCGGTGCTGCTGCTGCCTGCAAAAAGCACGTTAATGACTGCATATAAATATGCAGTTGTCAGCCTTACGAGAGAGAAATATTTCTCTCCATCTGCTCTTATATTTAATCACCGCCCTTACACTTACCATGGCTTAAAGTTCCACTTTTGGTCACTCGGGTAATTTTCTTTTTCACAAATTAAATGGGCTTGTGACATCACCATAAGGGTCTGATTATTTTACTTCCCCTTCATTAACTTAATTATTTGACCATCAGTAAACCTGCTGGAGTAATTCATATTTGAAAGCTGCGGTCGTAAATAATTGTCTCCATCTCGCTTATTAGCATCTGCCGCACTTTGGGTAGCCTACGCTGTGTGGGTCTACTCGCCTCAACCCGCGAGGTAGGCTAGGGAGAAGAAGAGAGCAGAATGCCGAAAAACATACCTACTAGAAGGTTTTGTATCGCTAGTCATAATGTCAAGTAGGCCTATATTCTTTTGGGCGCCTCCTCCTGGAATAAACAGAACACAAACAAAGATAGGTTTCCAGAACAAAGGAGTCACCAAATGCGCTATGCAGAAATGGCAAGGACAACATCAGAATTACGGACGTCAGAAAATAATGTCCAAACCACATAGTTTCTTTCTTTTCGTTTCTTTTTATTATTATTTCTTATTTAAGAAAATGCAACATTTATTTGACTATTGTATTTTCATTTCCCCCCTTTATTTCAATAGGCTTGACAGCAATTATGAATAATTTATTTAAAAGCTAATAAATTAAATATAATTTAAAACATTTAAATAACATGAAACAATGACACCAACATGACAAATGAGAAGGAAAACAATCCCTCATTTGCAGTGCTCAGTTACTCATCATAAGTGACTTGCTTTTTTTTTATAAGAGACAGAGGACACACAGAGGTCTAGACCTACTGGCATATGGCTACTGATCAGGAATCTTCTATACATGAGACCAGACCAGAATTACAGAAGTAGCCTATGATGGATAAAAAGCAAATGGGGCTAAGAACGTCTGCCATCAAACAATATAGGCTATTTGGCATGAAATTGCAATATCTCTGCTATTTGGTTTGTTGGCACAGTTTATACAAATGTTTTTTGTATTATACAAAAAAGGACCATATTAGGCTATTAGTGCTGTAAAAGGGATGGCTAAGGGATGACTAGATATCACACAGTGAAGATGTAAAAATAAATCCAAAATGGCTAAATGTAATATCCGAAGAAATGGAGTAGCTAAATAGTTTGTCATAATTCCTCTCTCCTCCTCTTTTAATATTGGGTAACAGTCTTTTTCCTCTCCCTTTTTTAAAATCAGTTCAGTCCAACTTGCTGGAGGAAGTGGCCAATACAGTATTTATTAGCCTATATTACGGAGGCTCCAGGTTGTTGCCCAGAGTCAGGAGTGGAATGTAATTCAGCACAGACACTCGTACACTTGCATCCTCACACCTCTGACACACACCGCACATCAAAGTATCGTTTTTTGTGATGTATTATTAATAGACTGGACATTATATTGTAGGTATCAAGAGGATCGAGTGGCTGAAAGAATAAAGATCAATTCAAGCATCCTGCCCTGTGCCCCTCAATCACGTTGCAAAGGGTGGGTATCCTAAAGGTGCATTTCAAGGGTCCAAGAAGGACTGCATGGCCTGAATGTCACGTCCTCATAAGCCCATACTGCTTCTCCTGTCCGGCTCCTCCAGCTCATCCTCTGAGTAGGAGCCATGGGAGCTGTAGCTCAGCTCGGAGGAATGCTGCGAGAAGTCCACCTGACGGGGCGCTGCCACCACCCGCACCCCACCTCCTCCACCTCCTGCCATCGCCCCCACAGATGCCCTGAAGCCCATCTCCTCCTCGTCCTCAACCTCCTCCTCCTCTTCCTCATCTTCGTCTTCCTCGCCCACCAGGTCCTCGTCCTCGTCATCATCATCCTGGGCACTGGAACGTCGCGCGTCGCTCGCGCTGCCGGTCTTACCAGTCCGTTTGGACCCCAGGAGCCTCGCTTCTGCCCCCTGCTGGACAGACTGCTCTTTGGCCTTGCGACTTCGCTTCCACTTCATGCGGCGGTTCTGAAACCAAATCTTCACCTGAGGAGAGGGTCAGTTTGAAAGCATAATAATTTGTTTTACACCTTGATACGGATTTTCTTCCTACTTCTCTGTCAAACATTGTGTTTACTGCTAATGGAGTAAATTATAATTAAAATGTTACAGTAAATTATTATTATTTTAAGGTGACAATGTTGACCTCTAGTCTTCTGGATGGTCAAATAAGATCAAATAAACCTTTGGCTCCAATATGTGTTGTTTTTTTCCACAGTAATGACAAAACATAGCCTACAATAAAAATGAAATCTTGACATTTAGTTTGTACTTCACTACTGGAGGCCTAATGGCACATATGGCTAGGGCTGCTGTTTTACCTGAGTCTCTGTGAGCATTAGTGAGGTGGCCACTTCAAAGCGTTTGGGCCGGGACAGGTACTTGTTCAGCTTGAACTGGTTCTCCAGCTCCAAGAGCTGCTGGCTGGTGAAGGCTGTCCGGGGCCTCCGACACTTGCCCATCAGGCCTGCCTGGGGAGCTGAGGGGAGGAGAAGAGAGAAGGAATAAGAAGAAAAAGAATAAGAAGAAAGAGAAGAAAAAAGAAGAGATGGATAGAGAAAAGTGGAAGAAAAGATAGCATGAGAAGAGAAGAACAATGTAAAGGGGAGATAAAAGAAAAAAAAACATAAGGGATAGATGGAGACAGAGCGAGAGGAAGGAAAATATGGCAGGAGAGAACAGAAGACAGGAAAAGACTGATGAGGCACTGCGGGACAACAAAGGAGAATCCTGCCTTTGACCGCCCGCCCTAGTGTCCCCTTCCCATCGATAATGATAACAGCTTTACTCCAGTTTACTGTTGATGACAGCACCGGAGATATTACTCTGGCGTGGCCATAAAACTCAGGAGAGCGCCATTAACTTAATGAAAATTCAATAAAAGCGCACAGAGAACTTTATTGATGAAGTGCGGATCGGTTAAAGTGTTTCTTTATAGTTTTCTTTCTGACAAAGACAATTTTAATAGAGCTGTCGTTTATGATTAAATAAAAAGGAAAGAAAATAAAAACCTTCCATTAAAGCCAAGTTAGCAATAAACACTGATGTGATGACGAGACGTTTTATTAAAGGCTTTCTGCACGGTGTAAGTTAACCTCTTGTTATTGGGGAAAATAAAGGGAATTAATTAAGATGAAGCTGCCCAACTCGCCATTTTTAAATTAGCTTATCTTGCCTTTCTATATAACTTGTCGTAAAATTTACTGGTCTTATGTCCGATAAATTATGAAAATTACTTTTTAAATATTATGAAACAATATGAACAAAGTAGGCTACTTCGAAAATGCATGGGCGATCGTGGCCGTTATACCGTGAGTGAGGTGGGCTCATGAATGGAAAACATTTTTCTCTAGGCCTTAGAAAAGCTACCCTGCTATTATTATCTAAAACGTATAGGTCTAGGGTATTTTTATTAAATGCTTTTAGAATTTAAAATAAATTAAAATAGGCCTAAGCTAAACTCAGGATTTTTTTTACTTGAAATGTATCAAATAATAGGCCTACTGAAATTCTCCGCTATGCACACAAGTTATTGTGAAATTTTATTTGTAGCATATTCCACTATTTAAAGCAAATTAAACAATTTTACCGCTGTAGTCTGCAAGACGTGGCATCATTATCCCCGCCCGGATCCAATGCTCCAGCGGAAATCCACCTGCCATTGCGGCCGCCTTTAGGTGCGCCTCGGGGTACGACATCTGCGGGAAACCCGAATAAGAAAATGCTGGATGCTGAGCACCAAGCGCAGCAAGAGAGTACATGGGTGCAGGGTACATTCCCGGCATGGAGGTCTGAGACAGTGAAGTTATTCCCGGGGCTGACAGGTTCAAAAGTCCCGGTTTGGGAATAATTCCGGTTTGGAGTGGAATGGTACTGGCGATCCCGCGTGGAGAAGTCTCTGTCTGTCTGCAAGCCACTGGTTTACCCTCCAGGCTGTCCCCGCAGTGGGTAGGTGAGTCTGTGTGACTGAACGGTCGTGATTCCGCTCCCAACAGGGCATCGATGCGAAAGTTCTTAGACTTGTCCATGATCACAGTTTGTAGCTAAATGAGAGCTGAACGCCGATTTTATGATAACTCGACACTTACCCTGTTCGTGTTATTTTGCAGCCGACTGATACAGCTTAATGCATTTAGTTGTCTCGACCTATTGTTGTATTTCAGCGAAATTACATTCCGGATTCGAACAAAAACGTGCTTCCCGAAAATATAGTCGGTAAAATAAATGACGCAAATCCCTGTCAGTCAAATTTGCTCACTTAAGCTGATCTAATCGTTTCCTTTTTTCGAAATGTGTTGTTGTACACATAAACTTGTTCAGCATCCAACTGACCGTATTTGTCTTGTAACGCTCTGTCAAATTGAGTGTGGTTTGACGTGGTTTCTTTGTCCCTCTCTGTGCGTAATGACAGCTTCAAGTCCCGCCACCAACTTTTTGACGTACTTCGATCTCTCTCTGCTCCTGAAGGGTGAGCCTCTGATTGGTTGAAAGCTCTACTCCAACAGAGGTCGGCGCTTTCTAATTAACTAATTACCTTCATATTTACTCCGCCTCTCTCTCTCTCTCTCTCCCCCTCTCTCTCACCACTGGCACCCAGACTAATCCCAAAAGCCTAAACCAATTTTTCGGCAATAAGAACACACATGCAGCCCACGTAAACATGTCTGAAGGTATCTAAGAATTATATGATTTTCTTTTAAGTAAACGTGCCCCGGTCACGGAGAGCGTCAGAGGCTGTCCATTCCTCACAACAACGGTTCCTTCTGAAGATGTTGTTCAAGTAGGTAGGTATGTTTCAACCTTTGGGGGGTACTTAAAAAGAAATGCCCTTGTTGTCTTGTACAGTTGTATTAATATGTTATAGAGTAGTGGCTTTTCTGTTGGCTAATTTGAAATAGGCCTAATAGGCTAATTGATCACAGAAATATAAAAAATAATTGGATAAGCCTTTTGTATAAAAAAAAATTGTCAGGATATTGCAATTACCAATGTTATCTGCAAAAATATCAAAAAAATATTTTAAATAGGAGATACCAGACCATACTGTACTTTTCAGGTATTCTTCAGCAAGATAACTGTTGAAGAATTATTTTGAACGTGGAGTGGCCTGCGTCCTTTCTCCCTCTCCACACACACACACACACACACACAGAGAGAGAGAGAGAGAGAGAGAGAGAGAGAGAGAGAGAGACAAAACCACAAACCAAAAGGCTTACTGTTCTCTGCGTCCTTGGTCTGGTAATGTGATTGACAGCATGACCTTTTCCTCCGCCGCTAGTGAACAGGTGAGGCAACTGCTGTAGTTTCTCACGTCCAAGCAGGCAGGCCTCCAAATGACCCGGGATTAGGCATCACACACACAAACACATCCGCTCTAAAAACAGAACTAGAAAATGCCTCTGTTGACACACACACACACACACACACACACACACTTGCTTGCTTTGCTTTTTGACTTTAAAGTCAACAATGCACAAAGACTCTATATCTTTCATTTCTATCGTTGGTATCGGGCTGCTCATATAAATGATCAGAACATCAAGGCCTATACTTGTAGCTCACCGTATGTTATTTGCTAATTATCACAGGGTGTACACACCTGTATGAGATAGTGTCATCATAAAATCACGATAATAAAAGGTAGATAATTTTTTTCCGACAGCAATAGTTTTCCACTAGTCATTACAATAGTTTCAGTTCAATGTTGTTGAAGATGGATTTGTGCTCAGACCTATGAGAAGAGTTTTTAATGACTGGTCTGCACAGCTACTTCTAAAAGTATTCAGCTGATGAAGGTTTTAAGACACGCTCTCATAAAAGTATCAATGCAATTAAGGAATATGACAAAAAAAATGCACTACATAAATAAAAATAAATGTTTGTATCGTTTATATCTTAACATCCACAATGCTCATAAGAATCCCACATTCATTCCACATGAAGGTGAGAGAATAACAGTATAGACCTTTATAAAGATAACTACAATAGATATTCCTACAATGACAGCTGTTAAGGCATATCACACCTACCACTGCCAAGACCTTCAGACTTACTTTAATATCAGCTTATTACAAAGGGGGACATTTATTGACATGTCCCTGTCAATGATTAACAAACATGGCACTCTGAAGAAAGGTTACTCCCATGTGGAACTCAGATCAGCCCATTTAATTGTTTTACACACAATATTTCATACTGTGTGCTGGCTCGTGTGACCTTACAGCAAACAGTGAGGAAAGGAGGGATGGGTAATATCACCTCACAAGATTACAGCTTTACCTGAAGCAAATGTGATGTGCCATATTACATTGTGCTAGATAATTGAGGAAATGATTTCAAATATGTTACAGAAAAAAACAAACATTGGTCTCAGAACGGCTTTATGAAACCAGGAACTTCGTATCTATACCAGACCATAAACTATTTCCTTTGATCATCATGCAAGGCGACATAATTGTCTTTCCAGCCTATAATCAGTTTGATAACAATTTTAATTTGCCATGATTATTACCATGGTAAAAAAAACAGAAACAGTTGTCATGCTACTTCACCTCGAAACAGTATCTTTTTTATTTCTGTCTGGGCCTAATGTGGCCTGGTAATCTCTGACAAAAGAGCCTTGACTGTAATCTGAAACAGATCTTTGGACGATCTGGGCGATCTTTAACAGGTACCAGCTCACCTCATGTGCAGCCCAATACAAGGCATCCATTGTCTGTGGTCACAGATAAGAGGCACAGTAAACAGCTTATCTCACACTCAATAACACATAATAACTTTCACCCTGCAATTCAGGACTCTCGCTCCAGGCTTGACACACAAGAACACCGGCTGGCCATGTTAATTGAAACCTTCACAAACAGATAATATGATGCATATTGCCCCCATACATACACTTATCGCTGACGGTCTCATTATAACTATATTAAATGTGTGAGGCAAATGTTTATATTTTTTATCTTCTACGGAACAAGCAAAAAAACAAAACAAAACAAGGGAAAGTGTTACATAAGTCCATATCCTCTCTTTTTGAACGGATTTTGAATGATACTTTAAGAATTATTGTTGTAGGTTATGTGTGTGTGTGTGTGTGTGTGTGCGTGCAACCAAAACCTCTGAAATAAGGGAAATTTCTATCCATGTTCACAAGGGAGAAGGGTTGAGTGAAATGCACAGATGCTCAGCAGCTCCTAAGTGGTCCCCCCTTCTCCTTTCTTAAACACACACACACACACACACACACACACACACACACACACACGGAAACAACACACACTCACACTGGGCGGCTGCAGTTGAGGATAAAGAACCGTGGCATTCAGCCCACTGTAAAAGAGGCATTCATTGGAGGGCTATTCACACACAAATGCCCCGCTGTGACACGAGTTGCCCCAGCCTTCGCCGTCTGACCTCCGATTAGCACCCGCAATTGCCCTTCTTAACGCCCACTTCAGTGTTCAGGAGAAAATTTAGTTTCTGGTCTGGGGGTCTTTTTTTGTATTGGATTACCTCAAGATCTGATTCTGTTTAGTGTTATGCCGATTCATTCTGTAACCAAAACAAAATAAAACCAGCTTCAAATGCACTTTTCTTTAGAGCAAAGGTGCACATGTTGGAAGTTGTTTGCAGTGGATTTTTGGAAGTATGTTTTATGCCCTCTCCACTTCCCCATGTTATGCCTTGATTAAGTTTCCAAATGAATCAAAGTGGAACAAAACAAGTCAAAACCCTGTCGAGGTGCCAGGCTACTAGAGACAGCACGCCCTCTCCGCGTTTATGATTTTATAACCCCGATGTCTGGTTGGCTTGATTTTATAACCTCAATCTCAAGTTTACTATGAGAATGTCAGCTTCTGTCCTCTCTACAACATTCACCAACATCCCCTCCACCCCCCCCCACACACAAACACACACATACACACACACGCACGCACATACACGCAAGCATATACTGAACACACACACATAACTTGCATACACAGAGCGGACCCCACTGACACAAAGATGTCAGCTTCTATATCTCAGCCCTTCTTTTCATTCATACGTTGTATGAGCACCATTGTTATGGTCGTGTAGGCCCTTGTTAAACCAGCGAGGGGTTGGACGGGTGTGAGGGGAGGTTGACATGAAAACTTCCTGGTCTATTTCCAGGGCTGAGGTGGGATGGGCTGGGTGGGGTTTGGCGGACTCTGGTGAATGGCTTGATTAATGATGGCCGCCAAAGTTGGACGTCAGCACAAAGACAGAGGGAAGGCGGCCGGTGTGTGTGCCACCGTTGTTGGATAATTAGCAGGGTTGACATGTCCCGCTGTCCGTCTGTGAGTGTGTGTGTGTGTGTGTGTGTGTGTGTGTCAGAAGCAGACACACGTATGGCGTGTCACCCACACAAAGACAGAGGCCCGAGTGGATAATTGGTTAGTGAAGAGTGGAGGCAAACATCTGTTGCTTCAGGCTAAATTCACGCGGCTGGACCAGCATGCTTGTATAAGGTGGGAGTAGGCTGCTGCATGCTATCATCGTGGGTGGTATGCATGCTCTGCACTAACATACACATACCCACACACACACACACACACACACTCCCACACACAAAAAAAAACTGCACAGATGGGTAATCAGTGATTTTTAGCATTATTTGAGAATCTCACACGTGAGAGTTCCACACGTGAATTCAGAAATAGAAAAAATATATAAGTAATATAACAAAAGTCAGTGTAGTGGAAGAAAGCAAAATGTAGGGCGGGTGTATGACTAGGGTTGTGTTCAAACAAAAGAAAATGACGACGTCCACGAAGAGAGAGAGAGAGAGAACCCATCCACACTTGGAAGCCAGGCCTTCTTATACCAGTGCTCATCAAGGACAACACCTACCACCTACACAACTCCCTCTGCTGCACCAGCTGGAGGCAAGCGAGACAGGCTCATAGAGTAGAGTGGGCAGGGACTGCTAGACCCGCCAGGATAGGAACACTACAGTATGTTTGACTTGAGTGCTCCTTAGCTTGTAATTCAGCCAGCACACTACAGTACTGTACATCAAGTAGCCTATGTTAAAAAAAAAACAAGCTAATATTTCAGGGGTATTGTTATTAGGCTAATATTTAGTTAACATTTAGCTTAAATTTAGAACACAACAGTGTGGGGGGGGGGGGGGGGGGGGGGGGGGGGGGGGGGGGGGGGGGGGG
>JASCQY010000071.1:1114874-1125883 GCA_030264315.1 Sardinella tawilis
CACACACACACACACACACACACACACACACACACACACACACACACACACACACACACTCACACACACACACAGAGACTGTATACAATTTTAAATATTCACCACTAGGGGGAGCAAAGTCCCTTTCTCTGGTCACAGTCTCTCGACTCTCCTGAGGTCTAGTAATAAAGACATTTTCTTTTGAACTTTTATCATAGCTAAATGCTCCTGAGTACAACATGCCCAGTGAATAAATTATCACATTCATGAATGAGACACTGCGCTCTTGACTTTCTGATGCGCCTTTTTTCTGGAGGATGTTAATTGGACAGATGTGTCGCCATGGCATTATGACTCATAAAGGCTTGCAACTGTGTTACTATAGAGACCAGCCCAACAGAACAGCAGAAGCAGCATGGCCGCTCGTCTGAGGTCCACTCCAAGAAGACCGTTCTGATCAAGACCATTGAGACACGCGACGGCGAGGTGAGAACACATAGACATTAGGCCTTTAACTCTGTACAGTTCCCTCACCCACACATAACCAGACTGTATACAGTATAAAGCAGAAACTCCAGTACATGGGCACATAATACCTTGAGAACATAAGAACACACATACATAACCAACTAATGTAAATAGATCCATGGTTTTGCTTCGGTACATATTTGCATACTCCTATGTTAATTCAACACAGAGCTCCGCCAGTTACCTTTTTTTTATACCTACAAATACACAAATACACACACACACACACACACACACACACACACACACATGTACCCACATTCACACACACACACACACACACACACCCTCTAAATGGCAGTAATGACAAATCCCTTCCCCCCCGCTGCGATGTTAATTTAATTCCTGTCTCCGTTTCACTTCATTTCATTAGCCATCACCCACTCTAAAACACATTAGAGCGAGTGGTAACAAAACATCTCACACCTCCATTACGGTCCATTAAACCACCTCTCCTCCTCCTCCTCCTCCTCCCTCTCCTCTTCCTCCTTCAACTGTGTCTCCACACAGACCACAACCACTAGGGAGGGGATGAGCGTGAACGCGGAGTGTGTAAGTCCTGACGGGGTTTTGCAGCTGTTAGCATGATGCTAACCTAACCCACACTCCCATATTACCCTCTGCCCTCACGCCTCCCGTCTTACCCGGCCTCCGGCCCACCACGGCCAACACCATAGTGGCTCAAGGTCACAGCCAGTTGCAGTATTTCTGAAGACAGATCAATTCAGCTTCCTAGCCTCATATGCTAAGCTTGATCTAGCCATGCTCGAGGCATGACATGATGGGACAATAAAACAATCTGTAATTTGCTTGGTTACTCTGAGGGTATCGATACGATAGTGTCATGTTGGCATTGTGAGGAAAAGTTATGTCTGTGAGTGTTGTATAGTAGATGCTACAACAATACAGTTTAACTCACATGCTGCTCATGAATCATAGCCTTCTCTGAGTGCAGTTACAATTACTGGTGACATGCTGTTGTTACAGTATACGACTGAAGACTGTCATGAGTGTACTTTATAAGACATTTGTCATAACATGGTCATGACGTGTCATATTATCTTATGATGTGAAATCCAAGTTTACTGTTGCCCAATATCTGTCATGTCTCCTTATACAAGTTGAAGATGGGGAGACTGTCTTGAGAATATTTTTTTTTCATGTTGCTGTTATTCCTCAGAGTTATTTACTTTGAGATTTTTGTTCACATTCATCCTCAAGTGCTATATCCTTGGGTTGTTGTCACAAACTATCCTGTCAGTAAATGACTTCTAGTGAGGGGCTGGCCTTGTGAAGTTTCGTTCTAGCAGTGAGTGAGAATGTGTGTTTGCGACAGCGTGCATTCAGAACGGCCCTGTGGAAACACTTGAACGGTGTTTGTTGAGGGAGATAGAGCTGAAAACATTCAAAAAGAGAATGTTCTGGAACAATTCTTCTTGATCTTGGTCTGCCTGACGAGATGACTTGAGTTGAGAGAAGAAGCGTGAGCGTTTTCTCTCTGCATCGCTGGCCTCACATGCCCTTCATGCTTAACCAGTCAGGGACACGGGCAATTCCACTCCTTTCACTTTTCACTCTTTTCACACTCTCTCACTCTCCTCATTTTACTCGTTCAGCTTTCCTCAGTCAGTCTCTCTCTCTCTATCTCTCTCCTCACCCCCCCAACCTCCCCACCCCCACCATCCCTTGCCTTTCTAGCTGGGGTGAAGTAATTATCTGCCACCCCTGTACTAGGCTTCCACCCCCCACAGTGGTCTTCAAGTTGCCCCTAGCTCCATCTGATAGTCATATCATGTGGGTTTGCTGCCAGTTTTTTGGCTGTCCTTCTACGGATGATTAACATGGTCATCTGTTTTCTTCCTCTTTCCTGTCTTTCACTCTCTTACCTCTATCTCTCTATCATTCGCTTCATGTCTCTGTCACTGTTCCTTTCCTTCTTGACTACTTTCCTTTTCTCACTCTCAAATCTTTCTATCTATCTTTCTATCTATCTATCTGTCTATCGATCTATCTATCTATCTATCTATCTATCTATCTATCTATCTATCTATCTATCTATCTCTCTCTTCTCTTTTCTCTATCCTAGGTTGTGAGTGAGTCCACGCAGCACCAGCAGGACATTATGTAAAAGAGCAAGAGGAACCTTCACGCTATGGAAACCACCAAGCAAACCCAATCAGATAATGGACCTTTCCATTGACACAAAAGCCTTCAGTTTTATTGAAAGTAAAACGAGATTATTTTTCTTTTTTTTTTCTTTTTTTAAGTGCACATGCTCACTGATAGGTTGACCACTCATGTCCCCTCCCATCAGCTTCCACCTGATTGGATAAAAAAGAAGCAAGTGAGTAAGAAAGTGAAGGAGAGACATAGACAGCGAGAAAGAGGAGAGGGCCAATCTTGTACATGCATTACTGAAGGGAAACAGTTAATGTGGAGATGTGTGTCTGTGTGAGTGTGTGTGTGTGTGTGTGTGTGTGTGTGTGTGTGTGGATACTTGTGTGTCTTTGCTTCAGATGGGGAGAATGCAGGGGAGACATTGGGCAAAGGTCTATCTAAATGTGTAGCATTTTCTGTCATGGTAACTTAATAGAATAAATCTTTCTGTGTTCATCACCGAATCTTGAGTTTGCGTTTTATTTGGTTCCTTATTGTCTTGAGGAAAAACATTATGGACATCAATCTCAGATTGTAGAGGAGTCGTTATCCTGAAATACACAAAATATTAATCATAACAGAAAACAGAATTTCTTTCACTCAGACACAAAACGTACACACACACACACACACACACTTGTTGATAAACAGTCAATGTCAGTCCAATAAATTAGCTGCCAGACAACATTCTGGCTCTTCCAAATAAGCGTCAATTGTTGTTTGTAAAAAGATGTTCTAGTCTGAGGAAGCCATGAATATTTCACTAGCATCTTTCTGCCTTGGCCGAGATTGCTCCATTTATTCTCTGTGCCGAAGTAGTTTTGTGTCTCAGCCCTCAGAGCACTTGAGACACAAATACAATATTATATTCATTAGAAAAAAAAAACAAAAAAACAGAAGGAGAAACAATTGTGTGTGTCATACTGACCTAGTAATGGTGTGTTTGCTTATGTGTGTGTGAGTGTGTGTGTGTGTGTGTGTGTGTGTGTAGCCTATAACGGGGGCAAGGAGGTTTTCTGAACTGCCCAGTAAGCTCCACCTCGGCGGCCTACTTCTGCACCCAACTGTCACCCCCCAGGGGTTCAAACCATAATAACATATGTGCACACACACACACACACACACACAGACAGAGGCATCTCATCATTCCTGCCCTTTTACTCATTTTCTTCATCACTCATTTTTCTTACTCTTTTTTTCTCTAGTTCTTTATTCATCACCCTCTCTCCTCTGTTTTGCTTGCCTTTGTCCTCTATCAACCTCCCCATTTTCTTGCTCTCTTCTTCTATATTTCCCCTTCATGTCTTTTTCTTCTCTCCATCCATCATCCTTTCGTTCTGCTTGCCTCATTCCTCCCCTATTCATTTCCCTCTCTTGCTTTTTACTTTGTTTTCTTCAGTGTTGAACTTGTGTTTTCCGTCTCTTATTTATTTTTGTCTGCCATAATATAGTCTAATGTCAAACAAAATCTGCATCTAATCACTTTGATCCATACTGATCTCCTGCATCCAATCAGAATATGCCATGTCTTTTAATTAATACTCAAATCCTATGACTCATGTAGGGCCATGTGGTTAAACCCTCTCCAGGAGCAGGATCTGATAGTGTGATATAGACAAGTCTGCATGCGTGGCATACAGATACAGGAATTTGCTCTGGCCCTCCTTTCCTCCAGGCAAATCGTATTTATTATTGTATCACATCACCCTGAGTCCTTCAGAGAGATGCTGTTGGCTCCACAAACAGCACGTGTACAGCGAGGCACTAATCATGTTTAGAGCTGCAAGCCAGCTTTGCACCAAAGGCTCATAAAGACAATGTGATAGCGTTAGTGCAATACACAAGCAGCCACGCACACTGACTCTGGATTGGAAAGGATGTTTGGTTGTCAGAAGCAGCAGGACAAAGGAGTTGAAAGAAGAAAAAGTGGACGATTCCAAGGACCCTGCAATCACAGTGGAGCTTCATCCAACGTAATTACCAATATGAGTGCTTTTATTATGAGGCCCCTAGATTATAGCCTACTGTAGATTTGAAAAGGGCATTTCTTGAATCTCAAGTAGAAGATAGCTTAGCTATACATTAAAACAGACAGAAATGAGAAGGTTAATAGTAACCAGCTGGTACAGCATACTAACTGTTCTGTTTGTAAAGCTCCTTCGTGATATGTTCACTTCAAAGTGGGTGGGAACTTTAAAACTCTTAGTTCTACCTTGTAAAATGTAGTTGAGGTAATGTGAGAGTTCCCTGACGTTACAACTGTAGCAAAATAGCCTAGGCCTACTGTGCTATGGCAGTGCTAGTCTGGCTACACTCTTGATGCTGTAAGATAAGAGGCATGCTAGCACCAGCAGTTAGCCAACCAATCAGCTAAAATATTCACGGGTTAGCGCCCAGACTAAGTGCAAGTCAGGACGGCTTTACTCTGAGGGGTACCACATATGCCTTGTGTACTAGGTTCCTAATCTCTTTTTTTTCTGGCTGTAGCTTCCAATTAAAACTTCCCATTTTACTGTACAGAGGACCAGATAAAAGGCATATTTTGTGGAGGGAGGCAGTTAGCTTGCTCGGAGGTAGACCCCAGTGTGCTGACAGACCTATCAGAATCAATTAACAATGTTGTCATACCCACAGCACAGCACACTAAAATGGTATATATTTTTTTGTTATTATCAAAGGAAGACCACGGTCATCCATATGATTAAAGCTGAAACAGGGTGAGGAAAATATGTTCCTGTCAAAACCGACAAAGGGGCACAAGAGCTGCAGTGACGTGATTAAATTCTCAATTAAAGCGTTTCTCATTATTCACCCCCCCCCCTCTATCTTTCCCTCAGCACACAGGCCTGTCGTCCTTTTTTAAACTGATATTCTGTGCCCACCAATCCCCTTCCTTGGTTGTCTCTCCCATTTTGTCCTTCCCCCGTCTTCTTCCACACTCCACAATGTCCCCGTCATTGTCATTGTCTTTTTTTTCCCATTGTCTTCCATTTGTTGGCACTCAATTCTAAAAACAAAAGGCAGTTAAAGTGTTATCTGTGTTTTTATTCTTCTTTTAATCCCCCTCAACGCTCCGCTGCTGTGGATGAGAGGGCAGAAGTGGGGAGTGGCGGCGGACTAGCGGTGGACTGCTTCCAATCTCGCCGGGCCTCCCGCAGGGACATCCTCTTGATTAATGGCAGTTTGTAGAACAGGGGGCGGAAATTGGAGACATGTAATCATTCTGAAACTGGCCCAAGCCATCACCCTCCTATTGTGTTCTCTCTCCCTCTCTCTGTGTGTGTATGAGAGAGAGTGTGTGTGGAAATAGCATTTTCATGTTTTAAATTGACAACCGTCAAACATAAGTCAGAAAAATTTGATGAAATTGGTCTCTACAAAATCAAAAATTCACCACTGTGAAATTAACCCTCTCCACATTTGACCCCCCCCCCCCCCCGCCCCGCTACACACATACACACACACACACAGAGTTGCTGCCGTCCCCCTTCGTGAGTAAATGAAGGCAGCCAGTCTTGCTAGTCCTTCCCGGTCTAATCCCTCTCCCCTCTCCCAACAAAATGGATTCTTGCCCCCAGGGGTGAAATTCATGTATAAACAATATGTAAAATTATTCAGAGGCATCTGAGGCCAGTGTGCTCTCTTCTCTCTTCCTTTCTTTTTTTCCCTCCTTGTCCCTTCATCACTCTCTTTCCCACACCTTTTCTCTCTCCCCCTCTCTTACCCATTTTTTTCTCTCCATCTTCCATCTTCTGCACTTGCTGACTCTACTCCCCTCACTTCTATCTCTCCATCTCTCTCTTTCCCTTTCTGTCTCTATCCCTCTCTCTCTCTGTCTCATTCCCAAACTGATTTTGCCTCCCAGTCTGTTTTCTGCACTATAGAACACTCATGGGCAAGAGAAGCATGTCAAATAGGTCCGTCCGATTATACTGACTTGACCTCTGGCTTACCAGCTCTCCAAACACGTGTGTGTCCACGCATCCATCCACACATCCACACACACACGCAATAAATCACAGAGAACGAGTGTAGAAGCACAATATTTATCATACCCAGGTCTATACAAATGCATGCCTAATAATAATAATAATAATAATCATAATAATAATCATAATAATAATAGTCGAGGCTCAGACTTTTGTTTGTCTTTCTTGTTAACCTGACTCTTATCATTGAGCCCTGGGGCAGAGGACAGCCTACATGTCATTAGCCATTCCATGCCAAGGAAAGTGCGATTCAGGAAACCTTCACTAATAAATTAACAATAAATATAAAAACAGTAACACAAATACACACACACACAGACACAGTCACAGTCACACGCTGATACATACTTCCTTGCGCGCACACACGCACACACACACACAGACACACTCATATACATACACCCTAAAAATGGGTTAAGAGAGGGGACAGATCATCTCTGCCATTACAAATTGATCACAATGATGAATCCAAAATAGAAACAGGAGACATAAAAGTCATGGACAGTACAGTACTGTACAACAGTGTGCAACATTCAGAAAAATGTACAAAAAAGGAGCACAAGAGGAAAAGGACAAAAATAACTCAACAAGAAGAGAAGAGAGGAGAAGAGAAGAGAAGAGAAGAAAAGAAAAGAAAAGAAAAGAAAAGAAAAGAAAAGAAAAGAAAAGAAGAGAAGAGAAGAGCATCTCTTGGTAAACAGCCACCACTGTAGATGAGAAAAAGGACCAGCTTCAGAAGTTCAGCTTCTGCGAGCCCTTTCTATAGACATTACCACAGCGAAAGAAGCAAAGAAGAAAGGAGAGAAGAGAGGAAAGAGAGGAAAGAAGCAAGAAAAGACCAAAGAAAGATGAAAGAGAGAAAGAGAGAGAAATAGGGACAGTCCTCTACTTCCGCCTGCTGACGCTCCATTTAAGTCCCCACAACAAAAACACACACCAAGACCAAACTGGGCGCATATGCCAAGGATGAGTCTCAGCCTGTTGTGTGCTGTGTTGTAACACACACACACACACACACTCCCTCTCTCTCTCTGTCTCTCTCACTCACTCTCTCTCTCTCTCTCTCTCTCTCTCTCTCTCACACACACAAACACACACACAAACACACATGTACTCTTTTCTGAGCCTTTTCAGTCCAGTCTTTGTTGGGGGAGAGGATGGGCGCTTGATTTGGTCCCACTCTGTGTCACAAGGGAATGGCAATCCTTAAATTCCACATCCATCCTAAACAATCTCTGTGGAGATGCTGAATGGAGGGGGGAATCTCTGGTCAGGAATTCTCTCCAGGGAAACCATGGTCGGAACCACAAACTGCCTGCAAATTCTCTGGCAGAACACACGCACATGTCAAGCTCCATTTTTGTTCCTGGGTGAGGAGGAGAAAGTCTGCAATTTAATTAGTCCACACACACGTCGAATGTCAGCAGAAGCTTCAAAGGCAAAGCTGCTTTTCTTTGAAAAAAAAAAAAGAAAAAAAAAAAAACGAAATCACAGAAAGTATAATTCCATTCACTGAGGTCAATTCACAGTCAGTTCACATTTAGTACGCCTCGAACACCCTCAGCAAAACACAGACAGCAAGAGCCAGTTTCTCTCGACTCAAACAGCTTGCGAACTCAAGGTGCGATCCCCACTGAGTCCACAAAGAGCCTCGGCAAAGAGGAGACGCATTGCTGGAGCCTCGCCAGGGCTTCTCCTGTAATCCAGGCCAAGACATATGGGCAGCCACACCACGCCACACTGCCTTTCCCACAGTGCCCTCAAAGGACCTCTGAGGAGAGGAGGTATAATATGGACCCAGAGGTGACGCCGAGTTGGGCCACCGGCGGCCCACATACGGCCCAGATGCGGTGTGGTATAGGCAGCGATGATCTGAACATGGCCTCATTGGACCCAATAGCTGTCCTCACACCACGTAAACATGCAGTGCATGGCATTTCAGAATGGCCATTGATGAGTCATTTGTGGTTTCTTTCCGCTGCCGTTGTTTTCATCTTGAGTTGATGCTAAATTGGTCCCCTTGTTGGTATTGTATAGGCTAGGATTTTGGTATGGGTCTTTCGCTATATGTCCAGTCCAAATGTCATGTGTGAAGTCTTGTGATGGGATTATTTTAGTCCTGTATTGTCTAGTAAAGGTCATCCGCTGGTCACATCTCGGCGAAATGGCCTTTTTCTCCCCTCCTGGTTCTGTGTTAGCCATTGTCTTCTCTGCTATTGATCCAGGGAGGATCTGGAGTTGGTCTTTTGTTGGTGTCGTATCGATCCGGCTTCAGCTCTGGCTTTGTCTGTCAAACCCAATCCAACATCTCTATTGCAGCCAGCTAATCACTAGCCTTTTTTTTGTAAGCATCTTGACTGAAATGCCCCACATTTAGAGAGCTGGACTCTCTCTCTTTCTCTTCCTCTTTCTCTTCCTCTTTCTCTCTCTCTCTCTCTCTCTCTCTCTCTTAATGAGAGCACGATGCCTTCCTGCCCAGCGAGGCAGAGGTGACCAGAGGGCTAATAATGAACCAGATTTCTGAAGAGAGAAGGGGCACAAGCACTGCTCACTCTTTTAGTCAAACAGCACGAGTCCAAGACTGAGGGGAAAAAAATGTGTGCAGTAATTACTGGGCACCTCAGGCTAGGCACGGTCACCCTGCCACTGTAAAGACTTTTAGAGACTATCACAGACTAGATGGAGAGGAGAAAAGAAGAAAAAAGATTTGACATGGTTTATCAGAACTGTGAAGGAATGGAAGGGAATGGCATAGGCCTCTAGGCTACTAAAAGCAGTAAGATTCAAAACCTAGCTGTCTTTGTTTTTCTGTTGGCATGGTTTGATTTGATTGTGTGCGTAAACTGTGTGGTGCTTGCTTTTTTGCAGGCATTTGTTGTAAACATTACTCCCTGAAACCTTCCGTTGCCTTCAGCCAGTATGCTGGACAGCATACAATGTAATAATGGCTACATCTTACATCTTGGCCATCTGAGCTAAGTGACTTTGCTATTGTGTTCTTCTCATCTGACCTACAGTGCACTGTATTAGTTCATTTTTGTCAGCAACCGTTTTACTCGTTAGTATGTGTAAACAGTTAATAGTCAGTGTCACCTTATCATGTTTCTCTTATTTGTTTGTAGTCAGCCATTTTTTTTTAGCTCGTTCAAATTCAGTTCATGTTTGTCGGCCATCTTGTTGGACTTCTCTCCACCACCGTGGTCATTTTGGTTGAGCTGCACATTTACTTTTATGTCTCAGCCATCTCTTCTTTCGCCATCTTGTTTGACGCTGCACTGTACATACTTTGGCCCTCTACAGTCAGCCATTTTGTCAGGGAGAAGGACCCTCCATCCTGAGGCTTCAGTGACTGCAGTCTCTATCGCCCCATATACTGTAAGTAGGGGCACGCTACTGTCATGACTGAGCACAAACATCTGGTTGGTGAGGGTGGGAGGCCTTAGGTTTGGGAAAGAATCGGGGGTGGGACGTGGGGGTGGAGGGGTGCAGTCAGTGAGATTAATTTTTGGGGTGAAGAAGTGATGATTAGAGGATTGTGGTGGGGGGTGTCACACGCGTACGGTGGGTCCATCGGATGCGGCAGCGGCGGAGGTGAGGGGGACCTGGGAGCCGTAGTCATAGTCGAGGTCCACAATGTGGTGGGAGCCCCCAACCAGACGGCCATGGGAGTATCCTCGCCTGTCCACCTGCCTGTCCCTGAAGCTCTGGATGTAGCTCTGCAGAGAGAGACACAGAATGTATGCGAAAGAGAAGAAGAAGAAGAAGAAGAAGAAGAAGAAGAAGAAGAAGAAGAAGAAGAGGAGAAGAAGAAGAAGAAGAAGAGACAGTTGGTCAGGTGTAACTGGTGAGATCTTAGTTCTTTGTATAACCTGTCAATAACAAACCAATAAGAATCATCAAGTGATGTACAGTACCACACACAAACACACACACACACACACAGTCCTCACCGGTGAGAGCACATCTCCATCAAAGCGGCGTATGGGGTTGGGCTTGCGCCTGTAGGTGGGGTCGGGGTGGTGGGCCGACTTCTGCGAGCGTGAGGTGTGAGGCTGGCTGTGGCTATGATGGGGCTGGTACTGCTGCTGCTGCTGCTGCTGCTGCTGCTGCTGCTGAGGCTGGTGAGGCTGGTACTGACCCTGCCGAGGGTGACTGTGGCTCTGGCCCTGGCCCTGGTGCTGATGCTGGGACCTCTTCTGCTTGGAGGGATGCTGATGCTGATTCTGCTGCTGACTGGGATGCGGTTGCTGTGGATACGGATGCTGCTGGGACGAGGGCTTCTGCTGGTGATGGTGGCTTTGGGTGTGGTGGTTCTGGTGCTGGTGGTGCTTGGGCTGCTGGGAGTGTGAGGAGTGT
>JASCQY010000071.1:1163333-1178756 GCA_030264315.1 Sardinella tawilis
TTTTTGTCAGCTCCTTGTACTCGACCACTGCTTCCACTGGGATGTTAGGTTTGGGCGCGCCGGTGTATCACTTTAAGGGGCAACTTTGGGATTTCGTGATTATGGCAGAGGAACTGGTGTTGCCGGCACAAGCAATACATACTGGCTGTGTTAGGAAGGAATACATTTTAGTCTATGTTTTATTTTGTTATGAAATGTTAGAATCAAAGTGTTAAAATGTTGTTTTTTTGTTCTTTAACTTATCATTGTCTTGTCTTATCTTGTATAAATATAGATTCAAATAAAATGCAAAAATACTTTTCTTAAATGGTGTGTTTTACTTTTTTTTTACTAAATTTCTGTGATGGGCCATGCAGGACAGCGGTGCTTTATTTTAAAACATGTTTTATTTCTTCAAAAAAAGTTAATTCTGTTTTCTTTCTACCATCAACATTGTTGTTGACAGTTGCCTGGTCCCAGTGGCACACGAGACAGAGTTTGCATGTGATCTGAACTGGTCGACACATGCAGATGACACAACCTCAGGATTTACACGCCACTGCATTTAAGGGTTCTGTGTGACATATGTTTCTGTCGGTTATCTGTGATCAGAGGGTGTGTGTGGTGGCGTGCTGTTATGTGGTCCCTTTAATAAACTTTCATAACTGTATTTACATGTTTAATAGTTTGAACGTTTCACTCCCACACAGACAATGAAGCAGCTCAGCTCCTTAACCAGATGGAGCCTTCTGAGGGGGTCCATGATGTTGAGTGCAACCGCAAGAACCATTTTGACCTAAGCAGGATTTAAAGGAACTCTCCTGGAGGAGTAAACCTATGCACACGATTTTCACACACACACACACACACACACACACACACACGCACACACACACGCGCACACACACACACACACACACACTCACACTCACACAGACGTCCTGCTGAGATATAAGTGAGGGAGTGTTTAGTATACTTCACTTGCACACTTTCTGTGGTAAGAGTCACATGGAGGGGTAAGAGTGAGAGTCAGATAGGACAGAGATTGATAAGGATAAACTGGAGGAGGGGAGTGGAGAGGGGCGGGGGGGGGGGGGGGGATGAGGCAGGCAGGCAGACAGGCAGGCGACTGTATACGCAGAGGGGTAATAGGTGGTGGTACAGCTGGAGGAGTTGAGGGGGTGAGCTTGTCCGTCACCAACCTAGCGGTGAAGAGCCATGGGAAGAACAAAATCCTGAAGCACACACACACACACACACACACACACACACACACACACCTGAATCCCCACCACAAGGACGACACTCATTGCTCTGTTCACCTCACCATAGAACTAAAATAAGATGACCAGAAACTACTCCAAATTAGCTTCTCAAATATTTACCGGCAAAAAAGAGGGGAGAGGGGCAGAAAGAGAGAGAAATTCTGTGGCTTTCACGGCCATTTCAAAAAGCACACTTTTAAACAGTACATGTTGACGTATCTTTTTTATTATTTGCTTATGTAAATAACATAGACTATATTCTGCACTGGTCAGTTTTACATGCTCTAATTTGGAACAGGGAGGCAGGGAAGGCTGGAGACAGAGAGGGAGAAATTAAGGAGAGAGAGAGAGAGAGAGTCTGTACGCCATCTCTCTTCCCCAATCAGTCTGAAGTGAGATGAATTGGAGTGAACCAGCTTGAATTGGAGTGAACCCTGTTTGTTTTCTGAGGCGAGGCTGAGGTCGGGGCTGCTGATTTTAGGGGTTTGTCATGGCCGTGTCATTGGCCTCATTAAAGAATGCTTTAAAACTCATCAACTCCGTGCACTGGCTGACCTCAGTAACCCATCCCCACCAAGGAAACGCAATCACACGAGCGCACAGACATATACACACGCAAACAGAGGAGAAAGTTCTTTCGAAAGTATAGGAAATCTAACCAATAAATATGCTTGATTAGCTGCTTGATTATCTTTGTGCCTGCCTGTTCTTGTCATCCTGTTCTAGAATCATCTGGTCTCCAACAAAACTGTAGCATGGAGACAGGAAGAGCAGCCCTCATCACTTCTCATGATCCATCTTCCTGCTGCTAACAGAGATTAGCAGCCCATTGACATAGATCACAGTTTGATTACCAGACAGCAGACAGAACAACAGTACAGATGGAAATGTGCACTAAATGCATTATAACTAACTATTAAATGGACAAATAAGCAATACAGTTACATTGTCTCAAGAAATAACTAGAAAAAGGAAAGCTTCTCACACTTCTACAAGTGAGGGTCCTGTCACAGTAAACTCCTGAGAAGCACAGAGAGGGCGTAAAAAGATAAACACACAAGTCATTTTTGTAGTGTATTACTTCTCATTTAAACATTGTTATCTCTTTATGGACTTATTTACTCCTCTACTCTCCTCTTCCTCCTCCTTCTCCCCAGCAGCTGAGAGTCCTTGTGAGATCACAGAGTGGCAATTACAGAGCAAGGGGATCCCACGGAGCGTGTCCTCCTCTCTCTCTCTTTCTCTCTCTCTCTCTCTCTCTCTCTCTCTCTGAGGGCTTCGTAAATAAGGACAAGGCTCCCTGCAGCCTGCCTCTATTGGACTTGGCTGTTGACAATGCCTCAGAAGTGGTCAGGGCCGGCCAGGGAGTCCTCGTTATGCGCCCTCAAAAAGAAGAGGGACCACGCACTTTTTTTTTCTTCAAGCATCACTCTCTCTCTCTCTCTCTCTCTCTCTCTCTCTCTCTCTCTCTCTCTCCCTCTCTCTCTGTCCCTCCTTCCTTGCTGTAAGTCAGACCAGAGACTCCTTGCTGTCAAGCGCTTGTCGATGGCACTGCTTCAGTCACTAGCCCCAGCGTCTCCCCCCCTTTGGAGCGGGCCCATTGAAGTTGCCGAGTTATTAATTTGCCCTCGTGAAATAAGAGGATGCCTGGGCCAAAGACAGAGGGAGATGGGTGCCTTTTAAAGAATGCCAACCGGAGCCAGCGCCTTTCATGTGTTGTCAGTGGGGTTAGCCGTTTCGGAGCCCTTACATGGGCACCAGGGCTACCCACGGACTAACCAACAAAGGGTGCTGGAGCGGGCCGGGGGGGGGTTGTGGGTGGATGTGGGTGGATATGGGGGGTAAGGAAAAGAGGAGAGGAGAGATCTAGAGAGGGAGAATGTTCAAGTGCAAGCAAGAGAGAGAAAGAGGGAAAGAGAGAGTGGGAGTGAAAGAGAGAGAGAGAGAGCACGGTTGCAAATTGGTGTTTTTGTGCTATTAACTGGTAAACAACTCTGTTTTTAGTTGTTTTGCTGCCCTCGCTCTTGCCGGAGCCGCGTTCTTGTGGTGTGTGGTGGAACCTGTGCTTCAGCCGCCAGCTCTTTGCTCCCCTTCTAGGTAATGGGAGCTGGGAGCCCATAACCACTTCCTGCTGTCCTTTATAGGGGAGGGGGGGGGCACTAGGGTTTTTTGGGAAGAGGAAGGGGGGGGGCTGGCTTACTTCCAACAGAAATCGGAACGCTGGAATGAATGTCAGCTCTCACTCAGCTGTCAGTGGGAATGGATGTCATGTCCCTGAAGTCATGCGAGATTGGTAAGAGATGCATTCACATCTTATTCAGTTCTCAGAGGCTAACGGATACCACTGACTGAAGTGAAACTGATAAACAGTGATGTAACTGCGGTCATATCCCATCTTAGAGAGAATGATGCAAGAAGCAACTAACAAATTCTCAAAACAAATGATTTCATAATAAAAATAATACTTTTGAGGTGTCTCTCAGCTCAATGCACCTGGCCCTGTTAGAATACACATAGCATGCTATTTGCTGCATCTTCCACATTTCCTTTGTGTGTTGGAGTTTGGGAACAAAATGACATCTCACTCCTTTAACTAATTGTAATGGTAAGGATGATGGTGCTTTGGCATCTTTATATGTCTGAAATCATCTACTGCTCACAACGCAAGAGTAAAGATACAGAAGTTAGAATGGCATCTTTGGCCAGTTGATGAACATGCGACTGACATGCAAAGGCTCTTGGGAGGTCAGAACTCCCCCTGTTGGATACAACTCCCATGACACGATTGGTTGGAGGAGTTTGCCTTGGGTTGCCACGGAAATACCTTAGAATGTTATTTGTCCAAAACGTAGTAGTCTATCCCACCGTTCAAAAATACTCCAACGTGACCTAGCTGCTTGCAAATTTTCCGCAGCACCCATATTGCTTTGAATGTGGGGGAGGTGGATTCCCTTGACACCCCCACCACAAAGCATGTCTCAGCTTTCAGACCAAAGTGCCATGACGTTTGTGGTCTTCTCACACCTGACTGGACACACAACCTGTCAATCACTCTCTCCGTCCAATCATGACATGCCAGTTCGCTCGCTCTTTTTTCCCTCTTCATCTTTCCCTCCATCTCTCATCCAAACCTCATCACAAGGCTCCACAAGGCCTCTTCTCCTCCGCCCCTGAACACAGACTGCAACTGGAAGCAAAGTGCTCCTGTGTCTTTGGGCGTCCACAACACGAATGGCCAGACGACCTGCCAGTCACTCAGTCCGTGTCCAGTCACCATGACTCATTTTGTGAAGTCTTGTCCCTTTCATCTCCCCCGCCACCCCCCCCCCCCTCCCCCAGCCCCCGCCACCCTCATCCATTTTCCAGTCTCCAGTCTCAGCCTCAGCTCGTCGGCCAGAACTAAAGTGACCTGACTGGACACACCACCTGTCAGTCACTCTCTCCGTCCAATCGGCATGTCTCATTTTCAACAGTGCCTTTCTCCCACACCTTCTTCTTTCATTTCCTCCATTTCCAGTCTGAGCCTTTGGGACAATGCTCCCCTGAGCAACCATGGCAGCCTCGGTAACTGTTGCCGTCGGCGACGAAGAGTTAGGGCTAAGCTACTGTAAGAGACAGTTCAGTTTGAGTTGGAGTGGGACGGGACGGGACGGGCAGGCTGGCGGGCGGGTGGGAGGACAGGCGAGCGGGCGGGCGGGCGGGTAGGGAAAAAATAATACCAGAGAGTGAGCTGTATAAAAGCAAGCAAGCAGGCAAGCAAGCCTGACTGGCTAAAAGCGGCCCCCGCGGCTAGGCTAGCCGGCCCGCTAAAATAACAAAAGGGCTGCCCAGGGGACGGGAGCGGGGTCGGTCAGTGAGACCGAACCGGACCACAGCCGCGTCTCCACTCCGCGCCATGACGCTGTGCACAGCGCTGCTCCGCCTGCGGCCGAGCGCCTGTAATTGAGGCCTAAAGTCAGAGGCCCTGAATAACTCGATGAGGAGAGAGCTGCACGCGCGTGTACCCTGCATCAATGGCTGCCTTTCTCAAAAGGGCCTGCCTGCCTGTCTGCCCACCACTCTACCTCTCGTTCACTCTCTCCCTCTCTCTTACACACACACACACACACACTAAAGCACACATACACTCTCCATTCCCTCTCTTACACACACACACACACACACACCCTCTAAAGCACATATACACTCTCCATTCCCTCTCTCTTACACACACACACACACACACACTAAAGCACACATACACTCTCCATTCCCTCTCTCTTGTGTGAGTACACACACACACGCTCTCTCGTTCTGTTTTGTTTCTCTCTCAGCCACTCATGCATACAGTTATTCAATATTTCAGTTTGTGTTGTTTTGCTTCTTTGCACTGTATTAACACAGTTCAGGACAGGGTCTTATTGCTGTCTGTCTCATCACTGTGCGTTTCACTGTGTGTTTCTCTGTTTGTTTCTTCTCATTTTGTCAAACTCAAAACAAAATTTCAAAGGCCGCTAGACTGCAGGCTTATGTTAACACCTCTAGTAATCCATCATGTCGGTCTCCCCCCCTAATGAGCATCTTCAATAACAAAGCAACATTTCTTGCACTGGCCCTTTAAAGATTTGAAAGGGCTTCTCAACCACATCTCTCACACATGAGTAATGCACTGCATCTCAGTCTTGACAGTTGTGTGTGGTGTGTGCATATCTACCAACTTGTACTGTAAGACTTTTCCATTTCCGCATGTGCCTCAGGGCAAAACTAAGATTGACCAACTTCAGTGTCACCTCAGTGCCTCTGGTTTGCAGCCGCAAGCAAGCGTGGGAAAAGCAGGACAACTCTGCCCCGGGCATGGCATCCCTTGGCAGTCAGAGTCTCTGCAGGGCAGAGGAGATGTGCAAACTGCATTCATGGCCTTTTGGATCATAGACAGTATGCATGAGACTAAAGTGTTTGTTTGTTTGTTTGTATGTGTTTATATGTATGTATGTGTGTGTATGTAGGCCTACAGTATGTATGTATGCGTGTATGTATGTATGTATGTATGTACTGTGTGTATATATGTGGGCAGGGGCCAGACAACAAATTTGCTATTTAGTTGCTCCCCCCACACCTGCACTTATGCACAAATATCAGCCTAGTATCGGTAGGCTATTGTACAATTCTGATGTAATTTATGGTATTCCTGTCCTCTGCACAAGCTAGTTGAATCCAATCAAAGTGTAACAAACAATACGCTTTGCACCAGTCCCTCTACAACCAGCCACGTGGGATTCCAGTGAAACGGGTGGCGGCGGTGATGTCTAACGACAAGCACACCACCGATGAGGATGATTAAGACTCGGCAGAGGGCTGTTTATGGGCCCCTGCTGTGCGGTAGGCACTTCTCGCTCAGGGGCTCCAGAGGGTTCCAAGGACCCGTGTGCCCATATGCCCCAGCATACGCGCCCGACCGTGCCCGTCCTCCATGCTCCATGCCAGCCTCCAGCTGCCAGCCTCCACCGCTGCTGCTGCCGCCGCTGCCACTGCTCCTGGTACTGCCGCTGCTGTTTTCCTCTTGCACGCATGCCACAGCTGTGGTGGCTGCGGTAATGTTTGACTGCTCAGAATGGATTCTCCAGCTCAAAAACGCTCTTATTATATTTATATTTTACTACACCGCCGCGGCCCCTGCCAGCTGCCGAGGCCAAGCAGCCGGCCGCGCGCCCCTTTAAATAGGCTGTGACAATATGATTAAACATCTGAGGAAGAAGAGGGAGAGGACGAAAGGAAAGGAGAGAGAGAGAGGGAGGAGAGAGAAAGAGAAGGATGGAGAGAGAGAGAGAAAGGGAGAGAAAAAAATGCATAAGGTAAACATCAACATGGTTAGTTCAGTGTTGACGTAGGGACCCCAAGCAAACATAATCTTTTTATTTTTGAACTTTGCTGAAAGGGAGGTTTTTTTTTTCGAGTGGGAGAAAGAGAGCGAGATAGAGAGAGAGAGAGAGAGAGGGAGGGAGGGAGGAAGAGAGAGAGAGAGAGATGTACAAATAAAAATATGGAGATGACATGATGACAACTAGATTTAGTCCAAACATCTCTGTTAGGGAAACAGTGGCTCAGCGCTGAAATGTTATAGCGAGACGTAGCCTTGACAAAGTAAAGAAATAAATACAAAACTAAATATATACATCTCCCTGCCTGGATCCTGCCCATGTTTTCACTAGACCAGTAGCATAGCATTCAAAAAATCTTCACATGGAAATTAGTCTTGTGGACACTAAGGCCCAGATGGCTGTGCTCTAAATTCCATCTATTTGTGCCCAGAGTTTGTACTCATCTACCGATACCTACTCAGAGGTCAGAGGAGATGTACTCCAGTTCTCATGAGGAGGTGTTTGCGGTGTTTCATGAGATTGTTTGGGCCTCTTTTTCACTATGGTAACACCAGTGCTGGTCCCCCATGTTTACAGGGCCACTTCTTTCCACCTATTTTCAGAGTCAATAAATACCAAACAAAATCATAAACATCTTTCATCTAACAACAACAACATCAAACAAGTTTAATAATAACTATTACTAATCATAATAATTGCATTACCATCACTTTCATCAATGTCTGTGTTTCCTCCCATCACAAGGGTATCCAGACAGATCCTGTATAATGAGCTATACTATTGGTGTACACATTAACTAATTAAGAGATCCTGTATAATGAGCTATACTATTGGTGTACACATTAACTAATTAAGAGATCCTGTATAATGAGCTATACTATGGGTGTACACATTAACTAATTAAGAGAAACACTACATGATGAGGTGTATCGCCAGTGGACACATTAACTAATTAAGAGCCGAGGAGGAGAGAGGGAGGGAAGGAGGAGGTAATGGAGCGTTACACCAAACCTGTGGGAGTCTGGAGCATCAGTGGGAGACACAAACGACAGACTAAGAGAGAGGAAAGGATAAGTGGAGAGAGAACACAGAAAGAAAGTGTAACACACCCCACTTTTTAATGCTTGATTGAATACATTGCATAATTTCACGTTCACACACCATTGCCATGCAGAGCACAAGATCGGTATTTATGTTGTTGTTGTCTAATAAAATCCATTGTTTATGGAGTGCTTTATGGAGTGTCTGTTAAAAGTGATAGAAAGTCGCAGAAAATGTCAAAGCCCATTGAAAGCGGTTGAAAGAACTGCAAATTCATGTCCGTGCCTACATGTTGACGTCTTTAGACAGCAGATGCAGAGTGGGAAATGGCAACAACAGGAACAGCAGAGTAAGTAAAAAGCCAATGTGTGAAAGTGAAGAATAAGGGACAGAAAGAGAAAGAGTAAAAGGAAGAGAACATGGATCAGAGGGCTTAAGAGGACTGAGGTGAGAGGACAGAGAGAGACGCTTGTGGGGACGGAGAAGGTCAAAGGCGTAGGGAACTGTAAACAGACACAGAGCTGAGTTTGTGAGAGAGTGTGAGAGAATAACAAAAAGACACAGCGAGAATGTCAAGAGCAAACCAAAGAGACAGAGAGGGAGAGAGAGAGAGAGAGAGAGAGAGAGAAAGAAAGGGAAAGATTGAAGGAGTGCGAGTCAAGACAAAGGAACTTAGCGAGTGACCAACAGGGAGTATGAGAGAAACAAAACACAGAGGAATGGAAAGCCAGTGAGAGTGAGAGACGGAGAAAAACAAAGAGCAAAAAGAAAAACAGAGGGTGTGAGTGAGTGCATGAAAGAGAGAATGAGCGCAAGTCTAACCCTGTACATAATGACAAAGAAATACACAGAAAGATATATATATATATATAGAGAGAGAGAGAGAGAGAGAGAAAGAGAGAGAGAGACTGAGAGACTGCATGTCATGACATATTGTAGGTGCTGCCCAGTGGCACCACCTGGAGAAAATAAGCAAGAGAACGGCATTCTGTAAAGCTACTGTTACAGGTTCATATAGCGTAGTGAACAGAGGTGTCCTTGGGCAGAGGTACCAAAGACTAGGTACCGATGATGAGCACACTGATATGAGTTTAAACCCATACTGGTCCCCAACCCTAATGAGGCCAAGTGAGCTGGAGAGAAAGATAGTGAAAGGAAGATCGAATAAAACAGACAAAAGAGCGTGAGAGAGAGAGAGGGAAGCATATATGAGTGAGAGCTGAGAGAAAGAGAAAGAATAGGAGAGAGAGAGAGAGAGAGAGAGAGAGAGAGAGCCCTGGGGAGCCAGTGCCAGTGGGAGCCCCTGCGTGTCCCTGTCGTATGTATGGCTTGTCTGGTGATCCCCTGCGGGATGCCGCACTCACCCCGGCCGTGGTCGAGCTGCAGCGGGGCCACTGTGGTGTGCTGCACTGCGCTGGGCTGCACTAGGGCTGCGCTGGGGCTGCGCTGGGGCTGCGGTGCGGACGGAGGCTTCAAACGGCTGCAGGCTTGCCCGCAGGCCTAATTACAGGCTGCGCTCCCACACCCACACCCACACCCACCCTGGCCCTGGCCCTGGCCCTGGCCCTGGTCCTGCACCACGGCCAGGGCCACGGCCACGCACGCCTGGCCCATCCGGGCATGGGCACAGCAGTGGGCACAGGCACAGGCAGAAGCCAGCGGAAAAGTGTGCGCAAGTGCACGGCGCTCCGCGTTACGCTTCAGTAGCAGGCCTGCTGACATGGGGTACAGCCAGGGAGAGATGGAGAAAGAGAGAGAGAGAGAGAGAAAGAGGGAAATGAGAGATTGAGAAAGGGAGATGGAGAGAAAGAGAGAGGTTCAATACTCTTTTATTCAACCAAAATATTAGTTTACTACATTAGTTTACTTATTAGTTTAAAATATTAGTTTACTACAAAACATAAAACAATTACTGTTAGTTTAACAGAATTAAAACAGAGGAGATAGAAATGGGGACGGGGGGAAGGGGGGGGGGGGGGTAGAGAGGGAGAACTGCATAGATTGAGACCAAAGAGGAGGACTGAGGGAAGGATGAGGTCCATTTATATTACATAACAAGTCAATATTTGTCTCTAACCTCACTGTATATAAGAAAACTGACACAGTCCTAATTACACCACCTACCAAGTCAACTGTCCTCTCTCCTCTACTCTCCTCTCTGTGTGAAATGTCAGTATAAATGCTGAGACTGTCCCAGTTATTCTCAGGGGGTCACTAACGAGAGAGGAGAGGGAGTTAGGGGAAGAGGATGAACTGGAGAGGGTTGGGTTTGAAAATGGGATTATGGGATTACTATCTTATTACCCATGCATTACACTGATATGTAAATGTATTACTATAATGTAAAAAAAAATACATTTACATTTACAAAACATCAATACACTGTTATTAACCTCTCACATGACAACTATTAACTGTTACAAAAATGTATTTGGTACTGTATGAAATATTGCAAGGGTAAAAACTGCAATTGCAGTTTGTTTGGTATTTTACATCAGTCTTCATTGTTGTGTTGTAGATACACTTGCTTATAATACAAGTTTGTGCTATCATCTTTTGAAACCTGCCATCTCTACACATTCACAGGAAAAGACAGAACAAAGGTTTTCACTTTGACCCAGCAGACAGATTCAGATTCAGACAGATTCAATTCCACATTATTTGTGTCTTGAGAGTGCTAATTAGCGGGCAAATGCTTCAGAGAGTCCATGTCCATGTCTTACTTTGGTCTACCAAGCTATATCACCAGGGCTGAAAACGCTTGTCTGCACGCTCGCGTTTGACAAATGTCACCACGTTTGTACGTCAATGTAATTTCAACCCAAGTCTAATAGTGAGTATAGGTTGGTTTGGTAATTATATGTTGGATGGATGTAGCTCAGAAACTCCGCAGGGGCTCAGACGTCTTTCGACAGTCAGCTGACGTTTATACCAGCGACTGGATGGAAAAGATGAGTCGCAGGAGCTGAGCGTTCAGCTGTAACAGATACAATAAATAAATCTGTTTTAGAACCTAAATTTGACCTCTTTGAACTCCTGTCCAAGTTCTATTGCCTCTAAACAAGAACTGCACATGTAATGGAATTGCCCGCAGCAACTTTAAGTCTCTAAATGAAAGGAAAATGTGAGTTGAGGCCATTAGAATTTGTTACCTTAAGGTTGGGTGTGTGTAACTGGTTAAGGATTCCTTGAAAAACGTACATACAGTTTCTGCAGTCTAGCTCTGGGGGGGGGGGGGGGGTATTCACCCATGTTCAAATGGCAAAGTTTACATCTTACTGTATGCTAGCTGGTATGTTTCAGTTCTGTCTGGACCCCTTGGATTTCTCACAGTTTGTAGCTACAGCTCTATAATACTACAGTATAATATCCTTCTTGACTGACAGCTTTTAGTCTGACTTACACCTTGACACCTTGAAGATGCAGCATA
Organism: Sardinella tawilis; assembly: GCA_030264315.1. NCBI lineage: Eukaryota > Metazoa > Chordata > Actinopteri > Clupeiformes > Clupeidae > Sardinella > Sardinella tawilis. Next base: position 1,174,907 of record JASCQY010000071.1, read on the forward strand.
TGCTGACAGCTGCCCCTCCCCCCTTAATAATATAATGAAGTAGAGAGCCATTTCTTTTTTACATTTTAATAACTGTAATAATAACCTAGCATTGACAGTTTGCCATGTGACGAGTGCGCAGCATGGGGCAGCAATATGACTGTAGTTGTTTGTGCTGACTCAAAACTAGAGCCCTGTAATCTGCTGATGTCTGGCTTCATAGCAGCCTGGAGCATTACGCCACAAACCCCTCCAAATAGTCTGTGATTATTAACATTTCTCTGAATTCTTAAAATATCAGCAACTTTGAGAGCTAATTTTACAGAAAGCCTTGCCTAGGAGAAAACTTTTTTGCCTCCGCAGTATAAATCTATGCACTAATACACAGATTGTTGGTCATGAAGTGGAATGATGCGTGATCAGACTCCTCTTCGGGAGCACATGTGCTGAAACGCGCATATCCTGCGAGACAGAAGTCAAACCTCAGCACAGGGAACATCATCTACAGTAGCTAGTCTATCTTTTGTACTTCCTTTTGCTACTTTAAAGAGGCTCACATAGCCATTAATTCTAGGACTGTAGTTGTACAACAGAAGAGTGTGGGGTGTGTACGCTGAACACCACTGAATACAGTGGGTGCGGGTGGGAGTGGAGGACACCAACACCCTCCATATCGCAGAGGAAGCAATATGGAGCCACCCGTCGACGCTACTTGAAACGGCTGTTCTCGGCAAACGGCACCGCCTGCCATTCTGTCACCGATCGTGTGACAGACGCAGATAATGACTGTAGGCCTAATCAGCACAAACGGAAGTGAAGGAAAATGGCGATGACCAAAAAAAGACTCCTGAAACCTAAACATCACCGCGAACAGCTCAGATCTTGCGTGTCAACACAGGAAGAGAAACTACGCCGGCCGCAATAGTGACAGAAGTCATGGCGTTCAGACTCATTCGGAGATATTTCTCCATTTCGATTGTTGCATTGTCCTAAAAGCTTTCATCATAATTGTCTGCCCGTCTGCTTCCTTCCTCCAACCCAATGAGACATAGAAATTAAAGGAAAAAAAGAAAAAAACTAAACAAAAGACAGACAGAGATTAAAGAGAGGGGAAATGGTGTTAGCGACAAGAAAGGAGAAAAAGAAAGAGAAGAGAGAGAGAGAGAGAGAGAGCAGGCTATGAAACGACCCGTCCAGTTACAACAACGACTGTTTTGGAAATGGGAAAAGCTGCAGGCGAAGAGTGTGTGTGTGTGTGTGTGTGTGTGTTTGTGTTTGTGTGCATGTGTGTGTATAGCGGGGTGAGCGAGACTGCGAAGAATGGGATTGATCAGCACTGCCGTTATGTGAACGAGTGCCAGCCCTCCTCGGCATCTCTCGTGGCCGCACCGCGCTGTAAACCCACGGGCGAATAGTTCCCACATCCCAGCGGACCACTTGAAAAGGGAGCAAGGGCCTGAGCTTGGTACACCACTCCCTGCTGGAAACGGAGCCTCCGAAAAGGCCAAATATCAATAAATTCATTACGCACTTTATATTTATATATTTTGTATTTATGTGCGTGTATAAAAAAATGTGTGCGTCGAGGCCGGCTCAGGGGAGTATTTTTAGGGTAGGCGCTCGCTCGGGCAAAAGCATCTGTTTCCAAAGGCTCTGACCCAACTAACAGAGGGCTGAGGAGAGAGAGAGCAGCTGCGAAAGAGAAGTCCAGGCAGTACCAAGCCCAGCTGTGTGTGTGTGTGTGTGTGTGTGTGTGTGTGTGTGTGTGTGTGTGTGTGTGTGTGTGTGTGTGTGTGTGTGAGTGTTAGAGAGACAGAGGGAGAGAATGGAGAGAGAGTAGAATAGAATGAAAACAAAAATGGGGAGAAGTTGCATCAAGAAGATCATAGAGTTATGAACAAAGAAATGAAGAACATGAACGGCTAAATATATTTTTGACTGTGAGTGTGTGTGTGTAGCTAGGGATAAAGCTGATCTACCTGTCACTTGTAGAAACGTCTTCAGTATGAGAGTTCTTCAAAGGTGTACATCAAAACAATCATGACAAAACCTCATCTAAAGCACACCCAGTGCATGAAGGCTGCCCCAAAAATGGCTACAAAAAGTCTCCGACAGATTCTTCACATGTGGTATGTGCCAAGACACACTTGCCAGGGGCATAACCAGCACTGTAGTGTACTGTCATTCTGACGGGGTAAGTAAGGTCAGACTGTGAAAGGTCAACAAAGTAAATCTGGGCCTTCAAATGAGGATGACCTCATGACTGTGTCCACTGAAATCTTTTTTCTCTCTCTTTCTCTCCCCCTTTTTTGACTCCCTGTCTCCTACAATTTCTCTCTCTCTCTCTCTCTCTCTCTCTCTCTCTCTCTCTCTCTCTGACTGCCCTGTCTGCTGCAATTGCAGGGTACAGGATTGTGGTCACTTTTCTGGCGCTTACGACAAAAACATCCTGACATTTATTTACCGGCTTCTGTCAATGTTTCACCTGTGGATCTCACAGACCTGGGAGCGAGGAGGTGGAGGAGAGAGGAGGACATGAGAGACGGAGGGAGAGAGGGTGCAGAGACAATAAAAAGGAGGTGGGGGGGGGGCATGCAACATAGAGAGTGAAGGGAACAGGGAACAGAGAGAGAGAGAGAGAGAGAGAGAGAGAGAGAGAGAGAGAGAATAAGTGAGGGAAAAAAAGAAGGAACATGAAAAAAATAATGGAGATAAAAATCTAGAAAAAATGGAACAGGTTGGGGTCTAATCAGTCATAAAGCCAGTAGAACTAAAGCAGAACCGAGCCTGAGATGTTCTAGTCAGCTTAGCTCTGGGGATGGAGAGAGACACCACAGGAATAGATGCAATTGCACTACCTGATGTTTTTCCACCAGACAATAAAGGAACCAAAGAAAGAGAGGGGTTTGTGTATGTGTGTGTGTGATTCATAAACTTCTTCACAGCAGTTACACTGCTCCACCATACAACACACCATACTCTGTGTGTGACTGTGTGTGTGTCCTGGTTTCTAGAGAGCCCATGAGCACAAAGGGCACTTGGCTGCCTGAATGGCCCAGTCTTACACAAGTGACACATATATTTGCTGTTCACTGAAGTGTGTGTGTGTGCGCGCGTGCATGTGAGTGTTCACCTTCATACACTATCCTATATAGATAAACATTCCTTGCTTTCTCCAATTACTTAGGCGTCTGTATGAATAAATTCAATGGCAAAGTGGAACTGTTATTTGCCATTCTATCTTGTTTGAATACAAAAACTGTCTTTATATAGCTTACATGCTTTGTGACCTCAGACTGCTATGTGGGCCTAATGCATGATTTTTGATGCATATAAAATGTGATTTTTTAAAAATTATTTTATTTTCTGAAGCTTTCTGATGCAACTGTTCTTCTTCAATCTACCACGTGTTGTGTTTCCTTTGACAGATAATGTCATCCCTGTAGAAATATTCACGTTCAGGAGAGAAGACAGTGTAGCCGGCTCTGACGAGGCCTTTCTATTCTGGGTGAAGGTAATGTGATTTGCTTTGGTATAATGGACTGAGTGCACCTTCTCAATACCACCATAATGTGCATGTGTGTGTTTGTGTGTGTGTGTGTGAGTGTGTGTGTGTGCATATGCGTATGTTCATGTGTCACTCTGCCTGCGGCTACTGTAATGCCAGTCCTAGCCATCATGTCAGGACACACACACACACACGCACGCACACACACACACACACACACACACGCACTCACACACACACACACACACACACACACATACACACACACACACACACACACACTTGCAGATGTATGCACAAACCCATCAACTGGCTGCTTTTTCTCTTCGCACACTCTCTCTTTCTCTCTCTCTCTCTCTCTCT
>JASCQY010000071.1:1181531-1193714 GCA_030264315.1 Sardinella tawilis
CACACACACACACACACACGCACGCACACACACACACACACACACACACACACACACACACACATACACACACACACTTGCAGATGTATGCAGACACACGTACATGGTGTTACAGGCACACAAAGTACACAGACAGAAGACAAAGCCAAGAGGTACAAACACACTCACACACAAACACAAATGCACGGACACGTGCATGAAAATTTATGCATAGGTGCACTGATGCACACACACATGCACTATACCGTATGTTCAAACCTGTGTCTGAAAAGGCACACACACACTCACACGCACACTCACACACACACACGCACACATTCACAGTCTAATGGCAAAGAATGAAATCTTAGATAGCATCTCTACATACAAAACAGGCTCTCTCTCACACACACACACGCACTTGCAGAAGATGAGGTTGAGGTCGACTGAGCTGATATGTGTGTCTGTTAGGCCTAAGTGTACATAAGATGCCAAATGCCAAGTTGGTTTATATCAATTTGTCTGCCATTATTCTCCACTCCCCAAGACTCTGGTCTGTGGCCACACGTTGCTCAGAACACGGCCACAATAAGTGGCCCACGCAGGCTAAACACCGAGACATGGAGAATCTGAGCAGCCCAAAGCAGCCAAGCAGCTCATGAACTCACAATCCTCTTTTAATAAAGCCTTGAGCTGACATGAGGGCGAGGGTGTGGAAATATTTATAGCCCAGCAGTAAAAACTCAGGCTATTATTGTTCATAATGTTTTTTGTCCCCAAGGACACAATTGCACGCTCTGAGAATGGGATTATTATCTGCACTGTGTGGTATTGTTTCATTGAAAAGTTCATTGAAAGCACACCAAAAACAAAGCCTGGTGGTGGTAGCTGGGTGCGCTGACCTCTGGACTTTGCACAGCAGAATCATGACCATGGTCACATACACACTGAGGGCTCCAGAGGTCACTGCGAGATCTGCTCTAGTGGAGAGAGGAGAGAATTCTGGGAAATGTAGGCTTTGTGCGAAAGGATTCTGAGCAAAGATTCTAGAGCACTACTAAGCTGTAGATTCTAGAGCACTACTGATCTTGCTCTGCTCTAAATTTGTTTCGCATTTTGAAGATTTTGAAGATGGAAGGTTCCATCATGCATTCATTCTCATTCCCACACAATATACGACAAACAGGTGATGTCATATTTAGACTCCTGAATGCAGCCATACGCACACAGCTTATAGAGTGGGTTTATGGTCCAGTGCCCCAGGGACCGTTAAAAAAAAGAGACTTTCTTAATATCAATCTATTAGCGCTGCAACAGTAAATGCTATTATGTTCACCTCTGAATTTATACACATAGGCCTACAGTCATTATGATCTACAGTATCTGTTCCCAGTGGAATGTAAGAGTGACCTGCAAACATACAGTAGGCCTACACTGGGGATGGTAAAGGCTGTCTGTCCTGCACACATACACACTGGGGATGGTAAAGGCTGTCTGTCCTGCACACACATACAGTAGACTGGGGATGGTAAAGGCTGTCTGTGCTGCACACATACAGTAGACTGGGGATGGTAAAGGCTGCCTGTCCTGCACACACATACAGTATACTGGGGATGGTAAAGGCTGTCTGTGCTGCACACATACAGTAGACTGGGGATGGTAAAGGCTGTCTGTCCTGCACACACATACAGGCTGGCTGCCCAATCTGCCCAATGTTGCTCTAGGAGCTCCTGGAGCACTGTGGGCTTTTTGTACTGTGTGTTTGCCTAAGCCGTGCGGCTGAGTGGTATGTGCACCTCTTTCTCCTCTCTCTCTCTATGTCCCACTCATACTGTACACATGCTCTCTCTCACACACACACACACACACACACACACACACACACACACACAGTAAGTAGGATTACACATCCTTCTCATACATGAACACATACACATACTTCTCTCCTGATCTCTCTTGCGCACACACGCACACACACAAAGGTGTACACATACACACACACACACACACAACTCTCTCAGTATTTACAGTATATCTCTCTCAGATACAAACACACTCCTCATGTAGCATATGCATTTTATAAATATACACATACTTTATGTAATACACACACACACACACACACACACACACAGAGGAGGTGAAGGGTTAAGTGTAAGTAGCGCCAGACGAGTGCAGGAGGGCAGAATAATTACCCATGATTCCCCTCTCCGGTCGGGCTGCTGAGTGGCACTCCGGCCGAGGGGCTGAAGGTGCTGAAAGGCCTCTTGATTGATTGCTCCTAAACACCTGTCCAGGGGTCCCAGGCTCCCCTTTTGAACCTCCACCGACCCTCCACCTCTTCGCGCACTGCTTATTGCGACGCTTTACGGAAGAATGTATAGCAGCGTCCTGGAGTGGTACTGTAGCACAGGGAAACTTCTAGAGAGTTCTAGAATCATGATGTGAGCTCACCCTGTTCAGAGGGTGTTTAGTCATACGGGAGGGTATGTGTGTGGAGACAGGCACCCAGCTTCTAACCTCAATTAAATGTAATCACCCAACCAAATGACCTCCCATAAAATCCAATTATATGTAACCATATAATTCAAAGGGATGTCGAGGCACACAGACAGACAGACAAGCAGAGCTCAAACACAGCAGTGGTTGATGAAGCCAGTCAGACAGATGGGCAGAGAGAATGACAGAGAAGAAGGAGAGAGAAAGAGTGAATGAGTGAGGGAGGAGGGGAGGGAGGGAGAGAGAGAGCAAGTGAGAGAGAGAGAGAAAGAGAAAAAAAGAGAGAGAGAGAGAGAGAGAGAAGGAAAGCAACAGCAGTAGCAAACAGTCTTCCATTCAATGCACATCCCTCACAAAGACACTTGTGCAGCTTGCTGAGGACTGAGCAAGGACTGAGCGAGCAAGCGAGCGAGTGAGCGACTAAAGAGGGGGAGAAGGTGGGGGGTGGTGGGGGGGTATTGGTTTGAGGTTTCAGGGGTGTTGGGGTTCCAGACTCTGGGCCTCTAATTCTGACACACTGTCTCCACCAATTAGAACTCCTTCAAAAGGGAAAAGGGGAGGAAGAAACAGAACCAGAAAGCCAACGAGGGCATATTTAGTAACAGTTTGGCAAGCTGTAATTACATGTATGGCTAACACAGAGATTTAACTACTTTCCCCCCATTGATTGACAAGAGGGAGAGGGAGAGTGAAAGAGCGAGAAAGAGCGAGAGAGAGAGGGAGAGAGAGAGCGAGAGAGAGAGAGAGAGAGAGAGAGAGAGAGAGAGAGAAGGAGAGTAAGAGACGACTGCTGCTGTGCCTTGTCGGTGCTTTTTCCCTCCACTCAGACAAACAGGATGTGCAAAGTGAGCTTCGTTAAAATCACTTCAATCTATTGAAGTGTGGGATTTGTAATTTGCGTTAATTGCTGTTGAAGGTCTCCTCGGAATTTTCCACTGCCTGGGCAAAAACCAGACATTATCAGCTCTGTTGGGTCGTACAGTTTCATCCCCAAGTCACCGTGAGTCTTTGTGGTCAGTCTGCGTGATGATCCTTGTATCTGTGACTGTATGTGTGTGTGAGAGAGCGAGACATCCAGAGAACAGCACAGGAGCTGCCCACTGATGGTGGGCATCATAATTCCCCATCATGCTGTGAGGCCCGGACTGTGATATTTATAATTACCTCAGGAGTCAATATTGACCCACGCTAGGGAGAGATGTTTGCATGTGTCAGCCTAGAAATTAACACACACTACAGCTCCCCAAGGATTTATGCCTGTCAGCCAGGTACGAGCAGAAAATAAATGTGCAAATATGAAACTGAACGACATAAAAGCATTTAGCTCATGAATGCAGGCAAGCTGAATTAAGATGGAGTTAGACACACTTCTGTAAACTTCACAGAACTGTTTACGGTAGAAATTGAATTCAGAGTTCAAAGGATTACAAAAAAAACTCTCCCAAACACTGATCTCTTTAGACTTGCAGACAAGCTTCACTTTGCTGCAGGAATCATTGCAAAAATATGAATCAAACTGCAACATATTTATTAACAATAACTATTGAAGAGTCTTCCAATTTGTGCCAATAAATTCCTTGAAAGCATCCTGTCTTACTTCAGTGGGAGCCCTGATAAAGAAACTGAGCATTTCTGAATTGAACAACACAAAAACAAACAAAAGGCACAGCGACCAACAAAAACAAAAACAAACAAAACAAAACAAAAAAAAAACATATTTACTCCTCTGCCCAATTGCCACTGCCAACGGAGAAATATGTTTTGCATCCAACGTCTGTTTTAAGGATGTCGAGGATTATGAACTACAAGGCCACTTTGGCTATGGAACGACACTCCCTCGGCCAAGACCGTCTGGCTTGGCTTGCTTGCAGCATTCCGGTCAGACGCAATATAAAAGGGCCTGGAGTGGACATCTCAATCTGCTTTAGCATACAGTAAATCAGATGCGTGACTCAAGGGAAATCCCGACACCCCTTTCCACCTCCCTCCCTTTCTCATCCTCTCTCTCTTTCTCTCTCTCTCTCTCTCTCTCCCTTGCTTTTTAGCCTCGGTTGGAGCCCCATCCTGAGAAGTTGTTGGGGCCAGCCTGAAAGAGAGACCAAGAAAGCTCAGCATCTGCTACACTAATCTGGGCCCTTAATCTGGGAAAAAGTGCCCGACACACGCAACCTGACCGTGGAGGTCACAGCGACCAGGGCGCGGCCATTATGATATCATTATGAGTACTAGCATGCAGAACTGAGACCATGGCCTGCAATCAGATGACGGCCGACTGGATGCAGTTACTGAATCTGGCCTAGGTCTGGTCCAGACTCTACTTCTATCTCCTTCTGAATCGTTCATGACTGGTATTACAGGGCAGACTGAGAAGCTGACTTTGCTGATAGATCCAGCACTCATGCAATACAGATCATCTGTGTGCATGCAGTTCCATTCAGGCTCAGAGGTTTGTTTATTTAGCACCCCTGACCGCTAAAGCCACAACAACAGACCTTGATTAGAGCCAATCTCACAAAAGGGGGTGCCCAGACCCATCCACTTACTCTATCCATCTATCTATATACAGTGTATATACAGTATATATATATATATATATATACAGTATATACACTGTATATATACCCTAGCTACCCTACCCCTACTCCACAGTGTTTGGGCTTTGGGTTCTCTTTCTAAGGGTTTCTCTCTCCCTCCTTAATACACACACACACACACACACACACACACACACACAGGGAAACCTGCGGCAACTCCTGAGTATTCAGGCCTTCTGATTTTTTGGGCTCTCTCCGTCTCCCGTGCACTCACATGCACGCACTCACATGTGTGCTCACACACACGGAAACCTGTGGTGTGTGAGTGTGTGTGTTTACTCTGGGGGTGTTTGAGCCTTGGGCTCTCTAGGGCACCTAGGGCAACAACATTATCTGTCATATGTAGTATATAAATACAAATACAACGGAATTGAAATCTGCATTTCAGATTGAGGTTCACCTCACAGTCAAAGTTTAGTTTCAGACTGATACGGTATTGTTCCAATATTCATTAAGGTGAACATTTACTGTACAAACTTTATGGAATTTTAACCTACAAGGTCACAATCTGACCAGCTATATAGGAAAACAAACTCGCCATGGAGACATACCTGAGCAAAGTCCCATTTCGAGAAACACTTTGGCGCCTACAACGTCACCTCCAGGAGAACTAACAACAAACTTTTGGTCTGACCTGAAAGAGCCCTGGATTCTTCCATCGACAAGAAAAACCTCTCGTCCGCCGAGATGACACCACGTCTTGTCACCTTTTCCACCCCTCTCTCTCTTTATCCCTCTGTTTACAGCCAGCAATCACCTCAGGCCTTCGATGCCACAGAGCACCCCCCCCCCCCCAAATAACAGTCCCCCATTCTGACAGTGGCGAGGCTGTGGGGGGGTGGAGGGGAAGCGCGGAGGTTGCGACGAGGGGGAGGAGGGGAGAGGGAGGTTAGCAGCGGGGAGAGAGAGAGAGAGGAGACACAGAGGACTTAGCTGGTTCTGTTTCGCAAGCGGCCAGGCCCTACCATGGCAAACATGTCCAAAAAGAAAGTCCCCTCTCTTCTTCCATCTCTCTACGGGAGGGAAAAATTATTCTCCCAAAATACCCCGACCCCAGACTTTTTGATGGTGAATGGTCAATTTCATATTTTCTTGTCTCGCTCGTAAATAACATCCCCCTACACACATACACACAGGCTGCCCCTCGAAGAGATCTTGCCATAATCTAGTCAATATCCACAGGAGTTGCTGCTGCTCTATGGTGGAGTATGCAACTGCCCAAGAAGCATTTAAGACCCGCAGTCTAATAAACTAAAAGTGTCTGTGTGTTTGCATTTGTGGTCTGGTTCAATTTCTTTTTTTTTTCAGTTTTTCAGTAGCATACATATAGGTGGAGATTCAGGAATCCCTATGGGAGAAATAAGACAGAGGGGAAAATAAACGAACGGGTCTTGACCCCTGCTGCGAGAGACGCGCACCGCAGGATGACGGCCTGGCTCGCAGCGAGACGCTTGTGTATTTTTGTTCACGTTACACATTCCCCGGGAAGCGTTGTGTTGCTTCGCTTCACGGCAGACGGCAGAGGCCCACGTCCGCTTTGAGGCCCACCGTTACGGTGTGTGACTGCGCTGAGTGAGGGAGGGAGGGAGCGGTCTCTGTGAATCGGAGGCCTTATTCTCAGAAGCGGTGTGGCAGTGAGTATCACAGAGTGCGCAGCCATTTGTTTAAACATTGGGTGACTCTTTGCGTTGTGACAAAGACAACAGAAACAGGATACACGGTGTGAAGCGCTTTCTTTCTTTCAATAGCCTTTTGGTAAACGTTGTCTTGATGACAGTCATCTTCTCCATAACCACGGAAATACACAAACTCGTCACCGAGCCTGTCTCTAAGATGTGGATCATGACGTGCAACAGAGTGAACTACACTGTATGTGGAAAACTGTATTTCATTACCAGTGGAAATGCACTGAGGTAATGACAAAGATAGTGTCCGACCATCTAAGACATCCGTTCTGAATCTGGAGAACCAGATTCAAAATCTGTTCCAGAATCAAGTTCTACTTGGATGATTACGTCACCAGAGAAAAAAACAAAGAAATAGAAATGAAAATGGTAGAATTCAACAAAAATGGGACAACAAAAAAAACTCCTCTATTGTGGTTCATCTAATAAAACCAGCAGCCTCTCTCTTTCTGAAAATGTGACAATCAAATAAATAGAATTAAGCTCCGGCTACAACAAACTCCTACAGCCATCCCTTTGCCATTCAGAGGCTCAAAGGAGTCATCTTGGTCAACCTCAACAGATATGTCAGCGTGGCCTGAGTCTCTCTGTTGTGCCATGACAGGTCTTTGGTGTGGCTTGAGGGCAATGGCTTCTGCAGTACAGATGCTTGAGTACAAAGCAATGACTTGGGTTGGGAGGTGGCGGGGGGGTTGGGGAGGTGGTTGCGGAGAGCTGTTGCACAGATAAGAGTCAAATAAGGAAGTCCCTGAGAGCGGTGCTGGTGGGCAGCAGGACGGAGCAGCGCAGGCCCCCAAGTTGTTTACTTCCACGGCGAGCTCCTGACACCAGACGGCAAGTGGCAGCGTCAAAACAACAGCACACGCCTAACACATCCCGTAAACGAAAAAAAAAAAAATCAAGAGGGAAAGAGAGAGAGAGAGAGAGTGCAAGAGAGAAAGGAAGAGGGAGAGAGAGAGGTTGGGGGAAGAGAGAAGGAAGGAGGGTTGGAGGGAGTTACACTCATATCAGAGAGAATTCCTCTGGTCCCCAACCCCTCATTTCCTCTGGGGACCTGTAATCACACGTGGAACAAAAAACCGCCGCCGCTCCATGCTGTCCTGATTATGCCAATTAGCAGCATGTTGGGAGGGGCCCCACAATACCCGGCACCGGCACTTACCCTTGCCCACAACATTGTCTGCCCTCCCCTGCCAGGCGTAAAATAGCCCACACAGGAGCACACACAAGGGGTGGGGGGGGGGGGGGGGGAAGCAGCTTGAACGCTCTGGCACACTAGAGCGCTTGATGGATCCCCAGCAGTCATTTATATGATACACCCATGACCGGGATACGGGAGGTTTACACGCACATATTTCAGTATGTGGAGCGTGTTTGTAATTGAGTGTGGGGGATGGGAGAGGGCCAGGGCTGGTTTAGTCATAACTTAAGTGTTGCCATACTGTGCATTGGGTAGTACACAGAGTGGATGTTTAGGGGCTGCTTAACCCAGCGGTTATCCAACTGTGCGCCTTTGCGCACTGAAAGGCCTTGGCCTTGGGGCTTTTGTGATGTTGTGGGGTTTGAGAACTTTGAGTAAGTCTTATCTGAATGATGGTTAACACAGCTATAATCACAGAGCGCCCATCACTCCTGTTTCTGGTTTAATTTAAGTGGTTATCAAACATTGAAAACAAGTCATTTCACACCTTGATCTGTTATAAAATAAATCAAGTGATAGACTGATATGATGTTTGATGCAGGTTATTCCCAATCTGAGATTCCGCGGTTCTAAATTCTGAGGTTAGCGATATCGTTCCGTGGATCAGTAACAGAAGGCGAAGGGGAAAACAGACGTTGCTGTTGACTGTTCTCTGTTGAGGCCTCCACCTCTTTGTGCAGTTTTGATTGAACTGATAAGACACGCAATGGTGCTTCATCATGTTTTTACAAACCCAAATTTGACATTCAAAAATATCATCAAAACTAAAAATTTTCATAATTAAAATCTGCAGCGCTCCCCTCCTCTTGGCTCCCACGCCTCCGACATCTCATTGCCTTGTCCTCAGTGACACCACGCAGCAAGCAGTCGAAGCCAAACATGATGGACGAGCCTGCCAGAAGATGACATAAGAAGCACCGCAGCCACGAATAAGCTGTGCGCACTTTGTCGAGCTTATCCTCGATAATTCACTTGTATTGTCGTCATAAAACACACATACACATGATACTTAAAAATCAGCAGAGTTATGAGCAAATCCAAAACCCTGGTATAACCATAGCCATCATCTTCCTGTTTGTGTCTTCTCTAAGAACACACGACATGAATCCCAAATTAAAGAAAAAAAAAAAAATCAAGAGCGCCACATTAGCAGCTGGTCATAGACTTCTCCCTTTCAACGTCTTTCCTCTCGACAGATGTTCAGCTCAGGAGTGGCGTCCCAGCGAGCCACAAGTGAGCGTATTTCTCGACCACAGGATCGGGAGAAAAGCCACCGAACAGCCTGCTCCGACTCAACATAAAACAAAAAACGCCAGACTTGAGGGGGGAAAAAATGTGCATTTTTTTCTCTCTTACCCCTTCAAAAAAGACGGGGAAGAGGAGAAAAAAAAAGGACTGAAGATTTTCTAATCCAGCCTTTATTGAGGTTCCTGCTCTCAGCAACGCAACCTTTTTTTATGTGTGAGAAGGGCTCCCTGTAATTTAGCTACCACCACCACTGGACAAGCTTGTAATAAAAAAAGAGAGAACTCTATTCTGGGATTCTCTGTAATAATGGGCTCTTCTTGTCTTCCTGAAGTAGCGGCATTTCTGCTCTTGTCAAGGCCAGAGCAGGTGGAGATAGGGACAAGATGGCACATGGCTGATGGATATGCGCCTGAAGTCCCTTCAGAAGAAGAAGAGGAGGAGGAAGAGGAAGAAGATGAAGACTATCGAGCCAGGCGACTTCTTCTGGAAGACAGAAGCTTTATGAATCTCATCCTTATATTTCAACCTTAAATCTCATACAGCATCCTTACAAATGGACAAAGGGACCATTGAAGAATTCCCTTCCCTAATTCCAGTCTATGGCTCCGCTTTGGCTCCCACATAGCATGGACCCCTTTTTTATTTAAATCATCTCTTGGTTTTTGTGGCATTTGTGTGACCAAAGGAAAAGGGAAAAATGATCATATACCAACGTATTCAGAAGGCCTTTCAGAAACAGAGGAACTGACGAACATTACAAATTTGAGCTGGATTGCAAATGTCTTTTAAAGTGGTCGGAGAATTAACAAGAAACCCCAACTCCTTCCATGTAAATTGACAAGGCTAACTACTTAAAAGTACATACGTTCAACAGAATTAGATCAAAATTCATTACTGAAAACACAGACGCAAACAGTCCTATCAATTGTGGTATTAAATCAATACTTTGGGGTCATCATCACTCCTCAACAACAGCCAATTACGCTGCCAATGCTGTTTCCCATAAGCCTGACTGTAATGGGCCTTGATCAGAGTGGCGAGCCCCCACCTCAATCTCACTAGGCCCTCTCTGTCCTCTAAGCCTCTGTGGTTGCGTCTGTATGAGGGAGGGGGTGATTTTGTGGTTGTCTTGACTAATGCCGCTGTGAGTGCCTCTCTGCTGGACATACAGACACAGAGAGAGGGCCAGACAGACGGAAAGAGAAGCAGAAGGGGAGTGATGGATAGTTCGAGAGAGAGAGGGAGAGAGAGAGAGAGAGAGAGGGAGGGGGTAGGAAAAGAAGTGAAAAACACACTCTTGTTGCATGACAGAATCCCTCCCAACCAAGACTTGTCCTTTAATACCGGGGACCTTTAGTGTGGCTTCTCCACGATTGCACATGGGAAAAAGTCAACCGCATGGACGGGAACAGTGCTCATTACACGCCGCGAGTGTGTCTGTGTGTGTACTGATGTGTTTGTGTGTGTGTGTGTGTGTGTGTATTTGTACTGATGTGTGTGCCAACAATGCCGAGCACACAAAGAACGCTACTGCCGCCACTGCTGCTGCAGCAGCCACGCAACAAGCATCAAATCGAAACGACACGTCTTAATTTGCTAACAACAGGCCCCATTCCCTTGTTTTGGGAAGCGAACAAATGAATGGGAAATGCTGGGGAAAAAAAGAAAGAGAGAGAACAAGGGAAAGCAAAAACACAAAAATGAGGACAAGAATGTAAGGACACTGCTGCAGCAGAAAACAGTGCGAAAGGACAAGCTGGAGGATGGTGCCATAGCGAGATACAAGACCCCAAGACCCTAAAAAAAATTACCATTTGATATTCACCCCTTCAAATTAGGCAACTTCCCCAACCCCCAGCACTGCGTGAAAATAGGTGTAAGCCGAAATACGCGCACGCAGTTGTATAGTCATTTCCAGGCATATACGGGAGTACGCGGGAGCCTGTGCTTTGAGGAGGGTTTCATTTTGAAAAGCTACTCTATTCAATTTGTCTCTAATCTTTGGTAACACTTTACTGGGGGGTGTGAACATTAAATGGACATGACATGAGTCAGAAACATGATGCTATCATGAACATTAAGGACATTTCATTACTGCTTATGTGTCATGTCTGCATCCCAAACACTGTCAACTTTACGTTACAAAAAACGACTGACACTTAAAGGAGTTTGATGTGAATCAATCCATAGCCCTATTGTTCGAGGTCACTGAATGCTGTCTGTTGGTAAAAGAAATAATACAATTTGATGCAACATAGGCCGAGTTATAAACCAATAACTATTGTTAACTGGATGGGGCATAGCGAGATTAAACTGAAAGTAAGACACTATGCCCGTTTTGCTTTTTCTAATTTTTTCATTCTTTTTCCTATGAACAGCATTTAGGGACCTTGAATAACAGGGCTATGGATTGATTCACACCAAACTTCTCCTCTAATGACAAAAGTATTATTAATGTTTATGTTACACGCCATGTTATGTTTATGTTATGTGTCATGTTACGTTTATGACTAATGTCATATCACTCTTACTGTACATCAACACCCTCAAGTAAAATGCTACTTAATCTTTTTGGTGTGTATAAACCTTCCTAAAAGGTACACTATGCAAGCCTCCCCCCTACAGTCGGCGATTTATTTAAAATATAGCAACAAGATTATACATTCTCACCAATTCATGTTGATTACTCTTCAGACCAAAGCATACAAACCAACAATGATCATTTTCTGTGGAGTTACGTTGACTAATAAGTTAATAAACACGATTTCAGCTTCATTTGGGTTTTAGTTTCGCTTTGCCCTATGGCAGTGCTTCTCAAAGTGTGGGGCGGGCCCCACTAGTGGGGCGTGGACATATTACAGGTGGGGCGCAAGAGGTTTCTCTGAAACCGACCGCGGTATGCCTACTAATGCAAATTTGGACAAAATACTACACAAAAACTGCACTGTATTGTGTTGTACTGCATATACAGTAGCAA